>VZQC01007363.1:1008128-1338667 GCA_009823505.1 Rhizomys pruinosus | reverse complement strand
CACGAGAAGACTCCATACCTGTGCAAATAAATAAATAACTTCAGAGCCAGGTGGATGAATATCCTCCATGAAGACGGCACACCAGCAGAGGGGAAACCCCTCTAAGAAGCAAAAGCGTGCAGAGGCCAGGAAAACAACAGAGTGACTATTGACACTGGGAGAAATTCCACGTGCGTGGTGGTGAAGCAATGTTGAGTGTGCCTACATCTAGAACACAACCTTCCCCTTGCCTGCTGAGAGACAGGGTAATCAGCTAGTGTGCTACGTAGCTTTAGTGTCGACTTGACAAACCTGGGTGAAGGAGCCTCAACTGAGGAACAGTGCACTGGCCTGTGGCCATGTCTCTGGGGTATTTTCTTGATAAGTAATATGGAAGGGCCCAGCCTTCTGTGGGTGGTGCCACCCCTGGGCAAGTTGTCTTATATTCTATAAGAAAGCAGGCTGGACCTGGGTCAAGAGACTAAGTCAGTAAGAAGCATTCCTCCATGGCCTGTGCTTCAGTTCCTACTTCCAGGTTCCTGCCCCGAGCTGCCTTGGCCTTCCTAAGTGATGAGCTGTGACCTGGAAGATGTAAGCTGAATAAACCCTTTCCTCCCCAAGTTGGTATTGGTCAGAATGTTTTGTCACAGTAACTGAAAGGAAACTAGAATAGCTAGGTCACAACCAGTAGATGCTGCCCAGTTTTATTCAGTTAGTATTTTTGAGACAAGGTCTCACTGTGTAGTCCTGGCTGGACTAGAACTTATTATGAAGACCAAGTTGGTCTTGGATTCACAGATATACTCGTGCCTCTGCTTCCTGAGTGCTGGAATTAAAGGCATGTACCACCAACCGGGTATGGTGGCCCACGCTTTTAATCCCAGCACTCTGGAGGCAGAAACAGGAGAATCTCTGTGAGTTCCAGGCCAGCCTGGTCTACATTGTGATTTCCAGGCCAGCTGGGGCTACAGGGAGACTCTGCCTCAAAAAGAGACATAAAAAATAAGTAAATAAACCAACCAAACAACCAACCAAACAAACAAGCAAACAAACAATAAATAAACCACCATACCTAGCCAGATCTCAATTTTTAAGGAGGGCAGCAATATCAGAGACAGATTAGATCCTAAGAAAGAAAACTAGTTGAAAGAACACACAGTCCAGGCTGGAGAGATGGCTCAGTGGTTAAGAGCACTGGCTGACTCTTCTTCCAAAGGACCCAGGTTCTGTTCCCAGCACCCACATGGCAGCTAACAACCACCTTTAATTCCAGTTTTTCTGGTCCCTGAGTCATTGCATGACATGGGTGCATTTACATATATGTAGGCAAAATGTTCATACATATAAAATAATTAATTTTTTATATTTTATTGAGCATTTGTTTATCTCATTCAAAGGTTCCTAATTAAACCTAGTCCCTCCCATGCCCCAACTCCCCACTAGAACTCAAGCATTACAGCATCCAAGCTAAGCACTATCCAGTCAAGCTCTTGAACACAGACATCCTTCTATGCAAGTACATCCTGTGGAGTCTAGTCAGCACATCTAGAAATCTTAGATAAGACATACTCTTCCTCACCCAGTAGTAATCAGTCTCTTGTAGTTCTCAGTCCACGACCTGTCCCCCACCTATTCTCTTGCTCCATCCTGAGACCTTATTTGAGTTGGCATGGATACCCTGCCTGATGCCAACGTTGCCACAAATTCACATGTGAAAGCTTCCAGGTGACTGTAAGCCACGGCTTCAAATGATCAGATAGTCCTTTCTTTAAAGTTTGCATGCTTTGATGCATGAGCTCCCTCAATTGCTAATTACTAAGCACCTGGGTGTGCTTACTACACTGTTTGGAGCATTTTCTGAGCAGTCATGGAATTGGACTGCTAGGACTACTGCTGCCCCTACAGATCCTGAGTGTTCACTCTATGCAGATGATGTTGCCGTATCTGTCTCACTTTTCTCATTGTAAATGAGAAATAATAAGGTTAAGTGTATTAGTGATGCATAATTGGGTTGCTGTGAAGATTGCATTATGACTTAATGTATGTAGGAAGTGCTGGGAAAAATACTTGCTATGTATAAATTATAGTTATTTTTGTTACTGATTCTACCCTTGTGGATCTCTCTCTCTCTCTCTCAAGGACTTATGGACAGTTACAGAAAAGGCAAGTATTGCCATACAGAATGGTGGACTGATGGAATAATAACCTATTGTAAGATCTGAGTAGAAGATGGGAAGAGAAAGAAATACTGGCTGCAGTCTTGAACAGTGAGGGTCATTTTCTACCTGGGTTGGAGAAAGGATCAAAGCAAAATTAAGCATGTCTAAATTGAACCTAGAGGGTTCCAGTCTTGGCAGGACAGTAGGAAACCTGATTCTCTGAAAACAACAGTGGCTTTGGTGAAGATATTAATTTTTAACAAAGCATATAACATTTAACAGCTCTAGAGAGCTGTTTATAAATGGACCTGTGAACATACACTGAATGAAAAAACACTGATAGAAGACATTATGCTAAGTGAAGTAGCACAGTGCCAGAAAAACAAACAATGAATGGTAGCCCTCATTTGTGGATACTAGCACCAAATATCTAGTAGTAAGGAAAACTGAATATATATATATCTGAAAGCAACTGTGCCATTTTAATGTGAATACCTTGAAGCTGTCTAGAATTAACCTACCATTTATTTTCAGACTTTGTAATTATGGTATATGGGGGGAGGGCATGTATGCATAATTTAGACTAATATAAAATTAAAGGGGAAAATGTGAATTCTTAAACATGTTTTGGAATTAACATGCAGTTTACTTTCTGATGTCGTGCTTTTGGTATACATGTGAAGAGCATATATGCATATTTTGGAGCAGCACAAATTGGAGTGAACAACAACAAAAGGACTGGATCAAAGAACTAACCGAAACAGCAAACTTCAGCCACATACAATAAACTGGCATAGAAAATCTTTAGAAGAACTGAAAAAAAGATTGAAGACATGTACGGCAAAACGCATGAACTCAGGTGGGTGGAGGGCATGGAAAGGGGGATGAGTCTAAATTGGACTGAGAAATGTATGAATTGCACAAAACTTCAATAATAAAAATAAAAATAAATAAACAAAATAAAAATTAAATTAAAAATAAAAATAAAATAAAATTTCATTTTACCCCTGTCATTCTAAGATCAAAGGAGCAAAGGATACCGAATTCTGTGGAAGGTGTGTGGAAAGGTGAACACTGTTTCACTGCTGGGGGGATAGCAAGCTTGTGTAACCCCCATGGAAAGCAGTATGGAGAATGCCTACAAACTAAAAATTGAACCAAAAATGTGTATCCGAACACTGATCCTAGGCATATATCCAAAAGAATCATCCTGCTGTAAAGATATTTGTAAATCCATGTTTGTTGATGCTATTTTCACAGTAGTTGAGAAAACAAAGTCACCATAGGAAAATGAGAATATGTCATGTTTACACAATGAGATCATACTCAGTGGTAAGGGAAGATGAAGACATTCATTTGGCAGATAAATCAATGAAACTAGAACCATGGAGCTGGCACTTACCTGGAAGCCACTTCCCTTGAAGGCTAGCTCTTGTCTTTTTATTGTACAAGCTGCTAAGGGAGAACATAATCCATGGTCCAATCCCAGTTTAAGATCAAATAACCATATCACAGACCAACACAGCATACATCATTACTCCAGTTATGGCACTTTCATCTTGTGCACAATCAATGGTTACCTCATAGAATTTACAATTTTTGAAATTTATTTATTATTATTATTATTATTATTATTATTATTATTATTTACATGAGTGTACTCTCTGCATATAGGTTGGTGCACCTGTGTCGTGCAAGGCCACGAAGGTCAGAAGAAGGTGTCAGATTCCCCTGGAACTGGAATTAAAGACGGTTCTTAGCCACCATGTGGATGCTGGGACTCAAACCCAGGTCCTCTGCGAGAGCAATCAGTGCTCTTAAACACTGAGCCATCTATCCAGCCCCACCTGATAGGACTTAAATTCCAGTTTTGGGGAGTAAATCTGCATGTGGTACTGTAAGCATAAATCTACATGGATAGAGAGTTTATAGATCTTAGAGAAATATGCAGAGTTGTCACATACCTAGACTAATATAATTCCTTAATAATTGCAAACTATATATTCCTACATTTCCAATAAAATATTCCAGTCTAGAATTATCAAAGGAATGATATTTGAGCTACACAAATCCTATAACATTGCCCTACAGCTGCTCACACTCCTGTGAAATGCCCAATACTAAGTGAATATCTACAACTTAACCTCTACACCTAAGTCTGATGCAAGTAAGAATAACAGACAAAGATGACTCAAATCAGTCCCTCAGTTCTCACTAATGAAACCCCCAGATGCCACAGAATTCCAGGAACACAAAAGAGTGCAAATGCCAATACTGTGGTCATTAGGAGTCTGCAATGTATGAGTCCTTGAACAGGAATTGAATATTAAACTTCACTCATCCACTACTCAGGGAAAATTGCAAAGAGTAGGTGGAAGATGTATAAGAGAGAAGGAAGAATTATGTGATCACATGGAAATAGAATCATACAAACTCTGGGGACCGTGTTCATACAGTCATATACAGGTGGTCTCAGCATGCCCAAGACCCATGCAAAACTAAGCAGAGAAAACCTAGCATGTAACTGTGGAAATGGGAAGGAGACCACAATCTTAGCAGAAGGACTATTGACAGTTGATTACTGTTGGATGAAGAACAGATGATCTTGAAGTGAGGGATTCTGGTTGTGATGACTAGACCTCAGTGGATGAATTCATACTGAGGAAGGTCTAGAGACACTAATGTGATTGAATGGGCTTTGGCACAAATGACAGAATGTATGATGACACCCATTTGTGGGGATGGGTAGGTAGGTGCTAGTGGGTAGGGGGCACACAGGAAATTAAGAATGATTAATATGCCCCATATGAAATACACAAAAATTCAATAAAAGAGTAACATTTTGCCAAATTACCACCTAAGAAGGAACACGAAAAAGCACACATGGTTATAATGTCCAATATGAAATCAGTAATGAAATGATCAGCAACAACTATATGTAGTGGTCTATGTGATATGTAGAATTTTAAATTGTCATTGTTTAAGAAAACTGATGCCACAAGCCTGCATCCTCTACAGGTTAGGAGATGTTATAAGCCACAGTAAGACCCTGTCATATTTATCAGGGGGTAAAAATGTAATTCATGGATTAACATATCATCCAAACATATGTGTCTATGCCAAAGTAACCTACCATAACTATTAGTGCTGCTTAAATACCTGTATATCTAATTGCTTGTGCTTCATTAGTAGGATCGAAAGGTTACTCCTGAACAAACTGTCAGCCCATGAAAGGAAACAGCCAGAATTGACCAGAATCCAAGTCAACAGCTCCAGAGAGAAAGGACAGTTTTACTTCTCATCCACCTGTGTCCCTTTTCTAAGCCTAGGGAACAATCTGTGGAAGAGGGGCCGTGGTAGAATGTAAAGGCTGCGATTGGGGTGAACGGTGAAACTACAGTGATGTAGTCTGGATACTCATTTGATCAACTTGATTGAACAAACAACCTGTCACCCCCCCACACACTGAATGGTGGGACTGTGGGGGTTTGGGCACAACAGTCTGTAGATTGCTTTTGCACGAAGGATGCTTATACTCATGGATTATCACTTATAGCTAAAAAAGGAAAAAAAAACCTGAAAGATGCAGGACAGTTATGGCAAAATACATGATTTGGGATGGGGTGGGGGTGGGAGGGAAGGGAAAAGGAAATATGCCTGATCTGAATTGGAAAATGATGTACGAAATGCACAAACCATCAATAAAAATTAAATAAAAAAAAGAAAACTGATAATACAAAAATATGTTTATTTTGTGAGGATTAAAGTAAAGAAATGTACAGCTGGGCATGCTGGCACATGCCTTTATTCCGAGGCAGAGGCAGGTGGATTTCTGTAAATTCAAGGCCAGCCTGGTCTACAGAGTGAGTTCCCGGCCAGCTGGGACTAAAGGGAGACCCTATCTCAAAAAGACAAAAAAAGGGTTGAAAATGCAAGAGCATGCCATATAAGAGTTCAAGTTCAGCAGAAACATCTCTTATGGCTAAAGTTTAAGCTATATGCCCATGTACACTGTTGTACAATTCATAAAATGTACATATTGTTTGAAGAGGTTGTGAATGGAAACAGACTTAACATTTCCTTCTTTTATGACACAGGGTCTCCCTGTAGTCCTTGCTCTCCTGGAACTCACTCTATAGACCAGGCTGTCCTTGAACTCACAGAGATCCGCCTGTCTCTGCCTCACAAGTGCTAGGATTAAACATTTCCCAATGACACACTCTGTTGGACATAACATGAAGAAGCAGAGAGATGGGACTGAAAATATCTAAAGAAAGCACAGTCTGCTTTGAACTATACTACACGAGGAGCAAATATATGACAGTTCATTTTATCAATAAACAATTGTAAAATATTACACATTTAAAAACTGGTTATGTGCTAAAATATTTCAATTTTTGTTTTTATTAGACATGTTCTCAATTAAGAATCCTGTTGTTGGGGAACCTTCACCAGAAAAAAAATTAACCTGGAACTATTTTTAACATTTTATTTAGGTTTCTATTATTCATTTATGTGTATGAGGGAATTGGATAGATGTAAATAGAGGCATCCATGTCCTGCATATCCCATGGAGGTCAGAAGAGGGTGTTAGATTCTCTGAAACTGGAGTTACAGATGATTTTTAGCTGCCATGCACATGCTGGGAACTGTTTCCTCTGCAAGAGCAGGCAGTGCTTTTAACTGCCGAGCCATGGCTCCAAGGTGGATACATTTGTTACATTTGTGAAGTCTGAAAATTTTATGCTAAACATTAGTTATATCTAAATTCAATTGAACAGCTATCTATCTATCTATCTACCTATCTATCTATCTATCTATCACTAATAGACTCATTGTAATACCCCTCTCCCTCATCTGTAACACAAGTATCAAAAACAATGAAGAGGTAAAGAGATTGTGAAGGAGTTGTTAAAGCACTGGAGCAGATGGAAGTAATACACTGTCAGCACTCATTTAGTAGATTCTCAAAAAGGAAAACCATACATTTTAAGGACTAGTTTTGTCTGATATGCTTAATTTCAAACTTTCCAGCCTACTCTCTCTTTTTTTGTCTTTTTGTGTGACATGGTCTTTGCTTAGCTCCAGAAATCCTGAACTCATTCTGTAGAGCTGGCCTTGAACTAACAGTGATCTGCCTGCCTCTGCCTGCCAATTGCTAGGATTACTCTTATACTGCTATTTTTGTTACAATAAAATAATGTCAACAACTTCCAACTCAGGTCTACCAAGAACTTCTAAATCAGCTGAATCTGAAATGATAAATATTTTATCTTTTCTGGTTACACTTATAAAAGACCCAGTCCTGGATGTTACAGTTTTCCCTCCACCCTCTTCCACAATTATCCCTGTCCTGTGGTTTGGTGAGTTTTAATATAGGATGTTTCCTCAAAGTGTCCTCTCTACATTCTATCTTTCATACTGCTGGAAGTTTCTTTGAAACCTACCTCAGACAAATACTATCATGCGCCCTGCAAACCTGTGGTACCTGCATGTTAGAAGAATTGGCCTGGGAGAAATATTCAATTTATGTAAATGAGATGCACTCTCATTTGCTTAAGAGTTCAAAGATTTCCAGGTCTAGCTCGAGAATGAGTTCTCATGATCTGCTTGCTATTTCTCCAATGTCAGGTTACATAATGTGTGACATAACAGCAGATGTTTTATTTGAATGATTTAATCCCAAACTCAGATACTTGTAATCACATTATCTGTGTTCTTATCCAATGAACTATCTTACATACGGAGAATTTATTTATACCATACCATATTCATTCAGTGGCTTATATTGCCCCAAGGGTAAATCTTTAGACCTATAGTGACTGTATGACACAGGGGTAAAAATGACAGGATACTGATATTGAGACTTTCAGTATGTGGATTTTGTGAGACATGCACTCTGAGGTAAGAATTGAAATAATTAGAGGTGTGTTGTTGAAGGGGATATTGAATCAGTGCTCATTCCAGGTCTCTAGTCCTATTATTTTCTGTGTGAGCATATGAAGCAATTTCCCATGTTTTCTCTTCTTGGTTTGATGCAAATTAATACCTGGTGATCATACCAGCAGAATACATCATAACAAACTGAAGCTTCTAGAACATTTCTAGAAATACGAATGAATAAATCTTATCACTTTAGAAATGATTACCAGGGTTATTTTTTGCCATAATTATACCTAGCTGAAATGTAAATTTATTACTTAATAATTTATTTGCTGATAGATAAGATTGATATTTTTCAAGTAAGAAAAGAATTATGAAAATATTTTCCATTTATGTAATTTTGAGGATCATTCAATGTGAGACATCAAAGTGAAATCAGAGCTGAAAAGAGCTCAAGCATCATGAATCAACTTTCCAAGCTATTAGAACCCTAGGTGACTATAAATCCTGATATCATATACACAAAATATGTGATCACATTTGGCAAAGCCAATTTTGTAAAGATTATTCATGTTTTAATTTATTATTTTACTTGTTTTCAGGAAACAAATATGAGGAAGAGTTTGAGCTAGCTCCATATTGAGTGACTTAAGGAGGGAGTTTCCTCAGTTTCATCTTCTTAACCTCTTTTTTTTAATTTTATTATTTATTTATTTATTTATTTTTGTATGTGTATGAATGTACTGTCTGCATGCAGGTCTATGCACCCGTGTCATGCAATGCCGCAGAGGTCAGAAGAGGGTCTCGGATTCCCCTGGAACTGGAGTTCTCCTGGAATTGGAGTTACAGACGGTTCTCAGCCGCCATGTGGGTGCTGGGGATCGAACCCGGGTCCTCTGCAAGAGCGTCGGTGCTCTTAACCGCTAGGCTATCTCTCCAGCCCCCATCTTCTTAACCTCTTAACCCTCTTGCACGGAAGGAAGGAATTCACAGCAGGAATAAGGAGGTAAAAACTTAATCTATCACAAAGAAAGAAATCTCTTTCTTGGCACACTTCCCATGGCTTGATCAACTAAATTTAAGCAGAGCAGTCTTACCTGTTTAAGGACGGCATGCTTTACAATGGACTGATCCAGCCACCACAGCATTGCCCAGGGGCCAAAATGGTGGACGGGTTTCATTTAAATGAGGTTCTCAATTCATAACTAATAGAGATTTTTGTAGAAACTAAGAAAAAATAATGAAAATGTAAATATAGGGTATGAATGCCAAACAGAATGAGAATGTTTACCATTCCAAAGGAAGCAAAGTGTTTACTGAAAAGCGACCAACTGTGTCTCAGTCAGTCATCATGGCTTCTCACTGAAGAGCACATTCAGGTTTTCCACAAGACACTTTTCTCTTTTCCCATCTAATTGTCTCTAGTTTGTTGACTCTTAGCATCACTACAAATATTATGTTATTTAGCAAATGCATGATATTGTATGATATTGAATTTTTGGGAAAAATGAATTCCAAGATGCATGATTATTCCAGCAGTAGTCTACCAATTGAGAAATAGAAGAAAATCTAACCATCCAGTTTCTAGTAGCATCTCTTGTGTGTGAGTTCTGTTCTGCCCTCCACTGTGAAGTTTTACTTGCTAGATGATTTTGCATGAATATGTATGGACCAAACTCTGGTGCACCAAACTTTATAAAGACAACTCTTCAGGACCTCAAGGTGGAGAATAACCCCAGTACACTAATAGTAGGGGACTTCAATACCCTACTATGTCCTTTAGACAGATCAACAGGAAAAAGGATAAACAGAGACATCTGAACTGAATGATACAATACACCAAATTTACCTTGCAAACATCTATTGAATATTCCACCCAAACACCAGAGAATACACTTTCTACTCAGCACCCCATGGAACATTCTCCAAAATAGACAATATACTGGGACACAAGAAAACACTCAAGAAGTACAAAAAGACTGAAATAATCTCATGCATTCTATCAGACCACAGTGCAATAAAACTCAATATCAACACCAGGATAAGCCCTACAACCTACAAGAACACACGGAGACAAAACAACACTCTCCTGAATAATGAATACGTCAGGGAAGAAATAAAGAAATAAATTAAAACATTCCTGGAACTGAATGACAAAGATAATACAACACAACAAAATCTATAGAACACATTAAAAGCAGTTCTAAGAGGGAAGATTATAGCCCTAAGTGCCTACATAAAAAAAAAAAAAACAGAAAGAGCACAAAGTGAATGATCTAACACTGTAGCTAAAATACTTGAGAGACAACAACAAATGAACCTAAATGCAGCAGACAACAATAAATAACAAAATCAGAGCAGAGATCAATGAAATAGAAACAGAAAAATCTATACAAAAATAAAATAATCCAAAGTTGGTTCTTTGAGAGATAAGCAAGATAGACGACCTCTAGCCCAGTTAACCAAAAAAAAAAAAAAAAAAAAAAAAAAAAAAAAAGATGGAACAACTCCAAATCAATAGAATCTGTGCTAAAAGGGGAAATATCACAACAGACAATGAACAGATCCAGACAATCATACAGGAATACTTCAAAAACCTATACTCTGCTAAGTTTGAAAACCTTGAAGAAATAGATGAATATCTGAAATCCTGGGAATCAACAAAGCTCAACCAAGAAGAGATCAACAGCTTAAATAGACCAATAATATATGAAGAAATTGAAGAATGAAATAAGAAGCCTCCCAATCAAGATGGTTTCATGGCAGAATTCTATTAAATGTTTCAAAAAAAAATACAAACATTACTACTCAAGTTGTTTAGAAGGCTACAAACGGAGGGAGTTCTCCCAGAACCTTCTATGAAGCCAGCATCACTCTATTACCAAAACCAGGCAAAGATAAAACCAAAAAGAAATATAGACCCATCTCCTTAATGAACACAGATGCAAAAATTCTAAATAAAATAGTTGCAAATCGCATACAGATCAACATCAAGAAGATCATCCAACATGACCAAGTTGAATTCATTCCAGAAATGCAGGGATGGTTCAATATACAAAAATCAATAAATATCATCAAATATATAAATGAACTAAAAGACAAAAACCATACAATCATCTCAATTGACAAGGAAAAGGCCTTTGACAAAACTCAGCATCCCTTAATGCTTAAAGTCCTAGAGGGAATTGGAATGGACGCATCATTCCTCAATGCAATCAAAGCCATATACAGGAAACTCACAGCCAATATCATCCTAAATGGGGAAACGACAGAGCATTACCCTTACTGGTAGGAACTCGGCAAGACTGCCCCCTGTCGCCACTCCTTTTCGATATAGTTCTTGAAAATCTTGCTAGGGTAATAAGGCAAGAAAAGGAAATTAAGGAGTTCTAACTGGAAAAGAGGAAGTCAAGATATCCGTTTTTGCTGATATGATTGTTTACTTAAGGGATGCTAAGAACTCCATCAGAAATCTCCTAGAAACGAATAAGAGCTTCAGTAAAGTGGCAAGATACAAAATAAATCTAGAAAAATCAGTAGCCTTTCTTTACATCAAAAACAAGCAACTAAAGAAGGAATACAAGGAAACATTCCCACACACAATAGCCTCAAAAACAATAAAATACCTAGGAACAAACCTAACCAAAACCACCAAGGACCTCTACAACAAAAAATTTAAACCCCTGAAGAAGGAAATTGAAGAAGGCATCAGAAGATAGAAAGATCTACCATGCTCATGGATTGGGAAAATGAACATAGTAAAAATGTCCATTCTACTCAAACTCTTGTACAGATTTAATGCAATCCCAATTAAAATCTCCAAGAGTTTCTTCACAGGCTTGGAAAAATAATCCTTAATTTTATTTGGAAAAAACAAAAGACCCCAAATAGCCAGAACAACCCTGAGTGAAAAGATCAATGCAGGGAGAATCCCTTTACCATATGTCAAACTATACTGCAGGGTTATAGTCATAAAAACAGCTTGGTACTGGTACAAAAATGGACTGTTGACCAGTGGAACAAAACTGAAGATCCAAACATGAACACATATAATTTCAGCGACCTTATATTCAACAAGGGGCCCAAGAATACACAATGGAGGAAAGACAGCATCTTCAGCATTTGGTGTTGGCAAAACTGGATCACCGCCTGTAGAAGAATGAAATTAAACCCCAACCTCTCGCCCTGTACAAAAGTCAATTCCAGGTGGATCTAAGACCTCATCATGCAACCCAAAACTCTGGAGGCGATAGAAGAAAAACTTGGCAGCAGACTACAAGACATGGGCGTAGGAAAAGACTTCATAAATCAGACAGCAGCTGCACAAGAAATAAGATCGACAATTGACAAATGGGACCTCATCAAACTTAAAAGCTTCTGTACATCAAAAGAAACAATAAAGGAAGTGAAGAGAAAACCCACAGAGTGGGAGGAAACCTTCAGTGCAGATACATCTGAAAAAGCACTGATTTCCAGAGTATACAAACTACTCAAAAAACAAAGAAGAAAGAAAAGAAATGAATCACTCAAAAGATGGAGCAAAGAAATGAAGAGAGACTTCACAGAGGAGGAATGAGAGATGGCTGAGAAACATCTCAAAAATGTTAACATCAGTAATAATTAGGGAAATGCAAATTAAAACCACTTATGATATCATCTCACTCCGATAATACTGGGTAGGATAAAGAAAACAAATGATGCCAAGTGCTGGAGAGGTTGTGGGGAAAGAGGAACACTCATGCATTGCTGGTGGAAATGTAAACTTGTACAGCCACTATGGAAAGTAGTGTGGAGAACCATTGCAAAACTCAAAATGAGCTTGCCATTTGACCAAACCATAGAACTCCTGGGTATATACCCACAAGACTCATCTTACTGCAGAAATACATGCATGGCAATGTTTATTGCAGCTCTCTTCACAATAGCAAAGAGCTGGAACCAACCCAAATGCCCCTCAACTGATGAGTGGATAGAGAAAATGTGGTACATGTATACAGTGGAGTTCTATGCAGCAGTAAAGAATGATAACATCATGAAATTTGCAGGTAAATGGATGGAACTAGAAGATATTATGGTAAGTGAAATAACACAGTCCCAGAAAAACAAATGATGAATGGTATCCTTTATCTGTGGATGCTAGCGTCAATAACCCAGTTGTAAATACTTCTTGTGGGGAGGAGTGCATATTGGAAAGAACAGCAGAAAGACTGCACCAAAAACTGACTGAAATGGTGAAACTGGAGGGGTGGGAGGGGTGGAAGAGGGACATGCATCTATATTCGATTAATATATATTTAATTGATATGAGTTTAACAAGTATCCAATTTTGAAAACCTTTGTGGCTCCTAGACGGTAAGTTTCATTAGGACCCATTATATATAGCTGTTACAAGTAGGATCCAAAGAGGGGTTTGATATTTGTAGTAAACTGAGGATTTTCTTCCTTTCAATGTTTGTACGGGCCAACCTTTCTGTTGGCACTTTCTGGTACATGCTACTGGATGCAAAGCTGTATCTTTTCTTTCTCAGCCATTAAGTTGGTGACATTTTGACCTGTTGGAACATACAAATCTTTTCCCAGAGTTAGTTTTAAGATTTGAATTGCAAGGTTTTTAACAAAAAGGCTTCATTTCTGTCTGTATCCCCCCCCGTTTTTTGGGGGGGTGTTTTTTGACACATGAGTCTCCAGAAGGCAGTTGTTATACATACCTATAGGGTGGAGTCAAGGCACAGATTTCCTCAAATTCACCCATTCTGTTTTGGGTGACTGTATGTCTTAACTTGGGAAGTGAACTTAATTTTTTTCATTAAATCATCTTATAGGTGAAAGAGAATGCTATGAGGTGATACCGTACAACAGAAAAATTATAGAGAACATTTGTATGTGACAAACCCAAAGTTATTGTTATACAGATTTTATGGAGAACAAACGTGGACAACAACAATTTATATCTCCATTTAACTCAGATGCATTAACCTTTTTATCAGAGCCTGTAAACCAATGTTGTTTAATATACATATATTTACTTTTACTGAGTCCTACAACACCATGTAACCTGTATACAGTGTCTGGGCAAAACTGCATACTTGTTGAACTCACGTCAATTAAATATGCATTAATCGAATATACACCCATGTCCCTCTCCCGACCTTCCCGCCCTTCCCGCCCTTCCAAATTCACCATTTCAGTCAGTTTTCTGATGCAGTCTTTCTGTTGTTGTTCTTTTACTATGCATTCCTCTCCATGAGAAATATTTATATCTGGGCTAATATGAGAGACTTTCTTACCTCCCCACCCCATAGAACAAGGAGAAATATGATGATGATGTTGTTCTCCAACTGTAAATTGGAGACAACTATTATAGTGGTAATCTCTTATAAAACAAGTAAAACTACCTTCTTGAATTGGCTAATAGACATAGGAACTGTGAACAGGATTATTCTCTATTCAGAACCAAATATAATACTAAAGTCTCCCTAACCTATGCACTTAAGCAAAATGTATTAATACAGGAGCTGTGACATCAACAATGGGTAATTCTACCAAGGAGATGTTGGCCAGGGGATCCAAGCCCCCACAAAAGGTAAAGACACCTTGCTTCTAAACTGGGATACCTGCAAGAAGAGAGGCGATAAGACCCTGCTGTCGAAGACCTGATATTAACATGGGAAAGATGTATTGAGATCACACATGCAAGTGTACAGATGGTCTCTGGAATACCAGAGTGTTACCAAAGGCTACTATACCAATAAAGCAAATATGGGTTTCCTTGAGTCAAGCAAGACTCCTCTGTCAGTACCAGCTACTCCTCACCTGCCTGGAAATACTGTGCAGCAGAGGCAGCCATATGCCTGTATATCCCAAATCTAATTGGCTATTGGCTCTCTCTTGGAGGAATAACCCACGGCTTATGCCACAAGCTTACACCCTCTAATGGTCAGGAGATGGTATAAGCCACAGTAAGACGCTGTCATATTCAACAGAAAAAAAATGTAATTCATGGATTAGCATACCATTCCAACATCTGTGTCTATACCAAAGTAACCTACGATAACAATTAGTACTGTTTAAATACCTATATATCTAATTGCTTGTGCTTCCTTAGTAGGATCAAAAGGTTATTCCTGGACAAACTGTCAGCCCATGAAAGCAAACAGCCAGAAATGACCAGAGTCCAAGACAACAGCTCCAGAGAAAGTAGACTGTTTTGCTTCTCATCCACCTGTGCCCCTTTTCTAAGCTTAAGGAACAATCTGCAGAAGAGGGGGCATGGTAGAAAGTAAGGGCAGTGATTGGAGTGAATGGTGAAACTACAGCAATATAGCCTGGACACTCATTTGATCAACTTGATTGAACATAGAAGCCACCCCTGCTGGATGGTGGGACCAAGGGGTTGTGTGGGTTTGGTCACAACTTCTTGCAAATTTTTTTTTACATGAAGGATGCTTGTACTCATAAATTATCACTTATTGCTAAAAAATGGGAAAAAAACTGAGAGAAAGATGCAGGACAGTTATGGTAGAATTCATGATCTGAGTTGGGGTGGGGTGGGGTGGGGGGAAGGGAAGGGGAAATATGCCTGAACTGAATTGGAAAATAATGTATGAAGTACACAAAGCATAAATAAAAAAAAAACAAAAAAAAAACAGGTATCCAATTTTTCCCAAACTCTATATAAAAACTACATGGTATTTTAGGATTCAGCAAAAGTAAAAATATCTATATTAAACAACATTGGTTTAAAGGTTTTAATAAAAACGGTAATACATTTAAGTAAAGTGGAAATATAAATTGTCATCCACATTTGTTCTACGTAAAATCTGTATAACAATAACTTTGGGATTAACATATACAAACGTTCTCTATAATTTCTGTGTTATACAGTATCATATTGTAACATTCTCTTTTACCTCTAGAATAATTTACCTTAAGGAATTAAGCTCACTTCCCACATTAACAACATACAGTCACCCAAAAGAGTTTGGGTAAATTTAAAATAATTTACACCTTGATTACTGCCTATAGGTATGTGTACTACAACTGTGTTTTTGAGATTCATGACTCAAAAAATAAAAACCTAAAAAAAGGGGGGGGGATAAATTTATATATTAAAACATTTTTCTAATTTTCAATTTAAATCTTAAAACTAAATATAGGAAAATATTTGTATGTTCCCACAGATCAAAATGTCGCCAATTTAATGGCTGAGAAAGAAAAGATACAGCTTTGCATTGTGCAGGATGTACCAAGAAATACAAGCAGAGAAGTTGGCCCATCTAAGCATTAAAAGGAAGAAAAGCCTCAGACTGCCACAGGCATCAAACCTCTTTGAGAATCCTATTTGTAACAACTGTTCTTAATGAGTCCTAATGAACCTTACCTTCTAGGGGCCGCAAAGTTTTAATATGAGAGACCTTCTTACCTCCTTTCATAGAACAAAGAAATGCATGATGGTAATGAAGTCATTCTCTAACCGTAACTTAGAGTGAACTGTTATAGAGTAATCTCTTACTAAACCGTTATAACTGCTTTCTTTAATTGACTAATAGACATAGGAAATGTGAAAAGGATTAATCTCTATTCAGAGCCAAATATAATACTAAAGTCTATTCAGGCTGTGCATTTAAGCAAAACATAATAATAAAGGAGAGCTCTGATATCAGCAATGGATTATTCTGCCAAGGAGATGTTGGCCAGGGGATCCAAGCCCCCGCAAAAGGTAAAGGTTTCTTGCCTGTAAACTGGGATACCTGTAAGAAGAGAGGTGGTAAGGCGCTCCTGTCGAAGACTTGATGCAAGCATGGGAAAGATGTATTGAGACCTCACTTGCAAGTGTACAATTTGTCTCTGGAATTCCAGAGAGTGTTACCAAAGTCCACTAAACCAATAAAGCAAAAATTGGTCTCCTTGAGTCAAGCAAGACTCCTCCATGAGCATCAGCTGCACCTCACCTACCCGGAAATACTGTGCAGCAGTGGCAGCCACATGTCTGTGTATTCCAAATCTAATTGGCTATTAGCTCTCTCCTCGGAGGAAAAATTCACACCTGATGCCACAAGCTTACATCCTCTAGTGATTAGGAGAATTTATAAGCCACAGTAAGACCTTGTCATCTTTTACAGAAAAAAATTTAATACATGGATTAGCATCCCATCCAAACATCTGTGTCTATACCAAAGTAACCTACCATAATAATTAGTACTGTTTAAGTACATATATATCTAATTGTTTCTGCTTCATTGGTAGGATTGAAAGGTTATTCCTGGACAAACTGTCAACCCATGAAAGGAAACAGCCAGAACTGATCAGAATCTAAAACGACATCTCCAGAGAAAGTAAACTGTTTTGCTTATCGTCCATCAGTACCCCTTTCTAAGCCTTGGAAACAATCTGCAGAAGAGGGAGTGTAGTAGAATGTAAGGGCTGTGATTCGGGTGAATGGTGAAACTAAAGCAACATAGTCTGGACACTTATTTGATCAACATGATTGTACATATAAGCCCCACCAGCTGGATGGCAGGAGACATGGGATGTGTGGGTTTGGGCATAGCTGCTTGCAAATTGGTTTTACATGAAGGATGCTTGTACACGTACATTTACTTATTGTTAAACAACAAAAATAAAAATTAGAAGAAAAATAAATAAAAATTATTTCACAGTAGGAATGAGGTCAGAGTATGGATGATGACAATGTATGGATAATATCACAGTAGGAATGAAGTCACATTTGATATGAGGCCACACTCAGGATGAGGTCACAATAAGGATGATGATAGTAGCGTTGAGTGCCCATTATTGTTGAGTTCTCACTATGGATGAAGTGCAATAAAGATGAACTCACGATAAGGACAATATCAGAGGACGGATGAGGTCACTGATGGAATTAGGTCACAGAAAGTATGATGTCACAGTAGAAATGAGGTCATTTTATTTATGTGGTCAGAGTAGATCTGAGGTCAGTGTAGCAATGAGGTCATATTCAGCTGGATGTCAGAGTAAGGATGATGTCATGGTAGGAATGATGCCATACTAGATACTAAGTCATAGTAAGTTTGAGGTTACACTAGAGATGAGTTCTCACTACAGATTAAATTACAACAGACAGCAGGACACAGTAGGTATGAGGACACAGTAGATATGAAACTTTTGTAGGCATAAGAAAAGGAAGAATTATATTATTGTAAGGTTGATATCATCAATAGTATGATCTCAGTATAGGAATGATGTCACAATAGATGTGAGTTAACTGTAGGTTTGAGGTCATTGTAGAAATGAGGTCACAATAAGGATGATGCCCCTGTATGTATGAAATCATATTAAATATGAGGTCATATTATAGACAAGAACAGAGTAGGTATGAGATCACTATAATAATGATGACAGAATAAGCATGACATCACACTAATTATGATGTTACAGTAGTAATGAGGTCATATTAGATATGAGGTCACAGTAAGGATGATGACAGTGTAGGAACAAGGTCACAGGAAACATGATGGCAATAAGGATGATGTCACAGTAGGAATAAGGTCATTATAGACATGAGGTCTCAGAAGGCATGAGGAAATAATAGGGTCAATATCACACTTTGGATGAGTCCTCAATACAGATGAAGTCACAATAGATATGAGGTCAGAGTAGGTATAAAGCCTATGTATGCTTGAGGTCACAGTAAGGATGATATCATGATAATGATGATGTCACAGTAGGAATTAGTTCACTTGACATATGAAGTCGCATCAGGGATGAGGTCAGTGTAGCAAGGACTTCATAGTCATCATGATGTCAGCGTAAGTTTGATGTCACAGCAAGAATGTGATTATACTAGATATGAAGTCTCAGTAGAGATAAGGTCATACTAAGTTTGAGTTCACACCAGGGATGAGTTCACACTACAGAATAAGCCACAATATATATGAGGTATGAGGTCACTCTAGATATGAAGTCTTTGTATGCCTGAGGATACAGTAAGGATGATATAATCATAAATCTGATGTCACAGTAAGAATGAGGTCACAGTAAAGGTGATGACAGGGTAGGTATGTGGTTCCAGTAAGGTTGATGTCAAAATAAAAATGATGTCATGGTAGGAAAGAAGATCACAATAGAGGTGAGTTCAGAGTAGGGTTGAGGTTATTGTAGGAATGAGGACACGATATGAATGATATCAATGTAGGTATGATGTCCTATTAGATATAAGGTCTAGGTAGGGAGGAGGTCTCTGTATGAGTGACATCAAAATAATAGATATGATATCACACTAGGTATGAGGTCAGAGAATGCCTGATGTCAAAGTAAGAATGATGTCACAGTAGGAATGATGTCAGAGTATGGATGATGTTAAAGTATGGATGATGTCACTGTAGGAACAAGGACACTCTAAGTATGATGTCAAAATAAAGATTATGTCGCAGTAGGAATGATGTCACAATAGGAATGATGTCATAATTCGGGATTAGTTCATTGTAAGAATGAGGTCACAGTAATGTTAATATCAAAGTATGTATGAGGTGAGATTTGGGACAAGTTTATGGTAGGGTAGATGTCTCACTAGGTTTGAGGTTAATGTAGGAATGAAGTCACAGTGAGGATGATGTCACAGTAAGCAGATGCCACGATAGGAAAGAGGTTACATTAGATATGAGGTCAAAGTAGGGATGAGAAAATTATAGAAATGATGTTATTTTATGGATGAGGTCACAATAGATGTGGGGTCACAATTAGCATCAGGACATAATAGGGTTGAAGTCATGGGAAGAATGAGGTCAGAGTAAGGATGATGTCACAGTAATAAAGAAGTCATATTACGAGGGCTGGAGAGATAGCCTAGCAGTTAAGAGCACCGAATGCTCTTGCAGAGGACTGGGGTTCATTCTCCAGCACCCACATGGTGGCTAAGAACTGTCTGTAACTCCAATTCCAGGAGAACTCCAGTTCCAGGGGAATCTGAGACCCTCTTCTGACCTCCGTGACATTACGTGACACAGATGCACAAACCTACATGCAGAGAGTACATTCATACACATACAAAAATAAATAAAATTTTCAAAAGAGGTCATATTAGATATCATGTCATAGTAGGGCTGAGTTCATAGTAGGGATGAGGTCACAGTAGGGATAAGTGCACAATAGGAATGGGGTCAAAGTAGTCATGAGTTCTAGGTAGAGATGAGATCACACTAGGTATGACTTCACACAAGTGATGTGGTCACAGAAGGGATTATTTCACAGTAGGGATAAGTGAACATTAGGGATGAGTATGCACTAAGATTGAGGTTTCACTCAGAAATAGTTCTCACTATGGATGAAGGCAGATTAGAGATGAGGTCACAGTAGGGACGAAGTCATTGTAGGCATAAGGTCACAGTAAGGATGATACCACACTAAGGATGATGTCACATGAAAGAATGAGGTCAGAGTAGACATGAGGTCACTGTAGGAATGAGGTCACAGTAAGGATGATGTCACATTACGAATGAGGTCACATTATATATGAGGTCACTGTATGGATGAAGTCATTATAGACATGAGGTCAATTTTAGGATGACGTCTCAGTAGTAGTAGAAAAGAGGTCATATTAGATATTTGGTCACAGTAGGGATGAGGTCAGTGTAGGAATGGTATCACAATAAGCATGAATTCAAAGAAGGAATGAAGTCATATTAGATATGAGGTCACAGTACTGATTATGTCCCTATAGGAATGAGGTCATTGTAAGGTTCTTGTCACAATAAGGATGATGTCACAGTATGAATGAGGTCACAATAATTATGAGATCAAAGTAGAGATGAGGTGCTATTAAGGTTGATTTCACACTAGACATGAGTTCTCAATACAGGTGAGTCACAATAGAGAAGTGGTTACATAAGGGATGAGGTAACAGTAGGAATGAGATCATTGTAGGAATGAAGTCATAATAGATACGAGGTCACAGTAGGTATGAGTTCAGAGAATGGATGATGTCACTGTAGGAAAGAGATCACTGTACAGATGATGTCACAGTAGGAATGAATTCATATTAGGTCTGAGGCACAGCAGGATTGAGGTCTCTGTAGGAATGAGGTCACAGTAAGATAGATGTCAAAGTAAAAATTATGCTACTGTAGGAATTATGTCAAAATGGTTATGAGGTCACAGTAGGAAAACTGTAAATATCATATATCACATAATTGGACTGAAAGACAAAAATCACATGGTCATCTCCATTGACACAGAAAAAGCCTTTGACAAAATCCAGCAGTACTTCATGTTTAAAGACCTAGAGGGAATTGAATTGGAGTGATCTTTCCACAATGCAATCAAAGCCATATACAAGAAACACAGGACCAACATCATTGTTAATGGAGAAAAGTCAGAAGCATTCCCCTTAAAGGTAGGAACTTGGCAAGGAGGCCCACTATCATAACTTTTCTTCAATATAGTGTTTGAAACACTTGCCAGGGCAATAAGGCAAGAAAGGTAAATTAAAGGAGTACTAATTAGAAAAGAGGAAGTCAAGCTGTACCTTTTTGCAGATGAAAAGATTAACTACCTAAGGGATGCTAAAAAACACCACTAGAAATCTCCTAGAAATGGTTGATAGTTTCAGGAAAGTCACGGGATACACAATTTACCTAGATAAATCAGTAGCCTATCTTTACACCAAAAACAAGCAACTGAAAAAGGAATACTAAGAGGCCTTCTCGCTCACAATAGCCTCAAAACGGTAAAATACCTAGGAACAAACCTAACTGAAGACACCAAAGACTTCTACAACAAACATTTTAAACTCCTGAAGAAGGAAATTGATGTAGACATCAGAAGATGGAAAGAACTCCCATGCTCATGGAATGGAAAATTTAATAGAGTAAAAATGTCCATTGTACCAAATTAATAAATAGATTCAATGTAAACCCAATTAAAATCCACAAGAGTTTCTTCACAGGCTTGGAAAACAATCCTTAATTTCATATATAATTATTGTGACATCATCCTTATTGTGATGCCATTCCTATATTGATCTCATCCCTACATTGACCAAATCCCTACTATGTCCTCATATATATTGTGACCACATTCCTACTCTGACATCTTCCTTATTGTGATGTCATCTTTACTGTGACCTTGTACCTGCAGTGACTTCATGACTCCTGTGACCTCATATCTACTGTAACCTCATTCCAACCATGACATCATAATTATTGTGACATCATGCATATTGTGATGTCATTCCTACAGGGACCTCATCCCTACTTTGACCTCATACCTATTATGACCTCATACTTACAGTGTTATCATACTTATTATGTCCTCATTCTAATATGACCTTATCCATAATGGGAACTTCATCTATTATGAGCTTATTCCTACGTGACATCATTTTTATTTTGACATCAAACTCACATTGATCTCATTCCATCCATAACATCATGTTTACTGTGAACTCATTACTACTGTAACCTCATCCCTACTCTGATGTAATATCGAATATGACCTCATTCCTACTGTGACAACATCCTTGTGATATTTTTGGGGGGAATTTCTTTTATTATTTTTATTAATTTTTTATTTATTTATTGTATGAATGTGCTGTCTGCATGCAGGTTTGTGCACCCGTGTTGTGCAATGCCGCGGAGTTCAGAAGAGGGTCTCGGATTCCCCTGGAACTGGAGTTCTCCTGGAATTGGAGTTTCAGACGGTTCTCGGCTGCCATGTGGGTGCTGGGGATCGAACCCAGGTCCTCTGTAAGAGAGGTCAGCACTCTTAACCGCTAGGCCATCTCTCCAGACCCATGATATTGTTATCCTTACTGTGACCTCATGCCTACAAATATTTCATAACTAATGTGACCTCATCCCTACTGTGTCCTCTTATCTCTTGTGACTTCATCTGGAGTGATAACTCCTCCCTGGTGTGACCTGAAACTTACTATAACCTCATCTCTACTGTGACTTCATAGGTAGCATGAGCTCATTCCTACTGCAAAATTCATGCTTATTCTGACATCATGCTGACTGTGACCTCAATGCTACACTGACCACATCCTTACTGTGACCTCATTGCTACACTGAACTCATCCCTATTGTGACATCATCCTTACTGTGACCTCATTCCTACAGTGACCTCATCCCCACTGTGACATTTTCCCTAATGTGACCTCATCCATAGCAAGAACTCATCAATAATGGGTCCTCAACACTAATATGACCTCATCCATACTGTGAACTCATATCAGTTGTGACCTCATTCCTACTGGGACATTATCCTTACTTTGTCATCATCCATACTCATAACAATTTCCTATTGTGACATCATCTTTTTTATTATTTTTATGTGTATGAGTGTACTCACTGGATGTAGGTTGGCACACCCATGTCATGCAATGCTGTGGAGGTCAAAAGAGGATGTCAGATTCCCCTGGAACTGGAATCAAAGATGGTTCTTAGCCACTATGTGGGTGCTGGGAATTGAACTCTGGCTCTCTGAAAGAGCAGTCGGTGCTCTTAACCACTGAGCCATCTCTCCAGCCCCTGTTTTGACCTCATTTTTTATGTTGACATAATATTTATGGTGACCTCATAATTATTTTGACCTCATCCCTAATGTGACATCATACTTACTGTGAACTAATTCCTACAATGACTTCATAGTTACTCTGAATTCATTCCTTTTGTGAACTCATGTCAATCATGACTTCATATGTAGTGAGAACTCATCCCTAGTGTGACATCAAACCTACTGTGACCTCAAATCTAATGAGACCTCCTATCATATCTGTCCTCATTCCTACTGTGACAGCTTACTTATTGTGATGTCATCTTTACTCTGACCTTGTTTCTACATGGTATCCAAATTTTTGGCCTTTAGATGCATTTTTAAATATGCATATTTTAAAGTTTGCATGACTATGTAATCTGGCATGCCAAAGTGAATAATTCTGTACACATAAAGGATGGAACCTTTAAGTGGTCATTTTATTTGACAGAACCAACATGAGACAATTACAATAACTGACAAACACACACACACACACACAAATACTTAGACCAAGAGGACACAAGACACACCTTACATACTAAAACTTAAATGCATGAAAAACATGACTACATGAATCTTGAACACAAGCAAGGACAGTCATCATAAACATAAAACATGACAAGTTTGGATACCCTTATGGAACATTTTTTTTGGTCTTTTTGAGACAGGGTCTCCCTGTAGCCCCAGCTGTCCTGGAACTTACGTTGTAGACCAGTCTGGCCTTGAACTCACAAAGATCTGCCTGCCTCTGCCTCCCAAGTGCTCGGATTAAAGGCATGCACCACCTCGCCCGGCTTATCAAACATTTTTTGAGGGCACCCACAGTGGCTTCCTATAGAATCCCCTTCTTCTCCTGTAGCAAACTATGGCTTCCATGGGGATCAAGTGGGGATCAAGTGTCTGTGTCCAAACAGGCTCAAAAATTTTTAGAGGGCGCCCATAGTGTCTTCCTGGAGGATTCTGGAAAGATACAAGCAAAGCCTTGGCCTTGTGTTAATAGGGGCTCAGAGAACTTCCATTGTGAGGACAAAGGGTCCCTCCACCTGATGAGAGGGAAGGAGGTGGGGCGGGGAAGGGGGACCCAATGCTTATAAGCTGGTGAAATTCCATGGTGGTCGAACATAAGGAAGTTGATCATAAACAGGGTCTCTGTAAAGAGGAGGTAGGGACCCATAGGGGAGGGGAAGGGTCTGAGTCTAGAGAGATATTTCTTGATGGAGCCATTAGATCACTCAATGATGGTCTGGCCTTAAGGATTAAATGGAATACCAGTGGAGCATTTAATGTTCCAAGAAGAAAGAAAGGTGTTAAAGGGACCAGAAGTATATGCATGGCCATTGTCAGTTTTGAGTTCCCAAGGAACCCCATGAGTAGCATGGTCATTTTCTTTCTTCTTTATTATTTTATTTATTTTTTAATATATATTTTGTACAAGATTATCAAATCTAGACCCGTGTCCCCATCCCTATACCCCCATCCCACTAGAGCTCATGTATTCTGCCAAACATGCTTTTCATCTCTTTCTCAATATTCTCCATGTGGAAGTTGACTGTTTTGAGCAGAAGTTCACTGTTTCAGTCAGTTCTTTGATACAGTCCTTTCTGTTGTTGTTGTTGTTGTTGTTGTTGTTGTTGTTTCCAATATGCATCACTCCCAATTGCTTGGAGAAAGGCTCAAGGGGCCATGCACAAGAAATACTTACAACTAGGTAATTGGCACTAGCATCCACAGATGAGGTAGACCATTTGTCGTTTGTTTTTCTGGGACTGTGTTACTTCACTCAGCATGATGTCTTCTAGCTCCAGACATTTTCCTGCAAAGATCATGATGTCATCTTTCTTTACTGCTGCATAGAACTCCATTGTGTAGATGTACATTTTCTCTATTCACTCATCAGTTGAGTGGCATTTGGGTTGGATCCAGGTCCTGGCTACTGTGAAGAGAGCTGAAATAAACATGGCCATACATGTATCTCTGTGGTGGGGTGAGTCTTGAGGATACATGCCTAAGAGTAGTATGGCTGGGTCAGGTGGCAGATTCATTCAAAGTCTTCCAAGGGTCCTCCACACTACATTCCATAGTAGCTGTATGAGTTTACATTCCCACCAGCAGTGGATGAGTGTTCCCCTTTCCCCACAACCTCTCCAGCACTTGGTATCATTTGTTTTCTTGATCCTAGCCAGTATTATTGGAGTAAGATGATATCTTAACGTGGTTTTGATTTGCATTTCCTTGATGATTAGTGATGTTGAACACTTCTTAAGTTGTTTCTCAGCCATCTCTAATTCCTCACTTGTGAAGTCTCTGTTCAGCTCTTTGCTCCATCTATTGAGTGGGTCATTTGTTTTCTTTGTTTTTTGAGTAGTTTATGTATTCTGGAAATCAATGCTTTGTCAGATGTTTCTGTGGTGAAGGTTTCCTCCCACTCTGTGGGATTTCTCTTCACTTCCTTGATTGATTCTTTTGATGTACAGAAGCTTTCTTTAAATGAGGTCCCATTTGTCAATTGTCGACCTTAATTCTTGTGCAGCTACTGTCTGATTTAGGAAGACTTTTCCTACGCCTATGTCTTGTAGTCTGCTGCCAAGTTTTTCTTCTATTGTCTTCAGAGTTTTGGGTTTCACGTTGAGGTCTTTAATCCATCTGGAGTTGACATTTTTACACGGTGAAAGGTAGGAGTTTAATTTCATTCTTCTGCAAGTGGTGGTCCAGTTTTGCCAACACCACTTGCTGAAGATGCTGTCTTTTCTCCATTGTGTCTTCTTGGCCCCCTCGTCAAATATGAGATGGCTGAAATTGTATGTGGTCAAGTTTGGATATTCAGTTTTGTTCCATTGGTGAACAGGTCTGTTTTTGTGCCAGTACCAGACAGTTTTTATGACTATAACCCTGTAGTATAGTTTGAAGTCTGGTATAGAGATGCCCCTGTGTTGCTCTTTTCACTCAGGGTTGTTTTGGCTATTTGTTGGGGTCTTTTGTTTATACAGATGAATTTAAGGAGTTTTTTTCCAAGTCTGTGAAGAAACTCCTGGGGATTTTTATTGGGATTGCGTTAAATCTATATAAGAGTTTCGGTAGAATGGACATTTTTACAATGTTAATTTTCCCAATCCATGATCATGGGAGGTTTTTCCATCTTCTGATGTCTTCATCAATTTCTTTCCTTAAGTGTTTAAAATTTTCGTTGTAGAGATCTTTGGTGTCTTTGGTTATGTTCGTTCCTGGGTATTTTATTATTTTTGAGGCTATTGTGAGTGGGAAGTTCTCCTTGAATTCCTTCACCAGTTGCCTTTTGTTGCTATAAAGAAAGGCCAGTGATTTTTTTAGTTTAATTTTGTATCCTGCCACTTTTCTGAAGCTGTTAATCATTTCTAGTATTTTCCTGCTGGAGTTTTTAACATCCCTTAAGTAAACAATCATATCATCAGCAAATAGAGATAACTTGACTTCCTCTTTTCCAATTAGTACTCATTTAATTTCCTTTTTTTGTGTTATTGCTCCAGCAAGTGTTTCAAGCACTATATTGCAGAGTACTGGTGACAGGATGGCATGGCCATTTTCAACACCTTGATGGCGTGGGACAATGTTTCACCTGACAGAGGAACAGGATAAATAAACCGGGATAAAGTGTCAACAGTTTCATGGGCATATTTAAGTTTACCAAAGGTTGGAATGTTTGTGACCTCCATTTGCCATAAAGAGTTGTAGGCAAGACTGGTAGGGTTAACACCATAGTGCTTGAGGGGGCTCCTCATTGGGGCCAACAAGGCGTATGCTGAGCAGGACTGCCAAAAGTGCTTACATTGGGCGAGAGAGAGCTCAGGCTAAAGACGATGAAGTGACCATGGGGAGAGATGGAAACACTGATGGAGTGCAGAAGCCTATTCCAGGGGGTGTAGATGGCCAGATAAGATAGAGACTTGACCTCAACATTGCCTTCAGCAGTGGCATCCCACAAGCCTGTGTGGGAGTGAACATGTTCAATGAACCAAGGATAGGCACTGTGCTCCAGGAGATCTTGGATAGTGAGCAGAATGACATCCAAAGGGGGAATTGAAGGCATTTATGTTAGAGAAAGGGAGGGACTTGAGAATCTGTACTCCATATTGACTGTCAGAGAAAAATATTCAAAAGGTTGTGTTTTGCCGAAAAGAGGGCTTTGGTGGTCACAAGGAGCTTGCCAATTTGAACAGATACAGCATTAGTGTGGAGAAGAATAAACCCAAATTTGTTTTGGTTGGCATCAGTAAAGGTGGTGGGAGCATGGAGAATGGGCTGGGATTTAGGGAAGGAGTGTGATTGGAAATTAACTGTAAGCAGTGGAAGAACTTGCAATCTCTTATCACATGGAAAATGGTTGTCAACAATACCAGAGTACCCCACATAAGGATTTGAGATAGAGAACTGTCTCTCCACAGGAAATTAATTTTGGAGATAGGGAGTGGCAGAATAATCCTATCAAATTTGGTATGGTAGATTTGGTTGCAATAAGATTGACCCTTGAATGCAAGCAGGAGGAGGGACTCAACAAAGGGAGTAATCTTGTGGCAGTCACTTTGCAACAGGTGAAGGCAGATAAGAGGACTGTTTTGCCAAATCGCCCCAAGAACTCCCCTTACAGTCCCCAAGACAAGAACAGCTAAAGGTTTATCAGGTTGAAAATTGTCTGTGGATAGGACACGCAGGTGGCTATTGATGTCATTGATTATGGACCTAGCTTGTGGAGTGATATCAATTGCTCCAGAGGGGGATCACCTTCCTTTTAAAAGAGAGAACTGGGGTTTGAGTCTGGCAGACGTTATTGGAAGCAAAGTCTTCAACAAATTGATATTGCCACAGAGCTCTTGGAGATCATTGAGGGAGTGCTTGTCTTTGATTTGAATATGAGGGTGAAGGGGCCTGATAGATTTACAAATGTGGAAGCCTAGAAAATGATAGCGCTGTGAAAATTTTACCTTGTTGGGTTCCTTGTTGGGTGAAATATAAAGAAGAAATTAAATCGTGAAGGAGAATTTTAAGTTCGGAGGGAGAAGGGTAAGCCAGGACAATGTCGTCCATGTAATGTATGTATTTACAGGATGAAGGTAAATTGTGGAAGGTGGAGGCCACAAAATTTTGACATATGGTAAGGCATTGTGGCAGGACCTTCCATTGATACCTTTTGGCCAGTTTATGCATATTAGGTTCCCAGATGGAGAAGGCAAAATAAGGGCAATCTTGTTCAACAACAGGAATACTAAAGAGGTAGTCCATGATGTCAATGACTGCAATATGCCAGTCAGGTGGAATGCAACTGGGGTGGAGAAAGCCCCATCGAGTGGAGCCCATCTTTTTCATATGTAGATTAGTCTGAGGTCTTGCAAGAGTCTACATTTACCAGATTTATTTTTAGTGACAAAGATAGGGGTATTATAGGATATAAGGGAGGGTTCTATTTGTCCTAGTACAAGCTGCTCATCTATCAGGTATTTAAGAATGGACAATTGGGTTCCAGGATAGGCCACTGCTCAACCCAGATGGGGTCCATGGTATCCCACTTGAGGGGAGGATTCGGGAGAGCAGTGGACCTTAGAATTGGGGGTGGTCGTCTGGAGCAGAGAAGTTATTTCTCCCCAAAAGTCCACATTTGTCTTTGTTAATAACATCCTTGAAGAGGGCACCATTGTCCATTGTAAGGGTGGTGCCCATACTGAACAGAATGTCCCTCCCCCAAAGGCTATGGTGGTTGTCAGCAACGAGGGGCCTAATGGTGCCAAAATTACAGTCATAGTTCTCCCAAATTACATCACACACAGTTTGTTCAGTGTCTTGTTGGCCGCTGACACCCTTAATGGGATAGTCGGATGTGAACCTCCAGGTGGAGATAGAGGTCACATCATTGGAGTTGATTATAGTGACATCAGCTCCACTGTCCACAATACCCTTAATGGGCAAGCCATCAAGCTTGATGGTCATTTGTGGCGAGTGACTATATGGACAAGATCCAAAGATGTGAGAGATTTGCCCTCTTACTAACAGGGCTGAGGGCTGCGTCACTTGAAGTTTAAAGGCTGTTTGTTATATGTAATGGAAGCCAACTTGCAATCTTTGGCCTGATGGAAGACTTTTCTGCATTTGGGGCAGGGAGTCTTGGGTTTGGTCAAGGGATTTGGGCAAGATCACATAAAGTAACCCTTTCTGCCACATCCCCAAAAGACAGAGAGCTGGAAAGGTTTGCATTTGTTATGGGAAAAAGCCTGTAAAGATGCAATGAGCACCTCAAAAGGAGCTGAGACTGGGTTAAGGTCACAGGTGGCAATGACCCATTTATGTAGTGAGGCAACAGCATTGTGGGTGTGAGAATCCATGCCTTCCCAGGCGAGATCTTTTATCAGGGCATCTCTAGAGAGGCCAGAGTGTATGTGGCAATTGAGAGCCACGGTGATCCTAATGAGAAAATCAGAAAAAAAAATGTTTGCCTGCATGTTCAACCAAATTGCAGAAGTAAGACTCAGGCTTTGATGGAGTGCAGGACTTAAGGCTCTGTAGGGCCATATCTTTAATTTGGTCAAAGTATTGAGGGATACCAGTAAGGGATTGGCTCATGGGGACAGAAAATTTACCATGACTGTTAAGCATATACAAGATTATGGGGATGTTATAATGTATGTCAGTGTGGGCCCGACCTTCTGCCGTGTCATCATACACCATCTTCCATTGAAGGAATGTTCTAGGGCAAGGACCACCTTAAACAAAGTGTAGCAATCCTAATGTGTTTGAAGGTTAATGGCCCATTGGTCAATAATCTATTCAAAATAAGGGGAATCAGGGCCAGCTTCTTGCGTTGCTTTACTAATAAGGGATAGGTGAGAAAGGGGGGTGGGGATCCAGGGCCGAGTGGCAGTGTTGTCACACACATTAACCAGGAATGTATGCAAGTGTGAGGGTGGATGAAGGAATAGGTTCTGAGATGATTGGGGTAAGGGGGGAGATGAGGGAAAAGGAGGAACATGAGAGAGAGCTTCCTGGGCCTCCCTTTGATGGTATATTGACCTACAAGAGCAGGTGAAGGTACTTTTTGTGACTCTTGAGCAGGAGGGTGATTCTCCTCATTTAATTGAAGATCAGGTACACAGGGAACCACCAGTTTTTCTTCGGTGTTTTTTTTAGTAATATTTGCATAGATCATACTCAATTGAAGGAAAACTTTTAAAAATGCTTACAGTTATGGCAAGGAGGTTGACAACCACAGCAGAGAAGGGAGTGGGCAGGCAAATGCCTTGCCGGAAGAAAGACAAAGAGTGTATGTCAGATTTGAAAATGTCTTGTGCATAGTGGAGGACTTCCAAGGGCCATTACCCCTTGGCCATATGTCCACACAGTGTCTCCAGAATGGCGTTTCTTTATATATGGAGGGCCATGTTTCGAGTCCTGAATGGATCAGCTCTAATGTGGACTCAACGGGATGAACCAAGAGGTGAAGCAACGAGGGCCATTTAGCACAGCAAGACATGGTGGTATGTACCTTCCTAGCAATAAACAAATAGGATGACAAACAAATTGAAAGTGAAGGGAATGGGTTCATGTGCTCACTCTCATGCAGCTGTAAGCACAGAAAACAAAAAGGGGTCTACTCACCAGAACCACAGGAAGACCAGCTCATGAACACGAGGGGTGTCTCAGAAACAGTAGGGGCCTGCAAACCACATGGGCACCAGATGTTGTAGCCTTGCCTGACAAAAACAGCTCTACCTCTAATAAAGTGTTCTTTAGTTACAGTTTATTATTAAAATCTCAGTTAAAAATACTTACTCTAAGGTTTTGGTTTTTAAAATCAACTTGTTATGATTTTTACTGCCTAGATAAACCTACTGTTTAAATTCAATAAAGGTTAAATCTAGAACTAAAATTAATCCTTTTTCTCCCTGACTCAGGTCTGTTAATATATTTAAAAACTAATAAATTAATTTATTAAGGGTAAGTAAAAATTTACAAATATAATTCAGCCCCTGGCCGGCAGCTTCCTGGCATGTGCAACTGAAGAAGAGCTGGAGTCAACAATAACAAATCCTGCTGTGGTGGCATTCCAGCCCTGCCGAACCCTCATGTCCCTTCCCCGACTCCTGAGCTCTGACCACCTTGGTCCTAGTCTCTCAGTCCACGACACAGATCCGAGGAGCCTGCAGACTGCTCCTGATCCTTGCGTGTTTGGAGCTTGGGGACCTGGCATGCATCCCTCAGTCCGGTTTCAGCGGTTATGTTGGTTGGTGACAACGAATGGGTGGTTGCTAGATACTGCTGGGAACAGTGCGGCAGGGGAAGAGGATGCCAGGGGCCATTGGTCAGTGGAGGAGGTGCTGCCAGTTGTTCAAGTTTCACAAGTAATGATATGCAGTTGCAAAGCAAATATGACACTTGATACTTTAAGAAAAATTGTAGGACTCATATACTACCTTACAGAACTCTACCAGAGGGTGAGGTATGCAGATTCACAGATTCAGAGAAATCACCATGAAGTTATATGTATTTCTTGTCAACACTGGAACTACTCTGACTTTTGACACTGAACTAACAGTGTAAACTGTAGTTGACCTTAAGCATGATATTCAAAGCAAGTACAAGATTGCTATTCAGCATCAGGTGCTGGTGGTCAGCGGAGGAAAGTGCATGGCTGCAGATCAAAGAGTGTGTACATACTGTGCATGGAGGACACAAATCCAATTTTTCTACTTAACAAAGAAATGATCTTATGTGAACGTGCACCTGCTATTCCTTTTTTAAATTTATTTTGTATGTGTATGAATGTACTGTATGCATGTACGTTGGTGCACCCATGTCGTGCAATGCCACAGAGGTCAGAAGAGGACATCAGATTCCCCTAAAACCAACTACCTTTTCATCAGAAAATGACATAGAAATAAAAAAGAGTCTCTCATGATGCCTGCAGTTTTTCATACTCTTGCTTCAAGGACACAATTTGCAGTGGAAATGTGTGTGGTTGCCAAGAAACTGTTCATTTTGTGAAAGTCTTGACCATGAAGAACATCTTCAGCACCAAGGCTGGGCTGCAATCATGGCCAACCTGGAAGACTGTTCAAACTCATACCAAAAGCTTCTTTTCAAGTTTGAAAGTATTTATTTAGATTATCTGCAATCCATAGAAGACACCAAGTTAAAACACTTAATTAGCAACTGCGGTTTCAGTAATGGCCAAGATTCCACTGTTGGAGTGCCTAACCAGACATAGTTACAGGGAATGTTTGGGAAGACTGGATTCTTTAAGTGAACATTAAAGCTCAGAGAAAGCTGTGATGAAAAGATCTACTGAACTGGTGCTTTCTCCTGATATACCTAGAATAACTAACACATCTTTGTTGACCTCATTTCACAAGTCAGTGGAACATGTAGCTCCAGATACCACAGATGGTGAAATTTGTAAAGAAATTAGGGGATCTTGTCAAAGTGCTGTCCAACAAGATGAAACTTCAGTGGATGCTAAAGACAGTAATCTGACTTTTTTAATGGATAAATGTTCAAGATAGGCCAAATTATGTATAATATTTAGTCAGAAAGTGCTTTGATTCTATGAGCAGGCTTGACCCAAAGATTATTCAACCATTTTTGTTAGAATGCCATCAAACTATTGCCAAACTTGATAATCAGAATATGAAAGCTATTAAAGTGCTTGAAGATCGACTATATGCCCTGGACCAGATGATTGCCCGCTGTGACTGGCTGATGAATGAACAGAAAGAGCTTCCTCAGGAATTTTTAGCTAATCAGATGAGAGCTGAAAACTTGAAGGATGCATCTGTATTACCTGGACTGTGCCTGAGTCATGCAAATCAACTGATGATTATGTTGCAAAACCATAAAAAATGTCGGGTATTAAACAGAAGTGTACCACTACCAAACAAGAACTAGCAAATAATCTACATGTCAGACTGAAGTGTTGTTTTGAGATGCTTCATGCTGATCAAGATAGAGAGAAATTACAAGCATTTCTCTGCCTTATAATAGAGTTGTTAAAAAGAGTAAAAATTATTGAGACTCTTAGCACAGTTCCTCAGATGTATTGCCTAGCCATTGTTGGGGTGTGAGGAGAAAAATGTTCAATAAACACTACAGAGAGTGGGATGGAGCTTTCGTCAAAAAATGGAAAGCAGTTGTATGAAGCTGAAAAGTCCAAAAGGGTATCCTTTGGGAAATTATTTAGGAAATCTTTTTTAAGAAATCATCTGTTTAGGGGACTAGCTCCTGCTCCCCCCCCCTTTTGTACTCAGAAGCCTCGAAAGTACAACTGTGAACTTCCAGATATTACAATAAAAGATTTACAGTTTCTGCAATCATTCTGTCCTTCAGAAGTACAGACATTCCTCAGGGTTCCCTTACTTTGTGACTTTGAACCCCTACACCAGCACGTACTTGCCCTACATAATTTTGTAAAGCAGCACAAAATTTTGATGACATGACACAGACAATTACAGATCTGCTGAATGAACAAAAGGTATCCAAGAGTCAGACATCCCCACAGTCAGCTTCTTCCCCAAGTACAGAAAGTACAACAGGAATCACAACTACTACCTCACTGAAAAATCCTCCTCCACTTCAATGTTCAAGATCCCTTATGTCCTGCAGTATGTCCCTTAGAAGAATTATCTCCAGATATCACTGATGCACATACATTTGATATTGAAACTATCCCCAATCCAAACACAGAACAAACTATACACCAAGCTTCTTTACATTTGGATTCATTAGCTGAAAGTCCTGAATCTCATTTTATGTCTTCTGTGAATGAATTTGTGATAGAAGAAAATTTATCATCTCCTAATCCTCTAAGTGATCCACAAAGTCCAGAAATGATGTTGGAATCACTTTATTCATCAATGCAATAGATAGTAGACATATGCAGGACACAAATACATGTGGTAAAGAGGACTTTGGAGTTTATGCTTCCTTGCATGTCTAGTTGGAAAAAAAATGTAGAGTTGTTGCCCAAGACACTCACTTCAGTATAGAAACCATCAAGGAAGACTTATCCCACTTCAGAACATCTGTTCAAAAAGTACAGTGTGTCTTCTCAAATTCTTTAAAATATACAGCCTTAGAAATTAGAAACATTATTGAAAAAGTAAATTGTTTCCTTGAAATAACACTAAAGGAAAAACATCAAAAAGACCTACAGTCTTTAAAACATGAATATGAAGGCACACTTGATGCTCTAGCAAAGGAGAGTGAAGAAAATGAAAATAAAATGTAAAAAATTGAAGGAGACTTAGTTTGCCTTGAGGAGGTATTACAAAATAAAGAAAATGTATTTGCTTTGGTTAAAAATGAAAAGGAAGCTGTCATCTTCATGCGAAATGAAAAGGATCAAAAGTTATTAGGTATAGAAAATATAATGGATACTCAGAATTGTGAAATTAAGGAACTGAAGCAGTCATGAGAAGTAGTAGTAGAAGACTTCAAAAAGCTTCATGTTGAAAATGAGGAGAAGATGCAGTTGTTGAGAGCCAAACTTCAGTGCTTGGAGCAAAGTCACCTCAATGAATTAGAGGACACACTGCATATTAGGCATACACAGGAGTTTGAGAAAGTTATGATAGACCACAAAGAATCTTTGGAGAAATTAAAAAATGAAAATCACCAAATAATTGATTAGATACTAGAATCTCATGCCTCATCTATCCAGGAAAAAGAACAGCAGTTGCAGGAATTGCAACACAAGGTTTCTGAATTGTCAGATATGAGATGCAAATTAGAGGTTGAACTTGCATTAAAGGAAGCAGAAACTGAAGAAGTAAGAATGTTGCTGGAAGAAAGCAAAACATAGCAGAAGGAAACTGTGGTGGTTTGAATGAGTGTTACCCCATAGGGTTTAAGTATTCAGACATTTGTCTCCAGTTGGTGGCACTGATCTTGGATGTCTTAGAAGGTGTGGCCATGCTAGAGGAAGTCCGTTATTGGGGGCAGGCTTAGTGAGTTTAACAAGCCTTGTGGTCTCCAGTCGCTTTCTCTTGACTTCCTGTGCTCTTTGTGAGATGTGAACCTTGGCTTGCTGCTCCAGCTCCAGCCATCATACCTCCTGCCACAATGGACTCTGATTCTCTGGAACCGTCAATCATAAGCTCAAATAAACTCTTCCTTTGATAAGTTACTTGGTCATGGTGTTTTATCACAGCAACATAAAAGTGACTAATACAGTTATTTGGTACCAGAGAGTGGGCTATTGGCTGTGAAGAACCTGACCATGTGGATGTTTGGAGAAATGTGGAAGACTTTGGAACTTTGGGCTAGAAAAGCTGTTGACTACTGTAAGCAGAGCTTAACAGGCCATTGTAGTAGAATCCTGGAAGAAAGCATTGCTGCAAAAAAATGTAGTTCCAGAAGAAAATAAAGACTTAGGCAGCAATCGTGATATTTTGATAGAGTCTGGCAGCAGTTTGCCTACAGCCCAAATGCTTGCCTGATGCTAAGTTGAAAAGCAATGGACTAATGTTTTGGTGGAGGATATTTCAAGACAGCCTAATGTAGAAATGGTGGCATGGCTATTAATGGTGAATATTGTACAGATCTACAGTGAAGAAGAGCAGATGGGGCAGAAATAAATGCAGAATGTACAGTTTGGATCTGAAAACCCCACTAGGAAGATTAAATGTGGTGTCAAGGCATGTGAAGGAGAGGTTTCTTTTGATAAGGAAGTTAAAGTGATTAAGGAGAGGCCTAGCTATTTACAAGTAAACAATGGAAAAGTGAGATTAAAGTGATTAAGGACGGGCCTCGAGATTTACAAGTAAACAACAGAAATAGTACCTTCAGGGCAAGACCACACCCAGATAATCCTCAAACTTTTGAAAAGAAAATACTGAAAGGGTTTTTTGCTCCAAGTTCAGGGCACAGAAAAGTTGCAAATGTGGTTGAAATAAGCCAGGGTCCATCCCAAACTTGCAGCCAAACTCGGCAGTTTCATTCACGTGGTGCTGGCTTTAGAGGCATGAAGTGTGCAAGAGTGAAGTGGTCTTCAGTTTTTCCTCCATGGTTTCAGAGAGCTGCCAAGGTCAGGCATAGTGCAGCAGGGATGTGCCTCCATAAAGAAGGCTCTGATAGGCCATTGCATGAAGGTGTGAATGTGAAGTCTGGTTGGCAGCGGAGACCCCAAGAAGACATTCGAGAGGCCAGACCTGTGAAATATTTGCCAAGCAGAGCTGCATACCAGCCTAAGAAAGAGATGTATGTTGCAAGCAAAGCTGGAAGAGCTGAGCAATCTAAGACCTTTGGAAGTCAAGTCCCAGAAGTCACACATGGAGCTACTGGACTTGGTGTTTGCCCTGCAGGTTTTCGGTCTTGTTTTGGTCCACTATTTCCTCACTATGCCTCTATTCCTCCCTTTTGGAATGGAAATGTGTATTCGGTTCCCCATAGGCTTTAATTATTCAGACATTTGTCTCCAGTTGGTGGCACTGTTCTTGGAGGTCTTAGAAGTGTGGCCATGCTAGATGAAGTACGTTATTGGCAGCAGGCTTAGTGAGATTAACAAGTCTTGCGGTCTCCAGTCGCTTTCTCTTGACTTCCTGTGCTCATTGTGAGATGTTAACCTTGGCTTGCTGCTCCAGCCCCAGTCATCATACCTCCCACCACAATGGACTCTGATTCCCTGGAACCGTCAATCATAAGCTCAAATAAACTCTTCATTTGATAAGTTACTTGGTCATGGTGTTTTATCACAGCAACAGAAAAGTGACTAATACAGAAACTTTGGAATCTCTACTTGAAAATGAGACAAAAACTTTGAGAAAATAAATAAATAAACTAAACCAAAGATTCAGGATAATGAGAATTATCAGATAGGCTTATCAGAGCTAATAACTTTAATGACAATTGAAAAAGATCAGTGCATTTTGGAGTTAATTGGTAGAAATGAAGAAGAATCTAATACACTTAAGGCTGAGCTAGACAAAGTAACATCATTGCATCACCAAGAATTTGAAATAGAAAAAAACTGAAAGAACATACTGATTGGCACAGTAAACTTGACTCAGAATTGAGTGCTCTTGCAAAACAAAAAGATGAAAAAATAATCCAGCAAGAAGAGAAATATGAAGCTATTATTCTTGAGAAAAACAAAGAATTGATGATGAGCCATGAACAAGACAAAAACAGTAAATTCAGAAGCTTAAATAGGTGAAAGATGAAGCTATTCAGACTGCACTAAAAGAATTTAAATTGGAGAGAGAACTTGGTGAGAAAGAACTAATAGAAAAAGTTAAACATCTTGAAAATCAAATAGCCAAAAGTCCTGCCTTTGAATCTACCAGAGAAGATTCTTCAAACTTAGTTTCTGAACTTCAGGAAAAGCTTCAGGAAGAAAAAACAAAGTTTCTAGAATAACTTGAAGAACAAGAAAAATGAAAGAATGAAGAAATGCAGAATGTTAGTTCATCTTTGATCGCTGAACAACCTAACAGTTTTAACACTTTTCACAAGAGAGAAAATGAGGAAAGAAAACATAATAAATGAAATTAGTGATAAGTTAAAAAGTACAAAGCAGCAACAAGAGCGGGATAAAGATTTGGTAGAATCACTTTCTGAATATTGAGCTCATTTGTGTGAGGAAAAGAAAAAACTTGAAGAAGTCAGTAAATTGTGTAGTAGCAGTTTTGTTCCTTCACCACATATAGTTGCTATGTCAGAGTTGTATGGAGCTTGTGCACCTGAGCTCCCAGCTGAAACAGCTACATCAGAGACAACGGATGAAGGAAGGGTGGATTCAGCAATGGAGACAATCATGATGTCTGTCCAGGAGAACATTCATATGCTTTTTGAAGAAAAACAGGATTATGCTATTAAAACGAACATTGCAGTTGAAAAAAAGAGGAAAACAAGTGGTTAAATCAGAAACTGATGTCTCAGAGCATGTCTTCAGTTTCTTCAAGGCATTCTGGAAAGATAGTTATTAGAGATTTTCAGATGGGAGATTTGGTGCTTATCATCCTAGATGAGCAGCATGACAATTACATGTTGTTCACTGTTAGTCCTACTCTGTACTTTCTGCATTCAGAGTCTTTACCTGCCCTGGATCTCAAACCAGTGGAGGGTGCTTCAGGTGCCTTTAGAAGACCTTGGGTCCTTGGAAAAGTAATGGAAAAGGAATAGTGTCAAGCCCAAAAGGCACAGAACAGATTCAAAATTCCGTTGGGGACAAAGTTTTACACAGTGAAAGCTGTGTCATGGAATAAGAAAGTCTATCCCATCGAAGAAATCACTACATTTGAATGCATTTACTGATTTGTCCTCCAGTGCTCAGAAATCTTTCCAAAAGCAGCCAGCCACCTTTTTATACAAAACTCACATGACAATAGACTTCATTTTGGACAGCACTTCCTTTTTAACTAGTTATATTTCTGGAACAATAAATCCATCAAAATTCTTGGCTGAATAAAATAAGTAAATATGATAATCCATAGCTTTCTGGGTATACATTGTCATCTACTGGTTATGATCCATCAACACCAAAAACAGATCTTTAAAGCACACTCAATAACAGTTATACTTTAAAGTGATGTATCTAAGGGTTTGTAATAAAAAATAACCCTAAAATTGTACACATAAACTTTATTTATTTAGGATTAAAAATTAATCAGGAAACTTATAAAACACAATGTATGTTTAGTCAAAGTTCATCTAATTAATGTGACCTCACTGACAGGGTGAACTCCCAGCACTGTAACCTAATTTCCACAATGTCCTTATCTTTACTGTGACCAAAAACCTATTGTGACCTCATCCATACTGTGATTTCATCCCTAGAATGACTTTATCCCTTCACACTCCTTTCTACTGTGACCTCATTTCTACTGTGAATTCATCCCTTCTGTGATGTCATCCCTACTGTGAACTTGTTACTAATTTGACATCCTCTGTACTGTGACCTCATTGCTATAGTGACCTCACCCGTATTCTGACCTCATTTGTATTATGATCTCAGTCCTACTGTCACATCATTATTACTGTCATGTTATTCTAACTCTGACCCCATTCCTACAATGACATCATTCCACTGTGTCCTCATATCTAATGTTTCCTCATTCCTAGTGGGACTCCATGCATACTTTATCCTCATTTCTAATGTGACCCAATCCCCATTGTGCCCTCATTGCTAGTGTGACATCATCCTTAGTGTGACATCATCTCTTCTGTGACATCATCCCTACTGTGACCTCATCCCTGATCTCAGCTCATTCCTACACACACCTCATCCCAAATCTTTCCTCATATCTAATGTGACCACATTCCTACTGTGACAACATACATACTGTGATATTATCCTTACTTTGACCTTATTCCTACAATGACCTCATAGCTACCTTAACCTCATCTCTACTGTGACTTCATCCATTGTGAGAACTAATACTTAGTGGGACTTCAACCCTAGTGTGAGCACATCTTTAATGTTTACTCATCCCTACTATGACCTAATCCTATCCTAATCCTATCTGTGTCCTCATCCCTTGTATGAACTAATCCCTAGTGTGACCTCATACCTACTGCAACCTTATCCTTATTGTAACTTCATTCCTACTGTTATCTCTTTCCTACTGTGATCTCATCCCTAGTGTGACTTCATGCCTACTCTCCACTCATTTCTTATGTGACCTCATCCCAACAGTGTCTTCAGTCATCTCTACTTTTACCTAATCCCAAATGTGACCTTATCCTAGTGTGAACTCATCCTTACTCTGACCTCATACCTGCTGTGAACTCATCCCTGATGACCCTAGTGTGACCTCATCCACAGTGTGAACTTACCCCACTGTGACCTCATCCCTATCGGTTTTTTATATCATCTGTTGGTCCTTAATCACGTGTGTCTGCAATCCTCATGATATTCTTCCCTCCTAGAGCCAGGCTTGTAGCTTCACTATGTTGCAAGCTTCAGGGATGTCTCCTGCCTGCAGGCTGACAGTCCCTGGACTTAGCTCTGGCAAGGAGGGGAGAGAGGACCATGGAAATTTACCTGTGGAATGAAAATAAAAGAAAGAAACGGACTCAGAGAGAAGGTCTGGGAGGAAGACTTGAGTTTAATCTTGAAACTCAAGGCTTTTACACCAACCCATGCATGGACTGGAACATGTACACACAATTGGGTGATGGGGGCAGGCAATTGGGACAGGGGAACCTCAGGCTATATTCCATATCAAAGTTCTTTCCTAAGAGATCAAAGACAGCTCAGGTTCCACAGGTCTGTGAGAATAACAGCAGGGGTCAAGGCTTTGTCTATTAGCTAACTGTTTTTAAGTGCTTCTGCCAAAAGAATGCCTACACATCCCTACTGTGTCCTCATCTCTAGTGTCATCTCATCCCAACTGTTCCCACATACTTACTCTGAAGTAATTCTTACTGTGACCCCATTACTAGTGTGACATCATAAATTGTGTGGAATCATCCTAACTGTGACTTCATCCCTAGTGTGACCTCATCCCTATTGTAATTTCATCCCTTGTGTGACATATCACTACTGTGACCTCATTTCTCTTGTGCACTCATCTCTAATGTGACCTCATCTCTATTTTGAGTTCATCCATATTGTGTCCTCATCCCATCTATGACATCATCCTTATTGTGACCTTATCTCAACAACAACACATCTATGAAAGGACCTCAACCCTAGTGTGACCTTAACTCTACTGTGATCTAATAACCCTGTGACCTCATCCATACTGTGATATCATTCATACTGTGATATCATCCCTTCTGTGACCTCATCCCTCCTGTGAACTCATCCCTTATATGAACTAATCCCTAGTGTCACCTCATTAACAGTGTGAACTCCCCCACCATGCCCTCATCCATACTGTGTCCTCATGTCTAGTGCACAGTTATCCCTAGTGTGCCCTCATTCCTTGTGTGAAGTAATCTTTATTGTAACCTAATCCATTGCGTGATGTTAAGCCATGTGTGAAATCATCATTACTGTGACCTCATACCTGATGTAAACTCATCCCTAATATTACATATTCCCTACTGTGACCTCATCCGTATTTTGACCTTAACCCTACCATGAACTCATTTTAGAGTGCCCTCATCCTTAGTGTGACCTCATCTCTACTGTGCCCTCATACTTATTGTGATATTATTCTTACTTTGACCTTATCCTTATTGTGACCTCATCCCTATTTTGACCTTATCCCTACCATGAACTCATTTTAGAGTATCCTCATCCCTAGTGTGAACTCATCTCTACTGTGCCCTCATCCTTATTGTGATCTTATACCTACTTTGACCTTATACCTTATCGTGACCTCATCCTTACTATTACCACATCATTTGTGTGCTCCTACCCTTACCATGAACTCATTTTAGAGTGACCCCATCCCTACTGTGACCACATCTCTACTATGACCTCCCTATTATGACCTCATCTCTTCTGTGATCTAATATTTATAGAGTCCTCATCCCTAGTGCGGATTCATCCCTACTGTAACCTCATCCATAATTTGACCTCATACCTAAAGTGTCCTCATCCCTACTCTGACTTTATCCCTTGTGTGAACTCATCCTTACTGTGACCACCTCCCTTCTGTGAACTCCTCCCTAGCATGAACAATCCCTAGTGTGACAACATCCACAGTATCAACTCACCCCACTATGATCTCGTCCCCACTTTTTCCTTCTATAGTGTGACCTCATCCCTATTGTGCCTTCATCCTTAGTGTGAACCTATTGTTACCATGACCTCATACCTAGTGTGACCTCATCCAAATATGATGTTATCCCCCTGTTAAATCACCCCTACTGTGACCTCATTCCTTGTGTGAACTCATCCCTAATATGACCTCATCCCTATTATTACCTCACACTAGTGTGAACTCATCCCTACTGTGTCTTCATCCCTAATTTGACATCAACCCTATGTTGACATCAACATTATTTTGACCACATTCTGACTTCTTTCATAGGGTGATTTCAACCCCTTTGTGACCTCATCCTTAATGTGTCTTCTTCCTAGTGAGACCTCATCATTATTGTGACCTCATTACTATTGTGACCTCATCCCTATTGTAACCTCTTCCTAGTGTGCTCTCATCTCTTGTGTGAGCTCGTCCCTAGTATAAACTCATTCTAGGTGTGACCTCATCACTACTCTGTACTCATACCTACTGTAAACTCATCCCACTCTGTCCTCATCCTATTCTGACCTCATTCCTATTGTGATCTCATCGAAACTGTGACCTCAACCTCACTGTGAACTCAACTTTACTGTGAACTCATTCCTTGTTATAGTTTGTCTTCCATTGCTGTGCCAAAACACTCTGACCAACACCAACTTGGGGATGAAAGGGTTTATTCAGCTTACATCTCCTGGGTCACAGTTCATCACTCAGGGAGCCCAAGGCAGGAACTCAGGGCAGGAACCTGGAGGCAGGAGCTGAAGCACAGGCCATGGAGGAATGCTGTTCACTGGCTTGCTCCCCTGGCTCATGCCCAGCCTGCCTTCTTATACGGTACACAACAACCTTCCCAGGGTGGCACCACCCATAGTGGGCTGGGCCCTCCCACATTGCCTGACAATCAAGACAATACTCCACAGACATGGCCATAGGCCAATCCAATGGAGCCAATTCACCAGTTGAGGCTCCCTCAACCCAGGTGTGTCAAGTTGACACTAAAGCTATTCAGCACAATTGATCCCTTGTCAACTTGACACACAAAGCACATCACTATTAAACCACCACCTTTCCAGTTCTTATCCCCAAAGTATGATGTTAACATTAATCACAACCTAAAACAGTACAAACGTAAAAGCCCCACAGTCCTTAAAATGTCCAAGCAGTTAAAAGTTCACAGTCTATTAAAAGTCTCTTAACTGTGGGCTGCTGTAAAATCCAAACCAAGTACTGTCTTATTTCAAAGGGAAGAATCAGGCACTCTCAAACAAAACCTAAGTCCAGCAAAGTAGCTCAAGGCTGGACACCTGGGATTCACTCACGATCTTCTGGGCTCCAAAGGTTATCGGCAGCTCCCTTTCTCCGACTCTGCCATCTGTGGCACACACAGCTCATCTCGCAGGCCCAGGCCGACTCCATTCCACAACTGCTGCTACTCGTGGTGGTCGTCCCATGGTCCTGGCATCTCCAAAAAGCTGGGATCACCACTGAAACTGAGGCATCACCTTCACCAATGGTCTCTTCTGACCTCTCTTGGTGCAAAGCCTCAGCTTCTCTCCATGACCCCTGCAATCCTGGGGTCCTCACGGCAACCGAGGTGCACTTCCACCAATGGTCTTTCCTGACCTCTCACAGTGCCAAACCTCGGCTGCTCTCTGTGACCTCCTCAAATTTCAACACCATAACCATATCGGAGACTGTTACACACTACCGTGTCCTGCTTCTGGCTCGAGATGGAGGCTTAGGCCCCTTCTGGATCACCACTTCTGTGTGCTGACCCTGAAGAAATTCTTCCAAGAAGATTTCACCATAGTGATGCTAGTCTCTTGTTGCTTACAGCTGATTTTTCAGCCCCAGCTAACCAGCATCAATTGTCCCAGTACAACAAAGATTTCATGTCAGGTTCTGGTCTCTTGTTACTTACAGCTGATTCTTCAGCCCCAGCTGACCAGAACCCACAGATTAAACAGTCCTGATGATCTCTGTTCCCCTTTGAAACTAGAAACTTCACAAGCCAGGCCTCCATCTTCTTCAACTCCTTCAGCAAAACTGCTCCAAGCTCCACAGCAACAATCTTTAGGCATTCAATGATCTTGCCAGACCAAAGTTCCAAACGCCTCCACAATCCTTACCCAAAGCACCAAGGTCAGGTCTGTCACAACAATGCCCCACTCTTCTGGTACCATTTTCTGTTCTAGTCTGTCTTCCATGGCTGTGACAAAACACCCTGACCGACACCGACTTGGGGAGGAAAGGGTTTAATCAGCTTACATCTCCTGGGTCACAATTCATCACTCAGGGAGCCCAAGGCAGGAACTCAGGGCAGTTACCTGGAGGCAGGAGCTGAAGCACAGGCCATGGAGGAATGCTGTTCACTGGCTTGCTTCCCTGGCTCATGCCCAGCCTGCCTCTTATACGGTACACAACAACCTGCCCAGGCTGGCATCACCCATAGTGGGCTGGGCCCTTCCACATTGCCTGACAATCAAGACAATACTCCACAGACGTGGCCACAGGCCATTCCAATGGAGCTAATTCCCCAGTTGAGGCTCCCTCAACCCAGGTGTGTCAAGTTGCTAAAGCTACCCAGCACATTCCTATTGTGAACTCATCCTTACATTGACATTATTGCTACTTTGAAATCATCATTACTCTGACTTCATTCCTCAGGATACCATATTCTTAGTGTAACTTCATCTATAGGATGAACACATCCCCTCTGTGATCTCATCCCTAATGTGTCTTCTTTCTAGTGAGACCTTATTACTAGTGTTTCCTCATCTCTACTGTGACCTAATCCCTACTATATCCTCTTCCTAGTGTGCCCTCATTCCTAGTGTGAACTCATCCCTAATGTGACCTCATTCTTAGTGAGACCTCATCACTACTGTGTACTCATCCCTACTATAAACTCATTCTACTGTGACCTCATCCTGCTCTCCCCTCATTCCTATTGTGACCTCATCCTATTCTGACCTCAAAACTACTGTGACCTCATTCCTACTATGATGTTATTCCTACCATAGCCTCGTCCCTAGTGTCACCTTATCCCTACCATGAATACATCTTTAGAGTGACCTCATCCTTATTGTGATCTCAATCCTCCTGTTATCTCATCCTTATTGTGAACTCATCCTTAATGTGTCCTCAACCGTATTGTGCCATCATCCCTAGTCTCACCTCATTCTTACTGTGACCTTACCTCTACTGCAACCTCACACCTCCTGGTCACTCATAAATAGTGTAACCTCATCCATAGTGTGACCTCATCTCTAATGTGATCTCATCCCTTATATGAATTCATCCCTCCTGTTACCTCATCCCCATTATGACCTCATTCCTAATTAGACATCATTCATACTGTGACATCATCCCTACTCTTACTTCACCCTAGTGTGAACTCATCCCTAGTGTGTTCTCATCCCTACTGTGACCTCATTCCTATCCCTACTGTGACATCATCCCTAGTTTGTCCTCACCCTCAGTGATACCACATTGCTAGCATCACTTCATTCATAGTGTGACCTCATCCCTTGTGTAACCTCCTCCCTAGTGTGACGTCATCCCTTGGGTCACCTCGTCCCTACTGTTCCTCACCCTAGTGTGACCACATCCCTAGTGTTACCTCATTCTTTCTATGACCTCACCCCAGTGTGACCTCATCCCTAGTGTTACTTCATGCTCACTGTGACATTATCCCTAATGTGACTACATCCTTAGTGATATCTCATACCAAGTGTGACCTCATTCCTATTATGACCACAAGTCTTGTGTGGCCTTATGCCATCCATGAACGCATTTTAGTGTGACCTAACTCCTATGGTGACCTTACTCTACTGTGACATAATACCTAAAATGACCTCATCCCTACTGTGTTCTCCTCCCTGCTATGACCTCATCTCTAGTTATGACGTCCCAGCAACGAATACATATTTAGTGTAGCCTCATCCCTAATGTGACGTTATCTCTACTGTGATCTTATCCATCCTGATAACACATCACTAGTGTGACCTCATCCCTAGTGTGACCTCATCTCTAATGTGACCTCATCACTACTATGGCCTCATCTCTCTTGTGCCCTCATCCCTATTTTGACCCCATTCATACTGTGATATCATCCCTACTGTTAAGTCACCCTAGTGTGAACTCAACCTTAGTATGTCCTCATCCCTATGGTTTCCTCATCTCATCCCTACATTGTCATTATCCCTTCTGTGACATCATTCCTAGTCGGACCTCATCCACAGTGTTACCGCATTGTTAGTGTGACTTCATCCATATGGTGACCTAGTTCCTCATGTGACTCCTTCTTACTGTGGTGTCATCCCTTATGTGAAATCATTGCTACTGTGACCTTATCCCTAATATGACCTCATCCCTACTGTTACCTCACCCCAGTGTAACCTCTTCCCTAGTGTTACCTCATTCTCACTGTAACATCATCCCTAAGATGATGACATCCCTAGTGATATCTCATGCCAAGTGTGACCACATCCATATTGTGACCTAGTCCTTACTGTAAACTCATCCTACTGTGACCTCATTGTACAATGACCTCATCCCTACTGTGACCTCATCTCTAATGTGACCTGAACCACACTGTGACCACACCCCTACTGTCACCTCATCCCTAATGTCACCTTGCCCTTTCTGTTTCCCGATCCTGAATTTGAACTCAATCCTAATATAACTTCTGCCTACTCTGACCTCATTTCTACTGTGATCTCTTTCCTATTGTGATCTCATCCATAATGTTACTTCACCCTCACTCTGACCACATCCTTATTATGACCTCATCTCTCCTGGTTATTCACTCTAATTTTGACTTCATCCCAATTAAGCTCTCATCCCTACTCTGACCTCATCTGTACTGTGACCTCATCCCAATTGCGACTGCATTCTTACTGTGACTGATCTCTACTCTAATCTCAAACCAGTTGTGATCTCATCTCTAGTGTGACATAAGTCCTACTGTGATTCCACCCCTAGTGTGAACTCAACCCTAGTGTGACATCATACTTTTGTGACCTCATCCCTAACATGACCTCACACATAGTGTGACATCATCATTTATGTGACATCATCTTGTCTGTGATCTCATCAGTGGTGTCCATTCATACCTAATGTGACCTCTCCCCTACTGGGACCTCATATCTGCTATGACCTCATACCTACTGTGACCTCATCCCTACTGTGTTCTAACACCTATCATGAACTAACCTTTAGAATGACCTCATCTCTAGTGTGCTATCATCACTTCTGTGTGTTCATCTCTATTGTTACGTAATTTCTACTGTAACCTCATTCCTACTGTGACCTCCTGACTATTGTGACCTCATCCATAAGGTGTCCTCGTCCCTAATGTGACCTCAACATCAGTGGGACCTCATCTCAAGTGTGACCTCATGGCAAGTATGACCTCATCTCTTTTGTGCCATCATACCTACTGTGACCTCATCCTTGGTGTGAACTAATCCTTTCTGTGACCTCATCCCTACTCTGACCTAAATATATTGTGAATTCATCCTTAGTTTGTCCTCATCCCTCTTATTACTTCTTTCCTTATGTGATCACATCCCTAGGGTGAACTCATCCCCTCTGTGATGATATCCATAATGTTAATTCATACTGGTGTAAATTCATCCCAACTGTGACCTCATCCCTATTGTGACATTATCCCTACCATGAATTCATCTTTAGATTGACCTCATCTCAAGGGTGACCTCATCTCTATTGTGCCCTCACCCCTACTGTGTCCTTATCCCTATTGTTTCCTCACACTTACTTTGACCTCATCCGTAGTGTGACATTATCCCTACCATGAATGCATTTTTAATGTGACCTCATCCCTAGTGTGACCTTATTTTGACCTAATATCCATTGTGACCTCATCTCTATTCTGTCTTCATATCTAATATGTCCTCATTACTTCTATGGACTCATCATTTCTGTGACATCATCCTTACTGTGACCTCATTCTTTTAATCACCTCACCCATACTGTGACCTCATCGCTGTTGTGAACTAATCCCTAGTGTGACCACATCCACAGTATGCACTCACCCAAATGTGACCTCATTCCTACTGTGTCCTCATCTCTGGTGTGACCTCATGCCTCTGTGGCCTTATAGTTAGTGTGATGTCATAACTTATGTGACATCATCCCTACTGTGACCTTATCCCTTGTGTCAACTCAAAATTAATGTGACCTCATTCATACTGTGACTTCATCCCTAGTGTGACCTCATCCCTAATGTGATGTAATAGTTTCTGCAACATCATCTTGACTGTGATCTCATCCCTGGTGTCAACTAATTCCTACTGTGACCTCATCATAACTGCGACCTCATCTCTGCTATGAAATCATCCCTCCTATGAATGAATGCCTCCTATAATGTCTACCCTGCTATGACCTCATCCATATTTGTGACTGCATCCCTACTGTAAATCATCCCCCCTGTGACCACAACCCTATTATGATCTCATCTGTAATATGTCCCAATCCCTATTGTGACCTCATCCCTAGTGAGACATTATCCCTATTGTGACCTCATCTCTACTTGAACTCATTCCTATTGTGATGTCATCCTTAATGTAACATCATCCCCACTGTGACCTTATGCCTACTGTTACCTCATACATCCCAGTAACTCATTCTTAGTGTGACTTGACCCCTACTGTCACCTCATCTCTACTGTGATACCAGCCCTACTATGAACTCAACTTTATTGTGAATTTATATATTATATGCTGTGGGTTTGCCACCGAGATTTGTGGCAGGGCCTACTCAATACCATGATGATCCATGTGGAAAACATGCAGAGGGAAGCACACCATGTGTACGCACGTTGAGGTCCAAATACAGAGAAAGCTTTTTTTTACAAAATAGCAGGTTATGAGCTGGAGAGATGGCCTAGTGGTTAAGAGCACCAACCGCTCTTACAGAGGACCTGGGTTCGATCCCCAGCACCCACATGGCGGCCGAGAACTGTCTGAAACTCCAATTCCAGGAAAACTCCATTTTCAGGGGAATCCGAGACCCTCTTCTGACCTCCGTGGCATTGCATGACACGGGTGCACAGACTTGCATGCAGACAGTACATTCATACACATACAGAAATAAGTAAAAATAAAAAAAAGAAAAAAACAAAATGGCAGGTTATATAGCTGTCGAAACTCATTTCTCAGGGCTAAATCCTAAACATTTTCCTCACTACAACCTACCCCATGGGTGTGGCCAAGGAGGTCCCATTGGCTTAGAATGCTACCCATCTTAACTAAGTTTCCCCACATTTCACCCTTTTAATTTTTTTTAAATTTTTCTGAGAGGCAAGGGAGCCCATGGGTGAGGGTAACAACCCAAAGAAACCTGAGTTTGGAATTGCCAGCTGCTCAAGCCTGTTTTGAGTGCCAGGTAGTGGGGGTCAGGTCAGACCTGAAACTTTATTTTCACACTAAGGCCAATTAATTTCTGAAAAATCCAACCATGAAGTGAACCAATTATCAAGAAATGAATGTAAGGAACATTCATGTAAAACCAATTAGCAAGTATCTATGTCCAAATTTTAAACAACCCAAGGTTCCAATAGTTAAATTGGAGAGGCTCGTATGCACAAGCATGTTGATCAAATAAGAGTCCACTCTATATTGCTGAAGTCTCATGATTCACTGCAATCTCTCCACAGCTCTTGCAATATACCATGCCTCCTCTTCTGCAATTTGTTCCCCTAGGCTTTGGGAAAGGGGTACAAGTGGGTGAGAAGCAAAGCAGTCTATTTTCTCTGGAGATGAAATTTTGGACTCTAGTCTGTTCAGGTTTTTTCCCTTCATGGATTGACAGCTTATCCAGGGTACCTTTTTAATCCTACTATCAAAGCACAAGCAATTAGATATACAGGCATTTAAACAGTACTAACTATTATGGCAAGCTAAGATGTGAGCATAGACACAGATGTTTGGACGGTATGCTAATCCACAAACTGTGGTGTCTCTATAAAGGGTGACAAGTTCGTACTGTGGCTTATATCATCTCTTAACCACTAGAGGACATAAGATTGTGGCATCAGCCTTGAATTATTCCTCAAAGGAGAGATCTAATAACCAATTAGATTTGGGATGTATATAGACACATGGCTGCCACGATTGCACAATATCTCCAGGCAGGGGAGGTGTAGCTGATGCTGATGGAAGAGTCTTGCTTGACTCAAGAAGAACAATATTTTGCTTTATTGCTTTAGTGGCCTTTGTTAATGCTGTCTGGCATTTCAGAGGCCAACTGTACATTAGCAAGTGACGTCTCAAACATTTTTCCATGCTTACACCAGGTCTTTGACAACAGGGACTTACTGCCTTTCACCTTGCAGATATCCCATTTGTATAGGCAAAAGCCTTTATAATATTGGGGGCTTGGATCCCCTAGCCAACATCTCCTAGGCTGAATAATTCATGCTGCTATCAGAGCTCTCCTGTATTAATATATTTGGCTTAATTACACAGCTTATAAAGACTTTACTATTATATTTGTCTCTAAATAGACAATCATCCTTTCACAGTTCCTATGTATCAGTCACTTAAAGAAGGTAGTTATACCTGTTTTATAAGAAATTACCACTACAACAGTTGGCTCTCATCTATAGTTAGGGAATGCCTTCATTACCATCACATTTTTCTTTTTTCCTATAAAAGAGAAGAGGTAGGAAGTTTTCTCAGCATCTGGAAGGTAAACTTCATTAGGGCACATTATAAACAGTTATCACAAATAAAATTCAGAGAGATGCTCAGTGTCTGTGACTCAGGAAATCTGAGGTGACTTTTTCTTTAATGTTCAGATGAGTCAGCCTCTCTGCTGGCATTTCCCAGTCCATCCTGCAGAGCCAAAAGTTGTACATTTTCAGGCATTTAGATTGGTGTTTTTACCTGTGGGAAAATACAAATCTTCTCCCATTGTTAGTTTCAAGACCTCAAAATTGAAAATTTATCTAAAGGTTTGGAATACCGAAGGAATCTTATACTACCTCCCTCTTTTTGTTTTTAAAATTTTTTTTATGTTTTGACCTATAGATGCACATACCCGTAAACAGGAACCAAGATGTAAGTTTTCATCAAATACACCCAAATTGTTTTTCTTTGACTGTATGCTATTTATTTGGGAAGTGAACTTAAACTTAATTTCTTTAAATTGTCATACAAGTAAAGGAAAAATGTTAGAAGGTGATACTGTAAAACACAGAAAAATATAGAGACCATTTATGTACCTTAACCCCAAAATTATTGTTGGAAATTCAATACAAATTATAAATAAAACAATTAACATTTTATATTCCCAATTAGTTCAAATGTATTGCCATTTTCACCAAAACCTTCAACCAAATTTAACTAATCTAAAAATTTTACTAAGTCTTAAAGTATCCTATATTATGTAGACAAAGATTGAACAAAGTTGAATACCTGCCAATACATTTTACCCAATATACAATTTGTTCCTTAAAACTATATGACTAGACTATGACTTCATAGAAATCAAGTCCATTAACTTATGTGGTTGATTTTGTATTTCTACATAAATCTCTACTGAAATACCTCTCTATATAAATATGTTATTTTTAATCATACCATTTTAAACTTCAAACCTTACAAAGTGGATTTTAATAACTATCTTTCTCCAAGCCCTTGGCCTTCTCCAGGCCTGGTATGAAAACTTGCTTTAAAGATTTTTCAATATCTAGTACTTAATAATTTTTTTACAGTTCTTATGCCCATTAGTTAATTGAAGACTGGCTAGATATGCCCCATGAGACATTGTTACCATCATTGCCATCGCCATCTTGATTTTTTTTGTTGTTTTGTTTTTGTGGGAGATTCTAGGAAGCTTCCTTTGTCATGAGAAGGTGCAGTGCAGTCCTGCTAAGGGAAGGTGGACACACAGTGCCCACTTTGTGGACATTGTGGGGAACTGGCCTCATTGCATACAGGTCAGTTGGTCACTCCTGTGACCCAACTGGAGAGGTAACTCACTACTCATTTCCTTAGCCTGGGACAATGAGACACGTTTCCCACTCTTGGCTGTGACTTTCCACCTGCCCAAAGCCAGGACAGGAATTTCATACCAGCTTCCCTGGTTGGTGGTCTGCAAAGGGAGGCTTTGTCCAACCAACTGGTCACCCAAATGAAATGCAGGCCTCAACCCCAGCTACCCACTGGTCATCTGAATGAAATGCAGACTTGTCTTAGCCTGTATGCACACAAAAATTAAAAAAAAATGGTGGCCGCGAATTCCGCAATGATGTTAAAGGGAATTCATATACATATACATATATATATATATATAGATATATATATATATATATATACTATTTTTCATTTCCCAAAGACCCAAAAATTATTAGCACTTTAATACAGTGTAAACCTGGTTGCAGCTTGTTTTTTAGATGTTGAAATGGCATAACCAGTAGGTGGCAGTGTAGATTCTATTATTTTAATTTTTTTTTTTTTTTTTTTTTTTTTTTTTTTTTTTTTGGTCTTTTCGAGACAGGGTCTCCCTGTAGCCCCAGCTGTCCTGGAACTCACTCTGTAGACCAGGTTGGACTTGAACTCACAAAGATCCGCCTGCCTCTGCCTCCCAAGTGCTAGGATTAAAGGTGTGCACCACCACACCTGGCTATTTTAAAAGTTTTAATAGATAACACATAACCTTAATTGAAATTGAATTATGTTTTGCTGTTTAATATAAATTTGTGTCTTGAGAAGGAAGGGCTACGTTCCAACTCAGAGGCAATGTTTTTACTGGTATCATGGCTGCTAACAATTTGCATCATAGAAGACTGGCCTCTAGAAGAGATCTTGGGGGAAATTTAGCAGACAAAAGGAAACTTCAGCAGAATTAAGCACTGTTTTACACTATTTACAGAAATTTTTTTAAGGAGGACACTTTTTAAAAACACATATAGACTGTGGCTGGGTTTTCACAAGCTTCCATGCAAGCCAGTGTTGGTAGATTAATTCCTGGGTGGTTGCCTCTACAACCCAAGCCTGCCTGTGAAAAGGTGCAAATGCAAAATGCTTGCTTGCTCCATGGGCATGCCTGTCCTTTCATCCTCTGTGAACTTTGCCACCTGAACAGTGGCCAGAAGTTGGAAACCAGGACCGCAGGCTGCAGGGCATGTTCCAAGCACTTTTCAAAACCTCTAGAAGGCAAGGGGACGGGAGAGGAAGGGCTCTTCTCATAATTTCTCTGAATACCCACCACCTGGGAAGGCTGGGGAAGCAACTGATGTCCCCAAACCAGGGAAGCCAAAATGGCACCCACGGGCTCATAATCATGTCCCATCAAGTGGGTGAAAACCCACAAGGGAATGTAAGCTTCCTAAAACCTATCAGAGAAAAGGTCTCCCAACACACAGGCTAAATCTCCATAAGCACCATCGACAGGCTCACCAGCAGAGACAATAGGAGAATTCCATCTGCGTTCATCCTTAGTCCATGCCTTCACTGATTTGGAGATGCTAAACTTTCTCCATGCCACAACTTGAAACACAACAGTCACAGCAAACCACAGCACACAGTCAACAAGCACATGCCATACACCACAAAACAATTCCTCCTGGAGCATAGCTTCCTTGAAGGTGATATTTCCGATCTTGCAGAGATTCTAGCTTACCAAACTGGTCTCCATGGCCCACATTGGTGTCACCATTTGTGGGCTCACCATCGACATTTGTAGCAGGGCCCACTCAATCCCAGGATGACCCATGTGGAAAACACGTGCAGGGAAGCACACCACATGTACACACGTTGAGGTCCTAATGCAGAGAGAGTTTTTATTACAAAATGGCTGGTTATATAGTAGTCCTGGCTCAATTCTCAGGGCCGAATCCTAAACCATTTCATCACTACACCCCACCCCATGGGTGGGGCCAAGGAGGACCCATTGGCTTAGAATGCTACCCATCTTAACTAAGTTTTCCCACAATATGCCCACATTCCTACTGTGACATCATGTGTAATGTGTCATCATTCCTACAGCTAACTCATCACTACTTGGACCTCATATCTAATATGACTTCTTTCTTACTGTGACATCATACTTACTGTGATCTTATTCCTACTATAACCTCATCCATCCTGTGACTTTTCTATTGCGACCTAATTCTTACTGTGACATCATCTGTGATGGTTAATCCTATGTGTCAACTTGACTGGACTAAGGAACAAATAAGAGAAAAGGGTTGTTTGGATTAGACCACCTCAACCCGGATGGCCCACCCCAAATTTGGGTGTTACTTTCTTCCGGCAGGCTGTATAAAAGGCCATGGCAGAAGGAGCTGGTCCCTTTTCTCTTGCGGCTTGCCTCTCTCACCTGGTGAGTTTGTCTTGCTGCTGTGATCAGCCTTTCAGATCCCAGCGTGTACTGAGACTGGCAGATCGCCTGGAATCCATTCGGGCCTTGAGCACTAGATTGGGACTACTGAGACATCCAGCCTTGCAGACTGAGCAGTTACCTGGATTCTCTCAGCCTTTCCAGTGTGGTGCAGCTACTGTTGGACTCCTTGAACTCTGTCACGTGAGCAAATCAATAAATTGTATATAGCTATATATTCATCCTGTTACTTCTGTTTCTTTAGAGAACCCTGACTAATACATCATCCTTATTGTGACATTATCCTTAATATGACCTTATTGTTAAAGGGACATCATGCCTCTTGTTACCTCCTATCTAATATGACCTCATACCTTACTGTGACATCATCCTTACTGTGATCTCATCCCTACTGTGACATCATTCCTACACTGACCTCATTCGTACAGTGACCTCATCCTTACACTGACTTCATTCTTCCCGTGAAATCATCCTTAATGTGACATCATATTTACTGTGACCTCATTGCTAAAATAACCTCATACCTAGTGTGTCATTTTCCCTACTCTGACCTCATGTTTATTGTGTCTTCAGCCATAGTGAGACCTCATCCATAGTGGGAAATAATCCCTAATGTTACCTCATCCCTAGTGTGAATTCAAACCTAGTTTGGCATCATAACTTTGTGACCTCATCCTTAATTTGACCTCATCCCTTTTGTGACATCATTACGACTGTGACCACATCCCTGGTGTCAATTCATACCTACTGTGACGTCATACCTGCTGTGGCCTCATTCCCTACTGTGATCTCATCCCTATCATGAACTGACATTTAGAGTGACCTTATCCCTAGTATGATCTTATCTATAATGTGATCTAATTTATGTTGTTACCTAATATCAGCTATAACCTAATTCCTGCAGTGTTCTCTTCCCTATTGTGATCTCATGTATATTGTGACTCCATCCATACTGAGAACTGATCCCTCGTGGGACCTCAACTTCATTCCTTCTGTGTCGTCATATCTATTGTGACCTCATTCCCACTGTGAAATCATCCTTACTTTGACATCATCCTTATTCCTACAGTGACATCACTACAGTGACCTCATGTCTAATGTTATCTAATTCCTACTGTGTCATCATCCATACTGTGAACTTATACTTACAATGACCTCATTCCAACTGTGACCTCATCTCAAATCTTACTTCATCTGTAGTGAGAACTCATACTTAGTTGGACTTCAACCCTTGTGTGAACTCATCTCTAATATTCACTCATCCCTACTATCACCTAATCCCTTCTGTAACCTTATTCCCTTGTGTGAACTCGTCTTCATTTTGACATCATACCTAATGCAACCTCATCCCTATTGTAATCTAATTGCTACTGTGATCTCCTCATCATTCTGTGAGATCATCCGCAGTGTTACCTCCTGCCTACTGTGAAATCATCCTTAATGTGATCTCATCTCTACCTGTAACTCATCACAACTCGATCTTCATACCTACTATGACCTCATCTCTACTGTGAATTCATCCCTACTGTGACCTCATCACTACTATTAACTCATTCCTATTGTGACCACATTCCTACTGTTATCTCAAATCTATTGTGACCTCATCCCTACTGTGACGTCATCCCTATTGTAAACTCATCCCTACTATGCCCAAATCCCTACTCTGAACTTATCCCTATTGTGACATCATGCATACTCTTACCTCATTCCTGTTCTGACCTTATCCAAAGGGCTCACCTGCATCTCAGAAAAAAATAAAATTAAAGTGTGAGATGTGGAAAAATTTAATTATGAAGACAGAGTAGAAATGAGGTCATAGTAAGGTTCAGGTGTCCCTAGGGATGAGTTCTCACTAGAGATGAAGTCACAACAGAAATGAAGTCACAGCAAGAATGAGGTCACAATAGATATGAAGTCACAGTAGGATGAGGTCACATTAAGTTTGAGGTAGATATATGGATAAGTTCTTACTATGCTTAAAGCCACAATAGACATGAGGGCACAGTAGGGAAGATGTAACTGTAAGGATGAGGTCATTGTAGGAATGGGGTCACAGTAGTATGATTTCACAGAAGGAATAAGGTAATATTAGATATGAGGTAACAGGGTTATGAGGTCATAGCATGGATGAGGTCCCTCTATGGATGAGTTCTCATTATGAATGAAGTCAAAATATAGATGAGGCCACTGTAGGGAAGATGGTACAGTAGGCATGAGCTCAATTTAAGAATTAGGTAACACTAATGTTACCTAAGGATGATGTTAGAGTAGGAAAGATATCATACTGGTATGAGGAAAGAGTATGGATTAGGTCATAGAAGGAATAATGTCACAGTAAGGATGATGACACAGTAGAAATGAGGTCACAGTAGATATGAGGTCACATAGGGATGATGGCAGAGTAGAATTGAAGTCACACTAGGGTTGAGTTCACACTACAGATGAGGACACAATAGAGATGAGGTCAAGGGTGTGTAGGAATTAGTGACATCATCCCTATTGTGTCCTCATATATAATATGACCTCATCCCTACTGTGACATCATAATTATTGTGACATCATGCTTATTTTGACCTCATTCCTACACTGACCTCATACCTACCAAGACCTCGTCCCAACTCTTACTTCATCCCTACTATGACAACATTACTGTGACCGACCTCATTCTGACAATGACTTCATCCTTAATGTTACATCATTCCTACTATGACATCATCTTTATTTTGTCATCACACTTTTAGTGACCTTATTCCTACAGTGACATCAAGCATACTGTGACATTGCATCTATTTTGACATCATTCTTATTGTGACATCATACATATTTTGACCTTATCCATACTCTGACCTCATTCCTACTGTGAAATCATCCTTACTTTGATGTCATCCATTCTTTGACCTCATCCCTACTGGGACCTCATATCTATTATGACCTCTTTCATACAATGAACTCATAGCTACTGTTAATTCATCCCAACTATAACCACATCTCTATTGTGACTTCACCTGTAGTGAGAATTCATCCCCAGTGTGACACATCAACCCTCATAGGACCTCATCACTACTTTCACTTCATAATTATTGTGATCTCATTCTTACTGTGACATCATCCTTATTGTGATGACAACTTTACTGTGACCTCATTCCTACTGGGACATCATACCTACTATGATCTCATAACTAATAGGTCCTTATTCCTTCTGTGACATCCTCCATATTTTGACCTCATTCAAACACTGACCTCATCCCCCCTGTGACCTTATCTCTACTTTGGCCACGTACCTTATATGACCTCTTTCCTACTGTGACATCCTCACTGTGACTTTGTTCCTACAATGAACTCATTCCTATATAACATCTTCCCTACTAGGACCTCATGTCTATTGAGACTTGATTGGTAATGAGAACTTATCCATCGTGGGACCTCACCCAACTATGACATTATTACTGTGACTTCATATCTAATATGAGTTCCTTCCTACCATGACATGATCTTTACTGTGGCCTCATTCGTACAGTGAACCCATCCCTAATGTGACCTCATCTCTATTATGAATTGATCTGTAGTGAGAACTCATACCTAGTGTGCCATCAACCCTACTATGATATTATCCCTACTGTGACCTCATAACAAATGTGACCTCAGCCCTACTGAGACATCTTCCTTATTTTGATGACATCTTTACTGTGACCTTGAACCTACAGTGACATCATTCCTACTGTGACTTCATATCTAATATGACCTCACTCCTAGTGTGATATCATAATTATTGTGACATCATGCTTATTCTGACATAATTCCTGGAGTGGCCTCATCACTAATCTGACCTCATACCTATTATGAACTTATACCTATGGAGACATCATTCTTATTGTAACCTCATTCCTATAATTACCTCATTCCTAATGTTGACTTGCATCAATTGTGACCTCATTCTTACTCTGACATCATTTTTATTTTGACCTCAACCTTACTTTCACCTCATTCCTAACCTGATATCATCTTTACTTTAACGTCATTCCTACTGTGACCGTATCTTTACCCCGATTTAATCTGTATGAAATATGACCTCATTGCTATTGTGACATCATCCTTACAATGATATCATCCTTACTGTGTCCTCATTCCTACGAAGACTTCATCTTCATATCTACTGTGACTTCATCCCTACTATGTCTTCATATCTATTGTGACTTCATCTGTAGAGAGAATTCATCCCTAGTGTGACCTCAATCTTACTATTACCTCATCTCTACTGTGACTCAACATTTAGTATTATCTCAATCCTACTGTCACGTTATTCATTCTCTGACCTCATGCTGCTTATGAACTCATTGCTACCTGACCTCAAGCTTACTGTGATCTGATATCTAAAATGACATCATTCTTACTGAGACACCGTTTTAATTTGAAACAAAACTTACTGTGACCTCCTCCCAACAGTGACCTCAATCCTACAGTGAACTTATGTCTATTATGACCTTATTCCTACTGTGACATTATACATACTGTGACGTCATTCCTGCAATGAATTCATAGCTACTGTGACTTCATCCATAATGTGATCTCATCTCTATTGTGACTTTGTTGTGGAAGAACTCCCTAGTGTGAAATCAACCCTACTATGACCTATTGAATATGACCTAATACTTATTGTGACATATTCCCTACAATGATATCAAATTACAATTGACTACATGCTTACAAAGAATTTATACCTACAGTGGTCTTATCCCTACTGGGTCCTCATATCTATTGAGACTTCATCTGTATTGAGAACTCATATCTAGTGTGATCTCCACCTTAGTATGACCTCATCTCTACTGTGACTTCATGACCTCATTCCTACTGTGACATCATCCTAAATCTGAAATCTCACTGACTGTGATCTCATTGACATGCTGGCCTCATCCCTCATGTTACCTCATTTTAAATTACCTCATTCCTGGAGCTGGAGAGATAGCCTAGCAGTTAAGAGCACTGACTGCTCTTGCAGAGGACCCGGGTTTGATCCCCAGTGCCCACATGGTAGCTAAGAACCATCTGTAACTCCAATTCCAGGAGAATTCCAGTTCCAGGGGAATCTGATGCCCTCTTCTGACCTCCATGGCATTGCACAACACGGGTGCACAAACCTACATGCAGACAGTACATTCATACATATACAAAATAAATAAAATAAAATAAAATAAAATAAATGACCTCATTCCTAATGTGAAATAAATATTACTGTGAACTCTTTTCTACAATGACCTCATCCATACTGTGACATCTTCCCTAACGTGACCTTTTCTCTATGACTTCATAGTCAGAAAAGGCATAGTTAAAAATCATCTATAGTGGGACATCAACCCTAATATGAATTCATCTTTAATGTGACCTGATTGACCTGATTCCTACTGTCACAGTATCCTTCATTTTTCATCATCCATAATCTGACATCATTACTTCTGTGATATCACTTTTATTTTGACATCATCCTTACTGTGAACTCATTCCTACAGTGACCTCAATCTCACTGTGACCTCAGATCTATTATGAATTCAGTCCTACATTGATGTCATCCTTACTTGTGGGGGGATCCAGTTCGAATTGTGGGCTGGTTCTCAGCTAGCATCCCTCAGGGCACTACATGGCTGAGAGTCTGACCACACCCCAAGGAGGAGCAAACAATGTGGCCTAGCTGCATGATGCTGGGTGGTGCAATGGTGTGCAGTGGCATGGAATTGGGGGTTTATGATTGGCTCTGCGAGCTAACATCATTTGGTGTCGGTATTCTTTTGGCAGAAACACTTAAAAGCAGTTCCCTGACAGCCATGACCCCTGCTGTTTCTCACAGACCTGTGAAAGTCTGGACTTTCCTTTGATCTCTCTAGAAAGAACTTTAGTCTGGATATTAGCCTGAGGTCCCCTTGTCCCAATTACCTGCCCCAGCCCACAATTGTGTTTATGTGTCCAGGCCCATGCCTGGGTTAGTATAAATGCCTTGAGTCACAGCATTAAATTTGAATCTATTTTCTCAGGATTTCTCTGAGTATGTGTCTGTATGTCTGTGTGTCTGTATATCTTTATACTTATCTTTATACTTTGTTGAGTAAAATCCCTGGCACTACCCTCCCTCTTCTAGCCAGAGCTAAGCCTGGAGACTGTCGGCCTACAGGCAGGGGACAGTCTTGGAGCTAAGCCAAGGAGGGAAAAACAGCATGTGGAATGCAGTCACACACATGACTCAAAAACATTAAACAACTGCAACTAGCACCCAACGTGGGATTCGATTTTCCACCAAAGGAAGAAGAATAAAAGGTATTTCTTGGGCTTTCTCTCTCAGCCCTTATTTCCTCCCCATGCGAGGGTAAAATCCCAGAGGGTTTTACTGTGAACACAGGGAGTTACTCCCCCCCCCATTGCAAGGCAGCTAACAACCAGCTGTGGTCCATCTCTGTGGAATAAACTCTTTTTCTATGAGAGATTAGTCTGTAAATCTGATTTCAGTCTTTCTTCTCTATATGGCCAGCTTGGCACAACTCTGTGGAGAAATTCTCTCTTCCCATGAGATTAGTCTTTGAACTGTCTCTTCCATAACCACTAGCATTTCCTATCTTTCTTTATCATGGGTAACAAACAGTCATACCAATCAAAAACCAATTGGATGTGGCAGGAACTCCACCACAGTCTGGGCTAACAGAGGGGCTGGTGGCAAGACCCAGGCCCAGCGAAGAGCCATAGTGCTGGGCTGGGCCCAGAGGGGGCTGTGTGGAGACCCAGATGAGACCATAGTCAAGACCGGGCCAGGTGGCTGGCAGCCGTGTGAACCCTTGCTCAGCCTGCGATACTGCCAATGCTGCTGCCTCCTGAACCTCCATCCTGTGCACTGCCACTCTCAAAAAGACAGGAGTACCTTAATCCTTAGATACAGAAAGACTATATCAGACCAGTAAGGATTAACATCTTCTTTTACGGGCATTTTCTGTTAATGTAGTGCCAACTTGGAGTCACAAAATTATAAGCAGATCATTTTTCAGGAAAGGAAAATGTACCATCCATTGTCTGCATTTAGCACATGCCATGTTCGAGTGCAGGACTACATTTCCAAAGTATTCTTTGGATCTGTTGCAAAATGAAAAATTTCAATATGATTCCAGATATCTTTTTGATTCATGTTTTTCAAAAAAATATTCAGAATAAAAGTACCTTTGAATTTCTTTTGTACTCTTTCTCATGATATTTGTTCAGAATTTAGGTAATTTTACTGTTCCTTACACATCAAATTTTATCTTGAGATAATATTTAATGTTGTCCAGTTAAAATCTATAGCATGCTTCTCTAATTCTGATACATGGGTAACCAAAAACATCTTTAAACAAGTTGTGCACATCTGATCAATTAATAAGTCCTAGGCATTTCAAAATCAACCAATTAAGGATCCTATACAACTATTTGCCATTTTTAGGTTTTGGTTAAAATTTATTTTATGTGATTTTTCTATTTGCATAGAGCTACTAAAGAATAACTCTAAAACCAAAATTGATTTTTCCCCAGGTTTGCCAATATATTTAAATGGCTAATAAATTAATTGATTTATAACAGGTAAATATAAATCTACACAAATAGTAATTTAATGTTTTATTAACTGTGTACTGTCATCTACTGAAGGTAACCCACCAGTTCCCAGTAGGTTCTTTAAAACCCATTCTATAGACAGTGTCTAGGCGAAACTGGGTACTTGCTGAGCTCACGTCAATTAAATATGCCTTAATCGAATATGCACCCGTGTCCCTCTCCCACCCATTCCCCCTTTCCAATTCACCATTTCAGTCCATTTTCTGATGCAGTCTTTCTGTTGTTCTTTTACTATGCCTCCCTCTCCTTGAGAAATATTTATATCTGGGTTGTTGGTACTAGCATCCACATATGAGGGACACCATTTGTCGTTTGTTTTTCTGGGACTGTGTTACTTCACTTAACATAATGTCTTCCAGCTCCATCCATTTACCTGCAAATTTCATGATGTTGTCCCTCTTTACTGCTGCATAGTATTCCATTGTATACATGTACCACATTTTCTCTATCCACTCGTCAGTTGAAGGGCACCTGGGCTGGTTCCAGCTTTTTGCTATTGTGAACAGAGCTGCAATAAACATAGCTGTGCATGTATCTTTGCAGTAAGTTGTGTCTTGTGGGTATATACCCAGGAGTGGTATGACTGGGTCAAATGGAAGGCTCATTTTGAGTCTTCTAAGGGTTCTCCACACTGCTTTCCATAGTGGCTGTACAAGTTTACATTCCCACCAGCAATGGATGAGTGTTCCCCTTTCCCCACAACCTCTCCATCACTTACTTGGTATAATTTGTTTTCATGATCCTAGCCAGTCTTATTGGCAGTAAGGTGGTATCTCTGGAGTGGTTTTAATTTGCATTTCCTTATTATCAGAGAGTTGAACATCTTTAAGATGTTTCTCGGCCATCTCTAATTCCTCTCTGTGAAGTCTCTATTCAGATCTTTGCTCCATCTTTTGAATGATTCATTTCAAAACAACATGGGTGAATTTGATGAAATCTATGCCTTGACTCCCCCCTATAGTCATGTAATAATACAACTATCTTCTGGGAGACTCATACGCTAAAAAAAAAAAAAAAGGGGGGGGATAAGAAGACATGAAACCTTTTCATCAAACCCCTGCAATTCAAATCTTAAAACTAACTATGGAAAAGATTTGTGTTCCAACAACAGCAAAATGTCACCAACTTAAACGGCTGAGAAAGAAACGATACAGGTTTGCAATTGAGTAGGATGTACCAAAAAGTGGCAACTGAAGGAAGGTCTGACCCGTCTGAACATTCAAAGAAGAAAAGCCTCAGATTGCCATAAACATCGAACCCTCTGTGGATCCTACATGTAAACACTAGTTATAATGAGTCCTAATGAAACTTACCTTCTAGTGCCACAAGGTTCTGAATTGAGGACTTCCTTGCCTTCCCACCCATAGAACAAGGAGAAATATGCAATGATGAGGTCGCTCCCCAACTGTAATTGGAGACACTATTGTAGAGGTGATCTCTTATAAAAACGGTATAACTGCCTTCTTTAATGACTACTAGACATGGGAACTGTGGAAGGGATTACTCTCTGTTCAGAACCAAATATAATACTAAAGTCCTAGGGCTATGCACTCAGGCAAATATATTAATCCAGGAGCTCTGACATCAGCCATGGATTGTTCTACCAGGTGGATGTTGGCCAGGGGATCCAAGGCCCCACCAAAGGTAAGGCTCCTTGCCTCTAAGTTGGATACCTACAGGAGGAGAGGCAATAAGACCCTGCGCCGAAGACCTGACGTTAAACATGGGAGGGATGTATGAGACCACACATGCAAGTGTACAGATTGGCTCTGGAATGCCAGAGAGTGTTATCCAAAGGCCCCAAACCAATAAAGCAAATAGGTCTCCTTGAGTCAAGAAAGACTCCACCGTCAGCACCAGCTACACCTCACCTGCCTGGAAATACTGTGCAGTAGAGGCAGCCATGTGCCTGTATATCCCAAATCTAATTGGCTATTGGCTTCCCTTGGAGAAAAAAAACCCATGGCTGATGCCACAAGCTTACATCCTCTACAGGTTAGATGTTAAAGCCACAGTAAGACCCGTTATTATTTAACAGGGGGGAAAATTGTAATTCATGGATTAACATATCCAACATGTGTCTATGCTAAAGTAACCTAACCATAAACTATTAGTGGTGCTTAAATACCTATATATCTAATTGCTTGTTCTTCATTCGTAGGATCGAAAGGTTATTCCTGGACAAACTGTCAGCCCATGAAAGGAAAACAGCCAGAATTGACCAGAGTCCAAGTCAACAGCTCCAGAGAGAGTGGACTGTTTTACCTCTCATCCACCTGTGCCCTTTTCTAAGCCTAGGGAACAACCTGCGGAAGAGGGGGGCGTGGTAGAATGTAAGGGCTGCGATTGGTGATGTGAATGGTGAAACTACAGCAATGTAGTCTGGACACTCACTTTGATCCACTTGATTGAACAAAAAACCTGTCACCCCCCACTGGATGGTGGGGCTGTATGTGTTTGGGCACAAAACACGCCTGCCGAAGGTTTTGCATGAAGGATGCTTGTACTCATGGATTATCACTTATAGCTAAAAATGAAAAAAAAAACTGAGAGAAAGATGCAGGACAGTTATGGCAGAATGCATGATCTGGGATGGGGTGGGGGTGGGGGGGAGGGAAAGGGAAATAAGCCTGAACTGAATTGGAAAAAATGTATGAAATGCACAAAGCATCAATAAAAATTAATTTAAAAAAAAATAAATAAAAAAAAATAAATAAATAAAACCCATTCTAAAGGTCGACAATCAACAAATGGGACCTAATTAAACTCAAAAGCTTCTGTACATCAAATGAAACAATCAATGAATTGAAGAGAAATCCCACCGAGTGGGAAGAAACTTCACCACAGAAACATCTGTCAAAGCATTGATTTTCAGAGTATATAAACTACTCAAGAAACAAAGAAGAAAGAAAACAAATGACCCACTCAATAGATGGAGCAAAGAGCTGAACAGAGACTTTACAAGTGAGGAATTAGAGATAGCTGAGAAACATCTTAAGAAGTGTTCAAGATCATCAATCATTAAGGAAATGCAAATCAAAACCACTTTAAGGTATCATCTTACTCCAATAAGTCTGGATAGGATAAAGAGAACAAATGATAGCAAGTATGGAGAGGTTGTGGGGAAAGAGGTACACTCATCGCCTGCTGGTGGGAATGTAAACTCGTACAGCCACTATGGAAAGCAATGTGGAGAACCCTTGGAAGACTTGGTATGAACTTTCCACCTGACCCAGCCATACCACTCCTGGGCATGTACTGACAAGTGTCATCTTACCACAGAGATACAAGCACAGCCATGTTTATTGTAGCTTTCTTCACAATATCAAGGAGTTAGAACCAACCCATGTGCCCCTCAACTGATGAGTGGATAGAGAAAATGTGGTACGTTTACACAATGGAGTTCTATGCAACGGTAAAGAAAGATGACATCATGAGTTTGCAGGTAAATGGCTAGAGCTAGAAGATATCAGGCTGAGTGAAGTAACACAGTCCCAGAAAAAGAAACGATGATTGATATCCTTCATCTGTGGATGCTAGCACCAATTACCTAATTGCATGGCAAACTGAGCAACATCAATGTGATCTAAAAACCACTGTGCTCTTACATTGTGAATCCCTTAAAATATATAAAAAATAAATAAAAATAAAAACCCATTCTATGACATTTATACCTTAAAGTTATACATCAAAAATTGTAATATTCATAAAGGTTAAAATTATAAATGTGTAAGCCTTATTTCCACAGGATTCAGTCTTAATCAGGTAACTTAAAAATCACAATTGATATTTAACTAAGATTCCTCTAACTTAATTTTACTTGTGTTCAAAATCTATTCACACATTGGATAATGGTAATTTAAAATGTTATTTAAAAATTGGCCACACTCAAATTTATGTAAACTACAAGTTACTTTTAATGCTAATCCATACTAAATTTCCAGGTAATAACCTTGACATTAATATATATCCAATGTCCCTTTATATTGTTATTTATAACATCTTCTTTTATCTACAAGATAATTTAGTTTTAAAAGACAGTATTTCATCTCTTCATCAACAATGGACCTCAGGACCTTGTTTCCTGTGTGGGTATGTATGTGGTATCTAAAATAAGGTAAAATTAATGTAATGCCCTCCAAAGGAGAGCTTAACATGTTCCTTACATTAAGAGACATAAAATCTCTTAGAAGGATATTCTTTTCTCAAAAACAGCTATTAATATGTATCAAAGCCAGGTAGTGTTCTGGCTGGGATTTCAACCAAAAACCAATTACATCAGTAAAAAGTATTGCACCTGTCTTTTATCAAGCTCAAATTCAGGCCCCATAAATCTACCAAAACAAATAAGGGCCATGAGTAATCACAATATATTATTTTACTTTTCAAACTTAAAATTAAAGGGCAAATCTATGTTATTCTTTAAAAGAACCTTAACAAGCCCTCATCCATTTATCTACTAAATAAATGATAAATGAGGTATTTCCTACCTACAGTAAAATAGAAACATGGTATCTCTAACCGCCAACAACACAACCTAGTATAGTAGATTATGTTTACTTGACTGCCTATGCTATTACCATTCATATTTCATCAGTAAACTACAAAAGGTTATCACTGAGAGCCAAGACTCAAGCTAAGTGTGAGGCCATCTGTAGCTTCATAATCCATGCCTCCAAAAAGACTGGAATCAGAGCTGAGTTGCCAACCTCCTTCAGGGAAAAGGCTGAGACAACATGGGTGATATCCTCAAAAAGTTGGTTTTCTTCTTTGTCTCTCACTTGCTCTTCTGTGGTAGCCTGGAAACCACTGGCTAAAGAAAAATCCTACAGGAAACAATTGTGACTGAACTCTGTAGTGGCATGCACACATTTCTCCAGGCAAGTTTGGGACTTTGGGGGTACAAATTAAACAAGACCATCAATGTTAAAAGTGGTATCAAGTGGGCTGGAGAAATGACCTAGCGGTTAAGAGCACTGAATGCTCTTACAGAGGACTCGGGTTCAATCCCCAGCACCCACATGGCAGCCGAGAACACTCTGAAACTCCAATTCCAGGAGAACTCCAGGGGAATCCGACACCCTCTTTTGACCTCCGTGGCATTGCATGACACAGATGCACAGACTTGCATGCAGACAGTATATTCATACACATACAGAAATAAGTAAGAAAAAATTTAAAAAGTGGTATCAAGTAATATCTGTATGTTTTCCTGTATAAGATAAGGAATGCTACTCATAGAAGAAATGTCATTTGCATACCTGTATGTCTTTGTATGTTTATATGAATAAGATAAGCAATGTTATTTTTAGAGACAATGTCATTTGCATACCTGTATGTCTTTGTATGTCTTTATGTGTAGTACAAGCAATATAATTTAGAGACTAGGTCACTCACATACCTGTATATTTTATGGGAGGAAAGGTATTACTTTTACTTTGTCGTCTTTTAGAGCCTCACCACATTAGGGAAAAGTTGCTTGCTCAGTGGGTCTCTTTGCATCATTTCTGGTTGGTTTGCAAGGCACTGGGACCAGTTTCTGTGTTTAAATCATAGGTGTGAATGCACTTAAGAGTCACAGCAACTGGCCTATGGCCTTTTGCTGCCTCTGTACTCAAAGAAAGATGAGAAGATGCCTGCATGCCTTTATGCTTAAGTGATCATGTTATCTTTCAACAAAAGCCCTGTTACCTACAGCCTAAGTTCCCCTAGGCCACCAGGAAAATCATTTTTGTTAAAACCAATTCCCACATCAGTTGGTTGGCTTTCCGGTTTGTGAAAAGCCAGTTTGGGGTCACAACTCAATTGTCTTTAGCCTAATATCAAGCCATCCCTAAAGATCCCCTGGTACTCAGTAATAATTTTGCTCCATTTTAATTAATGAATAAAGGAGAGTGTTCTAGTTTGTCTTCCATTTCTGTGACAAAACACTCTGACCAACACCAACTTGTGGAGGAAAGGGTTTATTCAGCTTACATCTCCTGGGTCACAGTTCATCACTTACACAGCCCAAGGAAGGAACTCAGGGCAGGATCCTGGAGGCAGGAGCTGAAGCACAGGCCAGGGAGGAATGCTGTTTACTGGCTTGCACCCCTGGCCCATGCCCAGCCTTCCCTCTTATACAATACACAACAACTTGCCCAGGGTGGCACCACCCATAGTGGACTGGGTCTTCCCACATTGCTCAACAATCAAGACAATACTCCACAGATGTGGCCACAGGCCAGTCCAATGGAGCTAATTCCCCAATTGAGGCTGCCTCAACCCAGGTGTGTCAAGTTGACACTAAAGCTATCCAGCACAACTGACCCCTTATCAACTTGACAAACAAAATACATCACTATTAAACCACTACCTTTCCAGTTCTTGTCCCCAAAGTATGATGTTAACATTATACACAACGTAAGGCAATATAATCCACAGTTTGTGAATTAGCATCTATTCATTTTGGCATGCCAGATTACATAGTCATGCAAACTTTAAAATATGCATATTTAAAAATGCAATTAAAGGCCAAAAATTTGGATACCATGTAGGAACAAGGTCAGAGTAAAGATGACATCACAATAAGTAAGCTGTTACAGTAGGAATGAGGTCACAAATGATAGGAGGTCTCATTAGAGATGAGGTCATAGTAGGTTTGGTATCACACTAGAGATGAGTTCTCACAACATATGAAGTCACGATTGACACGAGGTCACAAAAGGAATAAGTTCAGAATATCCATGAAGTCATTGTAGGAATTAGTTCACAGTAAGAATGATGTCACATTAGGGATGAGGTCAAAATGGGTATGAGGTCACAGTAGGGTTAAAGTCACTCTAGGTATGAGGTCACCATAAATATTATGTCAACATAAAAAACAGGTCACAACAGGGGCTGGAGAGATGGCTCAGCGGTTAAGAGCACTGACTGCTCTTTCAGAGAGCCCGAGTTCAATTCCCAGCACCCACATAGTGGCTAAGAACCATCTTTGATTCCAGTTTCAGGCGAATCTGGCATCCTCTTTTGGCCTCCACAGCATTGCATGACATGGGTGTGCCAACCTACATCCAGTCAGTACAATCATACATATAAAACTAATAAAAATGATGATGTCACAATAGGAAATGGTTAAGAGTATGGATGATGACTAAGTAAGGATAATGTCCCAGTAGGAATGAGGTCACAACTGATATGAGTTCACGGTATGGATGAGGTCATATTAGTGTTGAGGTCCCATTATTGATGAGTTCTTACTATGGATGAGGTCACATGAGGGAAGATGTCACAGTGGGGATGAGGTCACTGTAGGAATGAGGTCACAGTAAGGATGATGTCACAATAAGGATGAGTTCAGTGTAGCAATGTGGTCACAGTAAGGATGAGGTCAGTGTAGCATTGAGGTCACAGTCAGCATGATGTCAGAGTAAGTATGTTTTTGCAGGAGGAATGAGCTCATACTAGCTATGAAGTCACAGTAGAGATGGGGTTATAATAAATTTGAGGTCACACCAGGGAGGAGTTTCACTCAAAGATGAAGTCACAAGAGATAGGAGGACACAGTAGGGATGAGGTCACATTAGTTATGAAATATTTGTAGGCATGAGGTCACAGTAAGGATAACAATATCACAAGTATGTTGTCACAGTAGGAATGAGGTCATATTCAATATTACATCAGAGTAGGGATGAGGTCACAGTAGAAATGAGTTCATAGTAAACATAATGTTATGGTAGGAATGAGGTCAATGTAAGTTTGATGTCAAAATAAAAATGATGTCACAGTAGGAATGAGCTCATAATAGATGAAGTACTCATTAGGGATAAGGTCATATTAGAATGAGGACACAATAAGGATGATGACACTGTAAGTATGAGGTCATAATAGATATGAGGTCAGAGTAGGGATGAGGTCCCTGTAGGAATGACATCACAATATGCATGATGTCACAATAATTATGATGTCATGGTAGGAATGAGGTCATAGTAGATATGAGGTCACAGGAGCCATGATGTCACTGCAGGTACAAGGTAACAGTAAAGATGACATCACAATAAGGAAGATGTCAGAGTAGGAATGTGGTCACAATATATATGAGGACACAGTAGGGATTTGGTCAATGTAGGGATGAGGTCACTATAGGAATGACATCACAATAAGGATGATGTCACAATAATTATATATGAAATTAAGGATTTTTTCCAAGCCTGTGAAGAAACTCATGTGGATTTTAATTGGGTTTACATTGAATCTATTTATTAATTTGGTACAATGGACATTTTTACTCTATTAAATTTTCCAATCCATGAATATGGGAGGTCTTTCCATCTTCTGATGTCTTCATCAATTTCTTTCTTCAAGAGTTTAAAATGTTTGTTGTAGAAGACTTTGGTGTCTTCAGTTAGGTTTGTTCCTAGGTATTTTACCGTTTTTGAGGCTATTGTGAGCGAGAAGGCCTCCTTGTATTCCTTTTTCAGTTGCTTGTTTTTGGTGTAAAGATAGGCTACTGATTTCTCTAGGTAAATTGCATATCCCACGACTTTCCTGAAACTATCAACCATTTCTAGGAGATTTCTAGTGGTGTTTTTTAGCATCCCTTAGGAAAGTAATCATAAAATCTGCAAAAAGGGATAGCTTGACTTCCTCTATTCTATTTAGTACTCCTTTAATTTACTTTTCTTGCCTTATTGCCTTGGCAAGTGTTTCAAGCACTATATTGAAGAAAAGTGGTGATAGGAGCAGCCTTGCCGAGTTCCTACCTTTAAGGGGAATGCTTCTGACTTTTCTCTATTAACAATGATGTTCCCCCTGTGTTTCTTGTATATGGCTTTGATTGCATTGTGGAAAGATCACTCCAATCCAATTCCCTCTAGGACTTTAAACATGAAGTGTTGCTGGATTTTGTCAAAGGCTTTTTCTGTGTCAATGGAGATGACCATGTGATTTTTGTTTTTCAGTCCAATTATGTGATATATATTTACAGATTTCCTACTGTGACCTAATAACTATTTTGACATCATTCCTACAGTAACATAATTTTTACTTTGACATATATCTTACTGTGACCTCATTCCTACAGAGACCTCAATCCTACTGTGCCTCAGACCTAATATGAACTCATTCCTACTGTGACATTATTTGTACAGTGACCTCTTTCCTACAAGGACATCATCCATTCTCTGAACTCAAACCTACTGTGACCTTGTATCTATTATGACTTCATTCCTACAGTGATCTCATTCCTACCGTTACCTCATCCCTTATGTAACCACATCTCTATTGTGACTCACCTGTATTGAGAACTCATGCCTAGTGTGAAATCAACCTTAATAGGACCTCATCTCTACTTTGATCTCATAATTATTGTGACCTCATTCATACTGTGATATAATCCTTATTATGACATGAAATTTACAATGACCTCATTCCTATAAGGACATAATAAGTACTGTGACCTCATATCTAATATGACTTCATTCCTTCTGTGAATTCATGCTTATTGTGATACCATTCCTACACTGACCTCATCCCTACTGTGACCAAATATCTAATATGACCTTTTTTCTACTACTGAGACGTCATGCTAAAATTGACCTCATGCCTACAATGACTTCATCCATACAGTGACCTCATATCTAATGTGACCTCATTCGTAATGTGACATCATCCTTACTGTGACCTCATTCCTACAGTGACCTCATGCATCTCTACTCTGACCTCATTCTTTCATGTGACATCATCCTTAGTCTGGCATCATCCTTACTGTGACCTTATGCCTACAATGACTTTGTCACTATTGTGACCTCATCTCTAATCTGCCTTCATCCATACTGAGAACTATTTCCAAGTGGGACCTCAATCTTAGTGTGTACTCATCCCTAATGTTCACTCATCCCTACTGTGAAATAATCCCTTCTGTGACCACATCACTTGTGTGAAGTCATACCTAATGTGATCTCATCTCTACCTGGAACTCATGCCTACTTTGACCCCATTCTTATTGTGAACTTAACCCTACTGTGACCTCATCCCTACTGTGAACTCAGTCCTACTATGACCTGATATCTAATATGACCTCTTTTGAAAATTTTATTTATTTTTGTATGTGTATGAATATACTGTCTTGCCACACCAACTCCAGTGTCTTCTGTGTGAGCAATGATGAAAGTCATAATAGCAGACGGGAGATACGTGCCCTCCAAGGCTAAGCTCCCTGGAGGTCCCTGGCAGAATGCTCAGCTTTAGCTTCCAAAATCACGATGCATTCTAAAGATATTACACTTCCTGGGTATTGGGCTTTGCATATTGTGTTTTGATTCTTTTCCTGAGTACAGCACGACTTCAGTTCAAGAACAAGGGACTGTACCTGACAAAATTAGTAAAATAGAAATTCCAGTAACAGTCATACATGGTAGAAAACTTTACTTAATTAGAGGTAGATGGTGGGCTCCTTCTTTAGAAAAATATAGTAAAGAAAAAACAAAGCCAACCAAAAAGGCTCTCCCAGGCCATGGCTCAAATTTCAGCCTAAAGATAACAAATGGCCTTGGGAGGACTGGAAGAAACCAAATTGAAACTTCAAAGAAAAACAATGTCTCACATATCACAAATAAACTATTCATGGTTTGTGGTTTTATGACCACTGCTTGTTTCTTATCTCCCCTGCCAGGACAGCGTGAGCAATATACTATGTATAAGTGCTTCTGATTGATGTGTAAAATCAGCTTGTTGTCTTTGGAAACCCAGGTGTGAATTCCTTGGCAATGGGCTTATTGTTCCTGGAGACATGCCAATCCTGACCTGTTTTTCCTGTTCTGTACTATATAATCAGTAGCTTGCTCTTAGTAAAACACAGCAGATTCAAAACCAATTTGGTGTAGTGTCTTTCTGTCTTTCACCGAACCTGTGCCCTCCTGTATACCAAGACCCTGATTCCCGAGATATGAGGGAGCCTGACTGGGTTGGTCCGCAGCAGGTGGTGCTTTGAACAGGGATGCTTAGACAGGTAATCTTTTTTCCCTCTCTTCTCCTTTTTTTCTAAGGTAATGGGTAGGCTCTCGCCAGGGAGCTGCAGTCCCGCTGATAAAGGCTGATTGGTTACGTGCGAGTAAGTGTAAAGTCATGGGGCAAAATGAGTCAAAACAAGAGCGAATGTTTCTTTCAGTATTTAAGCATATGATGGCAGGTAGGGGTTTGCAGGTTTCAGAGAAGGCATTAAAAGATTTCCTTGATTTTGTTTAGAAAGTCAGTCCTTGGTTCCCGGAAGAAGGAATGCTTACTTTATATGATTGGAAACAAGTTGGTAAAGAAATGAGAAGGCATGTACAGGAATATGGTGAAGGGGAAATCCCTAAACGTGACTATCCTTTGTGGCTGCAAATGAGAGAGTAATTAGCAAATGAGTCAGGTTTTGAAGGCCTTGTACATGAAACTTTGTTGGTAGAAAATGACCAGGATGCCAAGCTTTTAAATAACCCAATTCAGGCATATGGAACCAATGACAAGGAGCATTAGTTTGAAATCCTAGAAAGAGATTTTGAGCCAGGTGATGATAAGGACTTTAATGATTTTGATCTTGAAGAGGCCTCTAAGTGTGGCCTCCCAGGAGATCGAGATCATTATCATTCTGAGGGTCCTTCTTTCATAACATTCCCTGCTAAAAGGAGAGGAAATAATAGGAGAAGAAGGCCTTTAGCTGCAGTAGGCTTTCAAGGGGCTATGGAGGAAGAAAGAAGGACTGGAGATGTCATTTTCTCCTTTCCTGTGGTAGAAGGAAGGCCTGGTGAGAAACCTGTATGGGAACCTCTGCCGTTAAAAACTCTTAAAGAATTACAATTGGCTGTTAAAACTTCAGGACCCTCAGCTCCCTATACTATACAAGTATTGGACGTTGTTGATAGTCATTGGCTCACTCCCTACGATTGGCATCAAACAGCAAAAGCGACTCTGAGCCCAGGGGATTATATCCTCTGGAGAACGGAGTATGAGGATAAGGCCAAACAGACAGTTACACAGTTTCTTAAACGTAAAGGGCCAAAACCAGACATGGATATGCTCCTTGGGGTTGGAAAATACACTATTCCCCAGTCACAGGTTACTATTCCTAGGGATGTGTTGGAGGCAATAACAGACAATGCTGTACAAGCATGGAAGAGGTTTCCACCTCCCCGTACCAAGGGAACTACTTTGTCAGGAATTAAACAGGGCAATGAAGAAGCTTACCAGGAATTTGTTTCAAGACTAGAAGAGGCTATTCATAGAATGTTACCTCCTTCTGAAGGAACAGATATATTATTAAAACAACTGGCATGGGAAAATGCCAATATGCTCTGTCAGGATCTTATAAGACCCATTAGAAAAACAGGAACAATACAGGACTTTATAAAAGCCTGTGTAGATGCCTCACCAGCAGTAGTGCAAGGAATGGCCTACGCTGCAGCCATGAGATGTCGGACTTGTAGCGCCTATGTAAAAAAGACATATGGAGGAGGAAGAGGGTCCTCCGATCCCACATGTTTTAAATGTGGAAAAACAGGACATATGCAAAGAGCTTGTCCTAATGAGGGGAGGAAAGATACTCCTGAAAAAGAACCTTAAAAAATTATTTGCCTTCATTCCATGCAAGATCTAAAAGAGCATGCCCTGGCAACCATGCCTCGGACAAACCCCCCTTCCCCCATGTGCTGCTTTGGTTGCATGGCGGCGTTTGCTCTGAGCACAGCACTCGCTCTGAGCTCCCAACCCCAATCGCCCCAAGACAGACACCCCAGGCACCACCTGTCAGTCCCCGAAGAGATCCATTTCTAACTTAGAAAAAATAACTAATCTGAGATCTCCTGAGCCCAGTGGAAGGTACCGGGGAGTGGGCTGATGAGCCCTCCTCCCCCCCGCCAACTGAGATTATGAAGAGGCATCTGAAGGAGGCAAGCCAAGCAAGCCTTCAACACAGTGAAGAGGCATTTAGGACTCACATTGGAATACAGAGAAGGAGAAGCCCATATACCAGGATCACGAAGAAGAGACAACACTGGAAAGGGGCAGGATACTCCCATGCCAAGCTTCACCAACCCTATGGAAGACTTCTGCAGTGGGATCCCTCTGGGGATGCCCCAAGACACAGACATCAGAAACACAATTGGGAACATATTTAAAGAACTACAAGATCATAAAGAACAAATTAAAGAACTAAGAAAATAGAATGAGGAACTCAAGAAGGACCTAGAGAGAGAGAGAATGACAAGCTCCAGAAGGAAGTAGAAACACTGAAAAGATCCCATGCTGAAAAAGATAAAGAAAGCAACCAGCGAACCAAAGATCTAGAAGAGATCGAGAAGCTCCAAAAAGAAGTAGAAATACTAAAGAAATCAGAAGAGGAAATGTAAAAGGAAATTAAACACTCATCCATTCAAGAGGAAAGGAATGGAAAAAGCCTCAGAATCAGAATGGAGGAAGCAGAACTGCCACACCAACTCCAGTGTCATCTGTGTGAGCAATGACAAAAGTCATAATAACAGATGAGGAGATACATGCCTCACAAGGCTAGGCTCCCAGGTGGTCCCTGGCAGAGAACTCGACCTCAGCTTCCAAGATCATGACACACTACAAAGATGTTATGCTCCTTGAGTGTTGGACTTTGTACACTGTCTTTTGACTCCTTTCCTGAGCTCAGCACAACCTCAGTCCCAGACAAGGGACAGTTAAATATGTCTAAAAACAAATCAGGCAAACAGAAGCCTCATGAACCTAAGTAAAATCATCCAGAGATACAGCATTTAAAGGCTCCTTTGTCCTAGAGGTCCCCACAAAGATATTATAAACATTATACTGAGTGAGATCATATGTTAGTTACAAATAATAAAAGTGTTCTTCCAGATTTAATAAAAATAAAGACTCGGTCCTTTTAGCAGGAAGCTACATTTGATAAAATTAGTAAAATAAAATTTAGTTACAGTTATGCATAAAGTGTAACATTTACTTTCGAGGCACACGGCAGGCTTATCTCCTTTAAGAAAACTAATTAAGAGGTTTATTCAGGCCTTTTGGCTTGAATCACAACCCGGAGACAACTAGTGGCCTTGGAAAAATCTAGCCCCAGGAAGGTTGAGAAACATCGAATTGGAACTTCAAAAGAAACAAAAACTGTTTATGGCTTGTGATTTTAAGACTGCTGTTTTATTGCTTATCTCCCCTGCCAAGACAGTGTGAGCAGTATACTGTGTGTAAACTTCCATTGATGTGTAAACTTTATCTGACTTGCTGTCCTTGTAAACCCAGGTGCGAATTCCTTTGGCAATAAGCCTTTTGTTCTCAGGGAGGTGCAAATCACCAACCTGCCTGTGTCTTCAGCCTGCCTTCCCAGCCCGCTTTTTCTGCTTGTGATATAAAAACTTGATTTGATCTCAGTAAAGACGCACTAGATTCAAAAACTCTCTCTGGTGTCATGTCCATTTATTTCACCTAACCTGTGCCCTTCTGTACATCAAGGTCCTGATTACCATCAGGTGGAGAAAATCCGACTTGGTTGGTCTGCGGCAACTGGCGCCTCGAACAAGGATCCTTGGACAGGTAACCTTTTTATTTCTCTTTCTCTTTTTTCCTGGGTAACCGGTAGGCTCTCGCCAGGGTGCCGTGGTCCTGCCGGTAAAGGGTGACTGGTTACGTGTGAGGAGACAAATTATGGGGCATAATGAATCAAAGCAAGAGCGAATGTTCCTTTCCGTGTTCAAGCATATGATGGCAGGCAGAGGTTTACAAGTTTCTGAAAAGGTACTGAAAGATTTTCTTGACTTTGTTAAAAAAGGTCAGTCCTTGGTTCCCGGAGGAAGGCACACTTACTTTATCTGATTGGAAATAATTTGATAAAGAAATGAGAAAGCATGTGCAGGGGCATGGCGAAGGGGAACTCCCTTATCCTTTGTGGATACAGATGAGAGAGATATTGGCAAATGATTCAGATTTTGAAGGTCTCGTAGATGAAACTTTGTCTGTAGAAGATGAACAGGAAGCCAGACCTCTAAACAACCAAATTCAGTCATATGGGATCAATGACAAGGAGCCTCCATTTGATACTTTAGAAAGAAATTTTAAATCAGATGATGATGAGGATTTTAATAACTCTGACTTTGAAGAGACCTCTAAGTATGGCCTCTCAGGAGATTGAGATCATTATTATGCTGGGGATCCTCCATTCACAACATTCCCCGCTACAAGGACAGAAAATTATAGGAGAAGGAGGCCTTTATTTCCAGCCGGCTTTCAAGGAGCTATGGATGAGGCAAGGAGGACTGGAGACATCACTTTCTCCTTTCCTGTATTAGAAGGAATGCATAGTGAAAAACCTGTATGGGAGCCTCTGTCTTTAAAAACTCTTAAAGAATTACAATTGGCTGTTAAAACTTCAGGACCCTCAGCTCCTTATACTCTACAAGTATTGGATGTGTTTGCAAGTCATTGGTTAACTCCTTATGATTGGCATCAAACAGCAAAAGCAACTCTGAGCCCAGGGAATTATATCCTCTGGAGAACAGAGTATGAGGATAGGGCAAAGCAAACAATGACACAATTTCTTAAACGTAAAGGACCAAAACCAGACATGGATATGCTCCTTGGGACTGGGAAGTATACCACCCCCCAGTCACAGATTACCATCCCTAAGAAGTATTGGAAATAATAACAAACAATGCTATACAGGCTTGGAAGAGGCTGCCTCCTCCTGTTGCAAAGGGAACTACTTTGTCAGGAATTAAACAAGGCAATGAAGAACCTTATCAGGAATTTGTTTCAAGGCTAGAAGAGGCTATTCATAGAATGTTACCACCTTCGGAAGGAACAGAAATATTATTAAAACAACTGGCATGGGAAAATGCCAATATGCTCTGTCAGGATCTCATAAGACCTATTAAGAAGACAGGGACAATACAGGACTTTATAAAAGCCTGTATAGATGCCTCACCACCCATAGTTCAGGGAATGGCCTATGCTACAGCCATGAAGGGTGAGACCTATAGTGCCTATGTGAAGAGGACTTATAGAGGAAGAGGACCCTCCAACCCCACATGTTTCAAATGTGGGAAGATAGTACACATACAGAGAGAGTGCCCAAATGGGAAAAAAGGGGATGTACCCGAAAAGAGGACACCCCCTGGATTATGTCCTAGATGTCAAAAGGGTAGACATTGGAAAAAAGATTGTAATTCAAAGTTCCATAAGGATGGGACTCCTTTGTCTAAGGGCAAAGCTAAAGAAAAACAGGGAGAAAAGACAAAAACCTAGATTTGGGGCAACCTCTCAGCCCGCCAAAAGAAAGAGAAGATGCTGAGAAATCCACATCAAGGGGCATGCTCAATCCAGAAGCCCCTGAATTTACCATACATGAATTACCTAGGGCCACTCCCGGTAGTGCAGGTTTGGATTTCTCAGTATGCAAGGATGTGATCTTGTCCTCAGAGGATGGGGTATCACTAGTACCCACTTCAATTCTGAAGACTTTGCCCCAAGGAACTGTAGGCTTAATAATTGGATGTAGCTCAAATTATAAAAGAAATTTTGAAGTTCTGCCAGGTGTAGTTGATTCAGATTTCAGGGGAGAAATAAAAATAATGGTCAGACCTCTAAAAGAAACTATTCAATTACATAAAGGACAAAGAATAGCTCAATTATTATTATTGCCATATCTTAATTTACCAAATCCAATTTTAAAAAAGGAAAGAGGGCAGGACCAGTTTGCCTCATCGGATGTTGTAGCCTGGATTCAAGATCTGGGAATAGATAGACCTTTTAAAACAATAAAAATTAATGGAAAATGCCTACAGGGTCTTCTAGATACTGGAGCTGACAAAACTTCTATAGCAGGAAAAGATTGGCCCTCGTCCTGGCCATGTAAGAGGACTTCCTCATCCCTTTTGGGACTAGGAATGGCCTCAAACGTGGCACAAAGCTCTCAAATATTAAAATGGGAAGTGGATGAAAAGACAGGTTTAATACAACCTTATATAATACCTTCCCTTCCCTTCTCCCTATGGGGAAGAGATATCATGAGTGAGATGGATCTTAAACTAGTCACATCAAACAATTTAAATGAACAATATTTTTCGTAGGGGCCACTGTTAGCTCGTTACATGCAGATAAGATAGATTGGAAATCGGACAAGCCAGTATGGCTTAATCAGTGGCCCCTTACCCAAGAAAAAATACAGGCTATAGAACAACTGGTACAGGAACAGCTACAGAAAGGACACATTGAGGAAAGTAATAGCCCTTGGAATACCCCTATTTTTGTAATTAAGAAAAAGTCAGGAAAATGGAGATTATTACAAGATCTTAGAGCAGTAAATTCTACCATGATAAATATGGGAGCACTTCAACCAGGATTGACATCACCTGTGGGTGTCCCTAAAAGATGGGATGTCATAGTGATTGATTTACAAGATTGTTTCTTTACTATTCAATTACACCCAGAAGATTGTAAAAGATTTGCCTTTAGTATCCCCTCTGTTAATTTTAAAAGACCTTATAGAAGATATCAGTGGAAGGTATTACCTCAAGGTATGAAAAATAGCCCAACCTTGTGTCAAAAGGTTGTAGATCAGGCATTACAAAATACAAAAATACAGTACCCTGATGCATATATACTCCATTACATGGATGATATATTGCTTGCCCATCCCTCAGGATCTGTTAATCAGCAAATTTTAGCCCACACTTTGGAGCAACTTACATTGTTTGGGCTAGTTGTAGCTCCAGATAAAGTTCAAAGAAATAAGCCTCTTAGCTATTTGGCACAATTTATACATAATGATTATATTTGTACTAAAAAATGTCTATTCCATTAGATAAGTTATGTACCTTAAATGATTTTCAAAAATTATTGGGAAATATTAATTGGATTAGACCTTATTTAAAAATTACAACAGGAGAATTAAGTCCTCTGTTCCAAATATTACAAGGGGACACAAACCATAGATCAAAAAGACACACGACTCCAGAGGCAATAAAACATTAGCTCTGGTAGAAACTCAATTAAATATGGCAAAAGTAAAACAAATATCACATAATGATGAATGGGATTTGATTATCTTCAAAACGCCATATACTCCTACAGGATGTTTGTGGCAATCAGGAATTTTGGAGTGGATTCATTTACCTCATCTACAATAAAAAATGTTGGCATCTTATCCGTATATGTGTTCATTTCTTATTATTAAGGGAAGAACAAGGTCTAAAGAGTTATTTGGAAAAGAAATGCATAATGTAATTATACATTATAATAAAAAACAATTTGAAACTTTACTTATAAAAAATGAATATTGGGGTATAGCTTTACAGGGCTTTACAGGACAAATTAAGTATCATTATCCAAAACATCCCCTTATTGAATTTTAAAAAGAGACAAAAATAATTTTTCCCTCTAAATGTTCTCAACAACCTTTAGATGCCACCCTCTGTATATTCACAGATGGGTCATCTAATGGAAAATTTGTGGTTTATGCCCCCGGTAAAGAACCTCTAGTAAAGCAAGAGGAAAAAACCTCTGCACAGCAAGCAGAGATAAAGGCTGTGATTTTGGCCTTCCAAACCTATACAGAAAAATTTATCCTTTATACAGATTCTAAATATATAGTCAATTTGTTTCCTGCAATAGAAACTGCTTTGCTTTCAGGACATTCAATGATATTAAGTTTATTACAACAATTGCAACAACTGATTAAGGACAGGACAGAAAAATTTTATATTGGACACATACGGGGACACTCTAATTTACCTGGACCCCTGAGCAAAAGAAACTATATGGCTGATGCTTTAACAAGAGAAATGGTCATGAGTGTAATGGAAGCAAAAACCAGTCATCATTTACATCATCAAAATGTGTTAGCCCTAAAATGAATGTTTAATATAACCAGAGAATAAGCCAGACAAATTGTAAAAGATTGTGGTATTTGTCCTCCAGTTTATCACCCACCAAAAATGGGTATAAATCCTCGAGGACTCAAGGCTTTAGCCTTGTGGCAAATGGATGTCACACATATCCCAGAATTTGGAAAACTGGCTTTTGTACATGTAACAGTAGATACTTATTCACATATGATTTATGCCTCAGGCTGGACAGGAGAAGTGGTAGGAGATGTAATTCAACATCTCCTTCAAAGTTTTATGGCTCTGGGACACCCTTTAAAAATAAAGACAGATAATGCTCCAGCTTATACATCAAAAGTTTTAGCTACCTTCTTACAACAATGGAAAATTAGTCATGTAACAGGAATTCCTTATAATCCCGAAGGACAGGCTATAATTGAACGGTCTCATCAAGTTTTAAAGAATCAAATTATGGTTTAAAAATTATGCAGTTAATTCATATTTCTCTCCACATCATCTTTTAAGTCATGCCCTCTTTGTAATAAATCATTTAAATACAAATAGTGAAGGAAATTCCCATGCAATGAAACACTGGGGAGGTTTAAAGAGGGAACAGCTCCCTCTGGTCTATTGGAGAGATCTCCTCACTGGTACCTGGCAGGGGCCAGATACTCTAATTTCCTCTGGAAGAGGATACACATATGTGTTCCCACAGGATGGTGACTGTCCCATCTGGATCCCAGACAGACTTGTCCGGCCAGTGCCTTGCACGGAGACAGCAGAGGAAGCGAAAGTGCAAGAGAAGGAAAGTGGAAGCCAAGCTGTGGAACCTCTCCATAACCCAGAGGACAATGCCAATGTGGACTCAAGTAAGGCATCTCATCAATGAAGCTAGGGACCTGGTGGCTGCACAACAAATGCCTTTGACACCTGAATTCATATTTCTTGCTATTCTTTCTCTCCTTGCAGCTCAGCCTGCCATAACATATGGGGAAAGCTATTGGACATACATGCCAAAACCCCCTCTCAAACATCCGGTGGGCTAGATGGATCTTGATTACATCAAGGTGTTAACTAATGACACGGATTTGCTGGGTGGCTTTCAAGATTTTGATCAGAGGCCCAAGAGTTCAAGCTGTTTTAACTTTGTGGGCAGATCAGATTCCCTTCCCATTTGTCTTGCACTCAAAGGAGCAGTGCCCCTCGGGTGCTTGCTTGTAAATTATAGAACATTTCTTACTGATGCTCCTGATCCATCCTCTGAAGGTAAAAGATTAATATGGCAATTGCAATTACTTACTTTGGGATCTGCTTATAAAAATGAAACTTTTCAAAATGCTCCTTTTATGCCTTTGCCTGTCTGTACACAGCGCTATAGGGATATAAATCAATTTGGGGAGGGTAGTGTCACAAAAACACCCCATTGGCTTACATGTGGATTTCCACACTCAGCTTCTAAACATATGCCTAAATGTACTAATCTGGAGATTTGGGATTTTTCTTCTCAAAGTTATGATTATACAAAATATTTCAAAAATAATACAAAAAATTTTAACAATTATGTTGCCCCAGAAATGGGACAAAAGGTACAAAGATGGTTTTCTCCTGGATATGTTGAGCCTGTTTGGGTAGCTAAAGATCCTCTAAAGAACTCTACTGTCACTCATTATGATATTTTTAAATTGGCTGCTAGTGCAAATATAATTTTACAAAAGAAACTCAGGAAAAAGAGGTCTACACCTCTTGCAACCCATGCTTGTGTGTCTTATCCATTTGCTATATTATTAGGCCGTGCTCCTCAAGTCAATATCACTCAAGCTGGTAATTCTTATCTGATTAATTGCACTGCCTGTAAACTAACTAATTGCATAAATTCAGGCATGGACAAAACTACTACTGTTATGATCTTGGTAAAAAGACTACCTTATGTTATGCTACTGGTAGATTTACAACAAGATGCTTGGTATGATAACACTGATCTACACACCTTAGAGAAATTAAATGTGCTTATTAGGCCTAAGAGATTTATAGCAGGAATTATACTTGGTATCTCAGCTCTGATTGCTATCCTAACTATTTTGTTCTCTCAACCACAGCCTTAGTGAAGGAAATACACACGGCTCATTTTGTAAACAAAATGAATAAAAATATTTCCGTTGCATTATCAGAACAATCCATTATTGATAAAAAATTGGAGTAAAAAATAAATGCCTTGGAAGAAGTTATCCTAGCCTTGGGACAAGACATAGCTAATATTAAAACTAGGATGGAGAAACGATGCCATGCTGTCTTTCAGTATATCTGTGTTACACCGCTTCCTTACAATGTTTCAGAACAATGGAATAAGGTAAAGAATCATTTACAAGGGTCCTGGAAAGACACCGACATCACTCACAATTTGGACGATCTTCAAAAAGATATTGCAGCCTTAAACAGGGCCCATTTAGATGATGATAAATTAGACTCTCTAGCCAGTGGGCTACAATTAGGCATTAAAGCCTTAAATCCTTTAGACTGGACCCAATATTTCATTCTTATAGGGATCGTTTTTTTCCTTATTATCATGGTTGTGCTCCTCTTTCCTTGTCTCTTCAGACATGTGCTTAGTTCCATTCACTCAATTCAGCGTGACATTCCTGAAATGCGTCTTAAAAACAAAAACAAAAAACAAAAAACAAAAAAAACGGGAAATGCCACACCAAATCCAGTGCCGTCTGTGTGAGCAATGTCAAAAGTCATAATATCAGACGAGGAGATACGTGCCTCACAAGGCTAGGCTCCCAGGTGGTCCCTGGCAGAGTACTTGGCCTCAGCTTCCAAGATCACGACACACTACAAAGATGTTATGCTTCATGAGTGTTGGACTTTACACTGTCTTTTGACTCCTTTCCTGAGCTCAGCACAACCTCAGTCCTAGAAAAGGGACAGTTAAATATGTCTAAAAACAAATCAGGCAAACAGAAGCCTCATGAACCTAAGTAAAATCATCCAGAGATACAGCATTTAAAGGCTCCTTTGTCCTAGAAGTCCCCAAAAGATATTATAAACATTACACTGAGTGAGATCATTTGTTAGTTAAAAATAATAAAAGTGTTCTTCCAGATTTAAAAAAAAATAAAGGTTCGGTCCTTTTACCAGGAAGCTACATTTGATAAAATTAGTAAAATAAAGTTTAGTTACAGTTATGTATATTAAAGTGTAACACTTAGTTAGAGGCACATGGCGGGCTTTTCTCCTTTAAGAAAACTAATTAAGAGGTTTTTTCAGGCCTTTTGGCTTGAATCACAACCCGGAGACAACTAGTGGCCTTGGAAAAATCTAGCCCCAGGAAGGATGAGAAACATCGAATTAGAACTTCAAAAGAAACAAAAACTGTTTATGGCTTGTGATTTTAAGACTGCTGTTTTATTGCTTATCTCCCCTGCCAAGACAGTGTGAGCAGTATACTGTGTGTAAACTTCCATTGATGTGTAAACTTTATCTAACTTGCTGTCCTTGTAAACCCAGGTGCGAATTCCTTTGGCAATAAGCCTTTTGTTCTCAGGGAGGTGCAAATCACCAACCTGCCTGCGTCCTCAGCCTGCCTTCCCAGCCCGCTTTTTCTGCTTGTGATATAAAAACTTGATTTGATCTCAGTAAAGACGCACTAGATTAAAAAACTCTCTCTGGTGTCGTGTCCATTTATTTCACCTAACCTGTGCCCTCCTGTACATCAAGGTCCTGATTACCATCAGGTGGAGAAAATCTGACTGGGTTGGTCTGCAGCACAGAACAAAGAATATCAGATCAGGAAGATAACACAGAACAACAAAAATCCTCAAGGAAAGATTATGAAAAATTTAAAAATACACAAAAATGGAACCACCAGGAGCTGTGGGACACTATGAAAAGATCAAACCTCTGCATCATAGGAATAGAGGAAGGAGAAGAATCCCAAGAGAATGGTATTGATCAGATCTTCAACAGAATAATAGATGAAAACTTCCCCAAACTAAAAAAGGACAAACCAATACCAATACAAGAAGCACATAGAACTCCAAACAGACAAGATCAGAAAAGAAATTCTCCACGCCACATCATAGTTAAAATGCTAGACACCCAAAACAAAGACAAAATCCTTAAAGCCACAAGAGAAAAACAACAAGTGACCTATAAGGGGAAACCTATCAGAATTACAACTGACTTCTCAACACAAACTATGAAAGCAAGAATAACCTGGAGCAAAGCATTTCCAGTGTTAAGGGACAATAGATGCCAACCCAGGTTACTATACCCAGCAAAAATGTCAATTATAGTTGAAGGAGAGAGAAAAACCTTCCATGACATAAACAACTTGAAAGAATACATGTCTGGAAAACCAACCCTTCAGAGAATACTTGAAGCAATTCAAATAACAGAAGAAAGGAGCAACCAACCCCAGGCACCTAGAAAGAGAAATCAATAAAAGCATAACTGCAGAAGTAGAAACCTAAACCAAAACTGCAAATGGATAATAACACAAAAGGAAGCAACACAAACCTATCAGTCACAACCTTAAATATTAATGGGCTAAATTCCCCAATCAAAAGACATAGACTGGGAGACTGGATTAGATAACAGAATCCATCAATATGCTTTCTACAAGAAACATATCTTACCTTCAAGGACAGGCACCACCTTAAAGTGAAAGGATGGAAAAAATATTCCAAGCAAATAGTACCAAAAAGAAAGCAGGTGTTGCTCTTTTAATATTGGACAAAATAGACTTCAAAGTAAAAGAAATCCGAAGAGACAAAGAAGGCCATTACATTTTCATCAAAGGAACAATTCACCAAGAGTATTTCACAATTATGAATATATATGCCACAAATTCTGGTGCACCAAGCTTTATATAGACAATTCTCCAGGACCACAAGTCACACATTAACCCCAGTACACTCATAGTGGGAGATTTCAATTCCCCACTGAGTCCTATGGATAGGTCAACAGGACAAAGAATAAACAGAGAGACTTCTGAACTGAATGATATGATACACCAAATGGACCTCATAGACCTCTACCAAGCATTCCATCGTGATACCAGAGAATACACTTTCTGCTCAGCACCCCACGGAACATTCTCCAAAATCGACCACATACTGGCACACAGAAGAAACCTCTACAAACACAAAAAGATTGATATAATTGCATGCATTCTGTCAGACCACGGTGAAATAAAGCTCAACATCAACACCAGGACAAGCCCTCCTGCCTACAAGAACACATGGAGACTAAACACACTATTGAATAATGAATGGGTCAAGGAAGAGATAAAGAAAGAAATAAAAACATTCCTGGAACTGAATGACAATGACAATACAACACAACAAAACCTATGAGATACCTTAAAAGCAGTCCTAAGAGGGAAGTTTATAGCCCTGGGTGCCTACATTAGGAAAACAGAAAGACCACAAGTGAATGATCTAACACTACAGGTAAAAGTACTTGAGCGGCAACAACAGATGAACCTAAACGCAACAGACAGGAAGAAATAACAGAAATCAGAGCAGAAATCAATGAAATAGAAACAAACAAAACAATACAAAAAATCAGTGAAGCCAAAAGTTGGTTCTTTGGAAGAATAAACAAGATAGACAGACCTCTAGCCCAGTTAACAAAAAGAAAGAAGGAACAACACCAAATCAATACAATCCGTGATGAAAAGGGAAATATCACAACGGACAAAGGAAAGATCTGGAAAATCATATGGGAATATTACAAGAAGCTATATTCTACCAAGTTTGAAAACCCAGAAGAAATGGATGAATATCTGAAATCCTGGGAATCACCAAAGCTTGGCCAAGAAGAGACCAGCAGCTTAAACAGACCCATAACATATGAAGAAATAGAGGATGTAGTAAGAAGCCTCCCAACTAAAAAAAGCCCAGGCCCAGACGGTTTCACAGCAGAATTCTATAAAACATTTCAAAAAGACCTACAACCATTATTTCTGAAACTGTTTAGAAGTATACAATCAGAGGGAATTCTCCCAAATTCCTTCTATGAAGCCAACATCACTCTATTACCAAAACCAGGCAAAGATCCAACTAAAAAGGAGAATTATAGACCCATCTCCCTCATGAACACAGATGCCAAAATTCTAAACAGAATACTGGCAAATCGCATACAGACCCACATCAAGAAGATCATCCATCATGACCAAGTTGGATTCATACCAGAGATGCAGGGATGGTTCAACATACGAAAATCAATAAACATCATCAAACACATAAACGGAATCAAAGACAAAAACCACACCATCATCTCAATTGATGCTGAAAAAGCCTTTGACAAAATCCAGCATCCCTTCATGCTTAAAGTCCTAGAAGGAATTGGATTGGAGGGATCATTCCTCAATGTAATCAAAGCCATATACAGGAAACCCACAGCCAATATCATCCTAAATGGGGAAATGACGGAAACATTCCCTTTAAAGGTAGGAACTCGGCAAGGCTGCCCCCTATCACCACTCCTCTTCAATATAGTGCTTGAAACACTTGCTAGAGCAATAAGGCAAGAAAAGGATATTAAAGGAGTACTAATTGGAAAAGAGGAAGTCAAACTATCCCTATTTGCTGATGATATGATTGTTTACTTAAGGGATGCAAAAAACTCCACCAGAAAACTCCTAGAAACGATTAACAGCTTCAGCAAAGTGGCAGGATACAAAATTAACCTTAGAAAATCAATGGCCTTTCTTTACACCAAGAACAAGCAACTGGAGAAAGAATTCAAAGAGACCTTCCCACTCACAATAGCCTCAAAAACAATAAGATACCTAGGAACAAACCTAACCAAAGACACCAAAGACCTCTACAACAAAAATTTTAAACCCTTAAAGAAAGAAATTGAAGAAGACCTCAGAAGATGGAAAAACCTCCCATGCTCATGGATTGGGAAAATTAACATTGTAAAAATGTCCATTTTACCAAAACTCTTGTATAGATTTAATGCAATCCCAATCAAAATCCCCAAGAGTTTCTTCACAGGCTTGGAAACAAAAGTTCTTAAATTCATTTGGAGAAACAAAAGACCCCGAATAGCCAAATCAATCCTGAGTGAAAAGAGCTACACAGGAGGGATCTCTATACCAGATTTTAAACTATACTACAGGGCTATAGTCATAAAAACAGCCTGGTACTGGCACAAAAACAGACCTGTTGACCAATGGAACAAAACCGAAGATCCAAATCTGAGCACATACAATTTCAGCCATCTCATATTTGACAAGGGGGCCAAGAAACCACAATGGAGAAAAGACAGCATCTTCAGCAAGTGGTGTTGGCAAAACTGGATCACCACTTGTAGAAGAATGAAATTAAACCCCTACCTCTCACCCTGTACAAAAGTCAACTCCAGATGGATTAAAGACCTCAACGTGAAACCCCAAACTCTGAAGGTGATAGAAGAAAAAGTTGGCAGCAGACTACAAGACATAGGCGTAGGAAAAGACTTCCTAAATCAGACAGCAGCTGCACAAGAATTAAGGTCGACAATTGACAAATGGGACCTCATTAAACTCAAAAGCTTCTGTACATCAAAAGAAACAATCAAGGAAGTGAAGAGAAATCCCACAGAGTGGGAGGAAACCTTCACTGCAGATACATCTGACAAAGCATTGATTTCCAGAATATATAAACTACTCAAAAAACAAAGAAAAAAGAAAACAAATGACCCACTCAATAGATGGAGCAAAGAACTGAACAGAGACTTCACAAGTGAGGAATTAGAGATGTCTGAGAAACACCTTAAGAAGTGTTCAGCATCACTAATCATTAAGGAAATGCAAGTCAAAATCACTTTAAGATATCATCTTACTCCAATAAGACTGGCTAGGATCAAGAAAACAAATGATACCTACTGTTGGTGGGAATGTAAACTCCTACAGCCACTATGGAAAGCAGTGTGGAGAACCCTTGGAAGACTTGGAATGAACTTGCCACCCGACCCAGCCATACCACTTCTTGGGCATGTACCCTCCAGTCTCACGCCGCCACAGAGACACAAGCACGGCCATGTTTATTGCAGCTCTCTTCACAATAGCAAGGAGCTGGAACCAACCTAAATGCCCCTTAACTGACGAGTGGATAGAGAAAATGTGGTACACCTACACAATGGAGTTCTATGCAGCAGTAAAGAAAGATGACATCATGAGCTTTGCAGGAAAATGGCTGGAGCTAGGGGACATCATGCTGAGTGAAGTAAAACAGTCCCAGAAAAACAAATGATGAATGGTATCCCTCATCTGTGGATGCTAGTGCCAATTACCTAGTTGTAAGTATTTCTTGTGTCAGCCCCCCTGAGCTTTTGTCCAAAGCAGTTGCTCGTAATGCATATTGGAAACAACAACAACAACAACAACAACAACAGCAACAACAACAACAGAAAGTACTGCATCAAAGAACTGACTGAAACAGTGAATTTCTGCTCAAAACAGTCAACTTCCTCATGGAGAATACTGAGAAAGACTGAGAAAGATATGGAAAGCATGTTTGGCAGAATGCGTGAGCTCTTGCGGGGTGGGGGAATGGGCGGGAACATGGGGCTAGATTTGTTAAAAAAATATAAATAAATTTATGTGAAAAAAAAGAAAAAATAACTAGACAAGCCACTGTTAAACTTTCTTGAGAAGCTCAATCCCTTATCCCAGTAACCCAATCCCATTTCAAAACCACCACTGAGAAAGATTTTAATGAGGCTATGCCTCCAAACTCTGATAAGGGAGAGACGGAAGCAGAGAGACGGAGTTGGAGGAACTGGGGGAGTCAAAAGCCACTGGAAAAGAGGGAGATGAAAAAATTCTAATTCAGGACACAAATGAAAAGCAAACAACATTTTCTTCTAAAGTACTCACACATATTCAACACACTGCCGTTAAGGCTTGGAAGAGACTCCCGTCTCTCATGTGCAGGCAAGCATGCACACAAAGGGCCCATGCTCCAAGCTCCAAGCAGCTAGAGCTGCTACTGCTCTACTCCCCTAGAAATACAAAATCCATCATAGTAACATGCTAGGCAGATGACCCTCCTTATCATAACTGTTAGTTAATGTGAAACAGGCATTTAGTGAATCAATCCAACATTTGGTGGCTTTGAGTACAAAAGTGTTTTAATGGAGTTAACTAAAAAATATCTTAAACTCTAAATGTTTGTGTGTAAATGTAGCAATACAAAATTAATAGTTCCACAGCCCTGCACTGCCAACGTGTGCAGTAGACCAGAAAACTGAAAACTTTCTGTACCTTGACATCAAGTTATTGTATAAGATTTCAAAAAGAAAAAGGTAATATCTCATTATATTAAGTCATATATCTGTACAAGCTGTCTGTTAACTGTTCTCTCATGTGTCTGAGATTTTTGTCATGTGTATTCTTCAGTGTTGGTTTCTGTTAAGATTGGCCACTTCAAAGTTCTTTAATTCTGTATTGTGCACATGAATTAAGTTTACTTTTGGCATGCCTCTTAAACTTTTTCAAAAGCCTAATTTGAACCACGGTTCCTAAGTTCCTACAAAAAAAAATTCTAAACTGGTTATCTAAAGATTTTATTTGTTAACTGTTAAGACTGGATTTGATCTCCAAATTAAACTGTTCTAAAGTTGCAGGTATTCTAACTTCAGTTTCCTTTCAAGCTGTTTCCCGGATATTTGTTTTCCTTTCTTCTACTTAACCAATGTTCAGTACCACTTTTATAAATTGCCATCACCAAAACTAAGTTCTAAAACCTTGTGTATAAGTGTGAGAATAAAGTACTGATCACTTTTATAGACTCTATCTTACACTTAAAGTAAAACATACCTTTTGTTTTCCTTAGATGTGCAGATCTAGTCTTTAATTTCTTGTATGTTTATTGTGACTTCCTGTTGGTACATTAGCTTCTATAACTCTGCTATATATTTGTTATACTTGACACATGTTACTTTTAACATTTTTAAGAAAAATTAGGTTTCATTTCTGGGGACCACATGAGAACAGTCTGAAAGAAACCAATTCTGGTGAGCTTGATAGATTGTTGTTAATTATTATTAGTATTTGTTATTGATGGTTAGTTATTGTTATTGGATATAATTATTAATAAAAATTGATAGAAATTCAGTCAAATGGTAAATTGTTCATTGTTGGCTATTGTCATTGACAATTATTCATAATAATTATTAATGATTGTTGTGAATAATATTGGTTAATAGTAATTATTGATAATAATAATTAATAATGGTTATAGTTGTTGTGATTATGAGTAATTATTATTCTTCCAAAGTCCTTAATATTAAGACAAGATGGATCGTTCCAAGACTACAAAAACTTTGGCCTGTCTACTTTAATATGGCTTTCTTCTCTTACAGGTCAACCTAACAAATCTTTCTTATGTATGTATGTGTGTATGTATGTATGTGCGCATACATGTCTGTATGGATGAATGCACCTTTTGTGTTCTAAATATATTATGTTAACAGCCATGATAACAATAAAAACATTGCCTCTGAGTTGGAACTGGCCATTCCTTCTCAAGATGCAAATTTATATTAAACAGCCAAAACATAATTCAATTTCAACAAAGGTTATGGGTTATCTATTAAAAATTTAAAATAATGGATCTACACTGGTTACACTCTTTTAACATCTAAAACAAAGATGCAACCAGGTTTTCATTGTATTAAAGTGTTAATAAGTTTTTGGGTATTTGGAAATAAAAAATAAAAGGCATATAGAAAAAATCTATCAAGATGGTAATGATGGTAACAACTTCTCATGGGGCATATCTAGCCAGTCTTTATCTGATGGACATAAAAACTGTAAAAAATTTATTAAGAGCTAGATGTTAAAAAATCTTTAAAACAGGTTTTCATGCCAGGCCTGGAAAAGGCCAAGAACTTGGAGAAAGACAACTATTAAAATCCACCTTGTAAGGTTTGCAGTTTAAAATGGTAATACATTTGAATTAATTGGGAATATAAAATGTTAATTGTATTATTTGTAATCTGTATTGAATTTCCAACAATAACTTTGGGATTAAGGTACCCAAATGGTCTCGGTATTTTTCTATGTTATACAGTATCAACTTGTAACATGTTTCCTTTACTTGTAGGATAATTTAAAGAAATTAAATGTGAGTTCACTTCCCAAATAAGTATACAGTAAATGATAAACTGTTTGGGAAAATTTGATAAAAACTTACACCTTGGTTCCTGTTTATGGCTATTTGTAATACAACTTAGACATCTATTGATCAAAAAAGAGGGAGGTGGTATAATATTCCTTCTGTGTTCCAAACCTTTTGATAAATTTTTAATTTTGACGTCTTGAAACTAACAATGGGAGGAGATTTGTATGTTCCCACAGTTAAAACCCCAACCTGAATGCCTGAAAATGCACAATCTTTGGCTGTGCAGGATGGACTGGAAAATGACAGCAGAGAGGCTAACCCACCTGAACATTAAAGAAAAAGGAACCTCAGATTGCCTGAGTTACCAGATACTGAACATCTCTCTGAATTCTATTTGGGATAACTGTTTGTAGTGGACTTTGATGAAGTTTACCTTCAAGATGCTGAGAAACGTTCCTACCTCTCACCTTTATAGGAAAAAGAAAAATATGATGGTAATGAAGTTATTCCCCAACTGTAAATTACAGCCAACTGCTATAGTGGTAAATGCTTATAAAACAGGTATAATTACCTTCTTTAATTTGACTGATAGTCATGGGAACTGTGAAAAGATAATTCTCTATCTAGAGCCAAATATAAGAGTAATTTATAAGCTGTGTAATTGAGCAAAATACAGGATTTTACTAGCCAGCTTACTTATCTCAGGAATTTATGAGTGCACCTTGCTTATCTCAGAAATTTACCACCACCAACTACCCGATGCCATGCTGCCTTTCAGTATATCTGTGTTACACTGATTCTTTATAATGCTTCAAAACAATAAAATAAGGTAAAAAGTCATCTACAAGGGGCCTGAAAAGACACTAATATCACTCATAATCTAGACAGTCTACAAAAGGATATTGCGGCCCTAAACAAGGCTCATTTGGATAATGATAAATTAAAATCTCTAGCCAGTGGGCTAGAATTAGGTATTAAGGCCCTAAATCCTCTAGATTGGACCCAATATTTTATTTTCATAGGGGTTGTTCTTTTCCATTTTTCTTATGGTCGTGCTTCTCTTTCCTTGTCTCTTCAGACTTGTGCTTTGTTCCATTCACTCGGTAAAGCATGACCTTACTGAACTGTGTCTTAAAAACAAAAAACCAGGAACTGTCACACCAACTCCAGTATCGTCTGTGTGAGCAATGACGAAAGTCCTAATATCAGACGGGAGATAAGTGCCCTCCGAGGCTAAGCTCCCTGCAGGTCCCTGGCAGAGTGCTTGGATTTAGCTTCCAAGATTACGATGCACTCTAAAGATGTTATGCTTCCTGGGTATTGGGCTTTGCATATTGTCTTTTGATTCTTTTCCTGAGTACAGCATGACTTCAGTTCCAGAACAAGGGACTGTACCTGACAAGATTAGTAAAATAGGAATTCCAGTTATAGCCATACATGTTAGAAAACATTATTTAATTAGAGGTAGATGGTGGGCTCCTTCTTTAGAAAATTATATTAAAGAAAACAAAACCAACCAAAAAGGCCCTCCCAGGCCATGGCTCAAATTTCAGCCTAAAGATAACAAATGGCCTTGCGAGTACTGGAAGAAACCAAATTGAAACTTCAAAGAAAAACGATGTCTCACATCTCACAAATAAACTATTCATGGTTTGTAGTTTTATGACCACTGCTTGTTTCTTATCTCCCCTGCCAGGACAGCGTGAGCAATATACTATGTATAAGTGCTTCTGATTGATGTGTAAAATCAGCTTGTTGTCTTTGGAAACCCAGGTGTGAATTCCTTGGCAATGGGCTTATTGTTCCTGGAGACGTGCCAATCCTGACCTGTTTTTCCTGTTCTGTACTATATAATCAGTAGCTTGCTCTTAGTAAAACACAGCAGATTCAAAACCAATTTGGTGTAGTGTCTTTCTGTCTTTCACCGAACCTGTGCCCTCCTGTATACCACGACCCTGATTCCCGCGCTCTGAGGGAGCCCGACTGAGTCGGTCCGTGGCACTGTCTACATGTAGGTTTGTGAACCTGTGTCACGTAATGCCGTGGAGGTCAGAAGAGGGTCTCAGATTCCCCTGGAACTGGAGTTCTCCTGGAATTGGAGTTACAGACAGTTCTTTGCCACCATGTGGGTGCTGGGGATTGAACCCCAGTCCTCTGCAAGAGCAGTCTGTGTTCTTAACTGCTAGGCTATCTCTCCAACCCCCATAATATGACCACTTTATTACTGTGACATCATCCTTACTCTGACCTCATTCTTCCCATGACTTCAATCATATTATGTCCTTATGCTAAGTGTGACCCCACATCTATTGTGGGATGACCTCATCCATAAAATAACATCATTTCTATAATTTTCTCATCCCTACTTTGACCTCATATCTAATTTAACCTCTTTCCTATCATGGCATCTGCTTACTGTGACTTCATCCTCACTGTGACTTCATTCCTACATTAACCTCAAACCTAGTGAGACATCTTCCCTACTCTAAACCTGTCCCAAATCTTACCTCATACATACTTTGAGATCAACATTACTGTGACCTCATTCTGACCTCATTCTGACAATGAATTCGTCCCTAATGTGACATCATTCCTACTGTGACATCATTCTACTGTGACATCATCTTTATTTTGACATCATACTTAGAGTGACATTGGTCCTCCAGTGACATTATCCATACTTTGACATCATCCATACTCTGATATCATTCCTACTGTGACATCATTCTTACTTTGACATCAGGCATTCTCTGACCTCATACCTAGTGTGACATCATATCTATTATTTTGATGTCATTCATACAGAGACCTCCTCCCTACCTAGACCTCATATCTAATAAGACACCATACCTACATTGATATCATTCATATTGTGACCTCATTCCTACAATGACTTCAACCCTACTTTGAACTCACATCTATTGTGAACTTCTTTCTTACCATAACATCATTTTTATTTTGACATCAACCTTACTGGAACCACATACCTACCCTGTCATCATCTTTACTGTGACCTCATTCTTACTGTGACATCAGATTTATGATTATATCACCCTTACTCTATCCTCAGGCCTACAAAGACTTCATATCTAGAGTGACCTCATACCTCATATATATTGTGGATTATTCTGTAGTGTGAACTCATCCCTAGTGTGACCTCAAACTTAGTATGACCTTATCTCTACTGAGACTTCATATCTAGTATAATCTCATTCTTACTTTGACATAAAACTTACGCTGACATCACGATGACTGTGAAGTCCTTGCTACACTGACCTCATCCCTAATGTGACTTCATATGTCAGATGAACTAATTCCTACTGTAACATCATCATTATCATGACATCATCCTTACTGTGACCTCAGGCATACAAAGGCTTTATACCTACTCTGACCTCATATCTATTGTGACTTCATCTGTATTGAGGACTCATCCAAAGTGTGATATCAACCCTATTATTTCCTCATGCCTTCTGAGACCTCATGTCTATAATGACGTTATTCCTACTGTGACATCATCGTTATTGCCATCATGTTTCCTGTGACCTTGTTCCTAAACTGTCATCATCCTTACTGTGACCTCATATCTAATATGACCTCATTTCTACTGTAACATCATAATTTTAATTAGTGTGACATCATGCTTATTGTGTCATCATTATTATAGTGACCTCATACCTATTCTGTTATTGTACATAATATGACCTCATATTTAATATGATTTCATACATACAGGGGCATCATCCTTATTGTGACCTCATTTCTACAATGTCCTCAAACCTACAGTTAACTCATATCTATTGGGACATCATTCCTACTCTGACATCATACTATCAATGATATCGACCTTACAATAATATAATCCTTGCTTTTCCTATGCCTACAAAAGTTTCATACCTACTGTGTCCTGCTGTCTGTTGTAATTTAATCTGTAGTGAGAACTCATCTCTAGTGTGACCTCAAACTTACTATGACTTAGTATCTAGTATGGCATCATTCCTACCATGACATCATCCTTACTCTGACATCCAGCTGAATATGACCTCATTGCTACACTGACGTCAGATCTACTCTGACCACATACATAAAATGACCTAATTTCTACTGTGACATCATACTTTCTGTGACCTAATTCCATCAGTGACCTCATCTGTCCTCTGATATCTTCCTTAATGTGAGTTCATCTTTATGGGACTTCATCCATAGTGAGAACTCAACAATAATGGGCACTCAATGCTACTATGACCTCATCCTGGGTGTGGCCTCATATCAAATGTGACTTCATTCCTACTGTGATATTATCCATATATTGTCATCATCCATACTCTGACCTCATTGTTACTGTGACATAGTTTTTATTTATTTTTCTTCCAAATTTTTATTTTTATTGTTTAACAATAAATAAAAGGTATGAGTACAAGCATCCTTCACATAAAACCAATTTTCAAGCAGCTATGCCCAAACCCACACATCCCATGTCTCCTGCCATCCAGCTGGTGGGGCTTATATGTACAATCATGTTGATCAAATAAGTGTCCAGACTATGTTGCTTTAGTTTCACCATTCACCCGAATCACAGCCCTTACATTCTACCACACTCCCTCTTCTGCAGATTGTTTCCAAGGCTTAGAAAGGGGTACTGATGGATGAGAAGCAAAACAGTTTACTTTCTCTGGAGATATCGTTTTGGATTCTGATAAGTTCTGGCTGTTTCCTTTCATGGGTTGACAGTTTGTCCAGGAATAACCTTCAATCATACCAATGAAGCAGAAGCAATTAGATATATATGTATTTAAACAGTACTAATTATTATGGTAGGATGCTTTGGTATAGACACAGATGTTTGGATGGGATCCTAATCCATGTATTATATTTTTTTCTGTAAAAGATGACAAGGTCTTACTGTGGCTTATAATTTCTCCTAACCACTAGAGGATGTAAGGTTGTGGCATCGGCTGTGAATTATTCCTCCAAGGAGAGAGCTAATAGCCAATTAGATTGGGGATACACAGACATGTGGCTGCCACTGCTGCACCATATTTCCAGGTAGGTGAGGTGTAGCTGATGATCACGGAGGAGTCTTGCTTGATTCAAGGAGACCAATTTTTGATTTATTGGTTTAGTGGACTTTGGTAACACTCTCTGGAATTCCAGAGACAAATTGTACACTTGCAAGTGAGGTCTCAATACATCTTCCCCATGCTTGCATCAGGTCTTCGACAGGAGGGGCTTACCGCCTCTCTTCTTGCAGGTATCCCAGTTTACAGGCAAGAAACCTTTACCTTTTGGGGGGGGATTTGGATTCCCTTGCCAACATCTCCTTGGCAGAATAATCCATTGGTGATATCAGAGCTCTCCTGTAATATTATGTTTTGCTTAAATGCACAGCTTGAATAGACTTTAGTATTATATTTGGCTCTGAATAGAGAAAAATCCTTTTCACATTTCCTATGTCTATTATTCAATTAAAGAAAGCAGTTATAATGGTTTAGTAGGAGATTACCTCTATAACAGTTCACTCTAAGTTAGCGTTAGAGAATGACTTCATTACCACCATGCATTTCTTTGTTCTATGAAAGGAGGTAAGAAGGTCTCTCATATTAAAACTTTGCAGCTCCTAGAAGATAAGGTTCATTAGGACTCATTAAGAACAGTTGTTCCAAATAGGATCCACAAAGAGGTCTGATGCCTGTAGCAGTCTGAGGCTTTTCTTCCTTTTAATGCTTAGATGGGCCAACTTCTCTGCTGGTATTTCTTGGTACATCCTGCACAATGCAAAGCTGTATCTTTTCTTTCTCAGCCATTAAATTGGCGACATTTTGATCTGTGGGAACATACAAATCTTTTCCCATAGTTAGTTTTAAGATTTAAATTGAAAATTTGAAAAAAGGTTTAATATATACCTTTACCCCCCCCCCTTTTTATTTTAGGTTTTAATTTTTGACTCATGAGTCTCAAAAAGGCAGTTGTAGTACACATACCTATAGGCAGGAATCAAGGTGTAAATTTTACTAAATTTACCCAAACTGTTTTGGGTGACTGTATGTTGTTAATTTGGGAAGCGAGCTTAATTCCTTAAGGTAAATTATCCTAGAGGTAGAATGTTACAAGATGATACTGTATAATATAGAAATTATAGAGAACGTTTGTATATGTTAATCCCAAAGTTATTGTCATACAGATTTTAAGTAGAACAAATGTGGACAACAATTTATATTTCCACTTTACTTAAATGTGTTAGCGTTTTTATTAAACCCTTTAAACCAATGTTGTTTAATACAGATATTTTTACTTTTGCTGATTCCTGAAATACCATGTAGTTTTTATTTATTTATTTATTTTTTATTGATGCTTTGTGTATTTCATACATCATTTCCAAATTCATTTCAGGCATATTTCCCCTGCCCTTCCCCCCACCCCACCCAACCCCATCCCAGATCATGCATTCTGCCATAACTGTCCTGCATCTTTCTCTCAGTTTTTTTTCCACTTTTTAGCAATAAGTGATAATTTATGTGTACAAGCATCCTTCATGTAAAACCAATTTGCAAGCAGTTGTGTCCAAACCCACACAACCCCTTGGTCCCACCATCCAGCAGGGGTGGCTTCTATGTTCAATCACGTTGATCAAATGAGTGTCCAAGCTATATTGCTGTAGTTTCACCATTCACCCCAATTACAGCCCTTACATTCTACCACGCCCCCTCTTCTGCAGATTATTCCCTATGCTTAGAAAAGGGGCACAGGTGGATGAGAAGCAAAACAGTCTACTTTCTCTGGAGCTGTTGTCTTGGACGCTGGTCAATTCTGGCTGTTTGCTTTCATGGGAAGTTTGTCCAGGAATAACCTTTTGATCCTACTAAGGAAGCACAAGCAATTAGATATATAGGTATTGAATCTGTACTAATTGTTATCATAGGTTACTTTGGTATAGACACAGATGTTTGGATGGTATGTCAATCCATTAATTACATTTTTTTCTGTTGAATATGACAGGGTCTTACTGTGGCTTATAACATCTCCTATCCACTAGAGGGTGTAAGCTTGTGGCATAAGCAGTGGGTTATTTCCAGGCAGGTGAGGTGTAGCTGGTGCTGATGGAGGAGACTTGCTTGACTCAAGGAGACCCATATTTGCTTTATTGGTATAGTGGCCTTTGGTAACACTCTCTGGTATTCCAGAGACCATCTGTACACTTGCATGTGTGGTCTCAATATATCTTTCCCATGTTAACGTCAGGTCTTCAACAGCAGGGCCTTATCACCTCTCTTCTTGCAGGTGTCCCAGTTCAGAAGCAAGGAGCCTTTACCTTTTGTGGGGGCTTGGAACCTCTGGCCAACATCTCCTTGGTAGAATTATCCATTGCTGATATCAGAGCTCCTGCATTAATATATTTTGCTTAAGTGCATAGGTTAAGGAGACTTTAGTATTATACTTGGTTCTGAATAGAGAATAATCCTTTTCACAGTTCCGATGTCTATTAGTCAATTCAAGAAGGCAGTTTTACCAGTTTTATAAGAGATTACCACTATAATAGTTGTCTCCAATTTACAGTTGGAGAATGACATCATCATCCTATTTCTCCTTGTTCTATGGGGTGGGGAGGTAAGAAATTCACTCATATTAGTTCAGATATAAATGTTTCTCATGGAGAGGGATGAATAGTAAAAGAACAGCAACAGAAAGACTGCATCAGAAAACTGACTGAAATGGTGAATTGGGAAGGGCAGGAGGGGCGGGAGAGGGACACGGGTGTATATTCGATTAATGCATATTTAATTGACATGAGTTCAACAAGTATCCAATTTTGCCCAGACACTGTATACAGGTTACATGGTGTTTTAGGACTCAATAAAAGAAAATATGTGTATATTAAACAACATTGGTTTACAGGCACTCATAAAAATGGTAATACATCTGAGTTAAATAGAGATATAAATTGCTGTTGTCCACGTTTGTTCTACATAAAATCTGTATAACAATAACTTTGGGATTGTCACATACAAATGTTCTCTATAATTTTTCTGTTGTATGGTATCACCTCATAGCATTCTCTTTCACCTATAAGATGATTTAACGAAAAAAATTAAGTTCGCTTCCCAAGTTAATCACAGTCACCCAAAACAGCATGGGTGAATTTGAGGAAATATGTGCCTTGACTCCACCCTATAGGTATGTATAATATAACTGCCTTCTGGAGACTCATGGTTCAAAAAACAAACCCCCCCCAAAAAAAATGGGGGGGAGGATACAGATAGAAATGAAACTTTTTTGTCAAAAACCTTGCAATTCAAATCTTAAAACTAACTATGGAAAAAGATTTGTACCTTTGAACAGGTCAAAATATCACCAACTTAATGGCTGGGAAAGAAAAGATACATCGTTGCATCGAGTAGGATGTACCAGAAAGTGCCAACAGAAAGGTTGGCCCGTCCAAACATTGAAAGGAAGAAAAGCCTCAGATTGCTACAAACATCACACCCATCTTTGGATCCTACTTGTAACAACTATGTATAATGAGTCCTAATGAAACTTACCTTCTAGGAGCCACAAAGGTTTTCACAATTGGATACTTGTTAAACTCACATCAATTAAATATATATTGATCGAATATAGACCCATGTCCCTCTCCCACCCCTCCCACCCCTCCAGTTTCACCATTTCAGTCAGATTTTGGTGCAGTCTTTCTGTTGTTCTTTCCAATATGCACCCTTCCCCACAAGAAGTATTTAAAACTTGGTTATTGACGCTAGCATCCACAGATAAAGGATACAATTCATTGTTTGTTTTTCTGGGACTGTGTTACTTCACTTACCATAATATATTCTAGTTCCATCCATTTACCTGCAAAGTTCATGATGTTATCTTTCTTTATTGCTGCCTAGAACTCCATTGTATACATGTACCACATTTTCTCTATCCACTCGTCAGTTGAGGGACATTTGGGTTGGCTCCAGATTTTTGCTATTGTGAACAGAGTTGCAATACATATATGCAAATACATGCACGGCCCACATCATATACTATAGATATATAGCTATGTAGCGTATATAATTATATCTAGTCTATATCTTAATATAGCTATATAATATTATAATCATATATATCTTATAATTAATATATATATATACTATATTTTATATATATGTATATTATATTACATTTATGCGCCACGCATGTATTTTGGTTAAGATGATCTTGTGGGTTTTATACACGGAGTCTATGGTTTAGTCCAAATGGCAAGCTCGTCTGACTTTCAAGGGTTCTCCACCTACTTTCCATAGTGGCTGCCAATGATTACATTCCACCAGCAAGTGGAAGAGTGTTTCCCCTTTCCCCACAACCTCTCCCAGCATTTGGCTCATTTGTTTTCTTGACCCTAACCAGTCTTATGGGGAGATGATATCGTAAGTGGCTTTAATTGCATTTCCCTCATTTATTCACTCTTGTTTCACATTTTTGAATTTCTTCATCTTTATTATTCCTCTGTTGGTTCTTTTTCTGCCATCTTTTGAGGATTCATTCTTTCTTTTTCTTTGTTTTTTGAGTAGTTTTTACACTATGAGAAAACAATGCTTTTCAGATGTATCTGCAGTGAAGATTTCCTCCACTCAGTGCTGGTATTTCTCTTCACTCCCATTTATTGTTCTTTTTATTTACAGAAACATTTTGAGTTTGATGAGGTCTCCCATTTGTCAATTGTCGATCTACTTTCTTGTGCAGCTGAGTCTTGATATGAGAGTCTTTTGCCCTCACCCCCTTTGTCCGTCCTTGCGTTGCCTGCCACTTGGTGTCTTGTGCCAAGTCTTTTCTTCTATAACCTGCCAGCTGTTTTGGGTTGCATGATGATGGTCTTAGCACTCATTCCCCCTTCCAGCAACTACTCCCCCCAACCTGAGCGCAGCATTCTTACCAAAATTGTACCATGTCTCTTTTCTGAATTTTAAAAAGTTTTCGTGACAGACAGGCGGACTGTTTTGGCACACGATTGTTATTTCAGCAGTTCTTTGCCCCTCGGTCCTTTTGTTGTTGTCACCTCCAATTGGTTTTCTGGTGAGTATATATATATATATATATATAATATCACATATACCAAAATTATGACCTCTGAGAATATACCGTACATTATTTCCAGAACATGTTTAGGAATTCGCATTTCCCCTTTTAACTTTATATTATTCTAATATATGCATACGTGTCTTCCAACCAGTTTTCTTACACCTAATTTAATAGAGAATTTGTTTCTGTATGTTACATATCTGCTAGATGCTATGAAACCTTTGAAGAATATATTGTAAGTAACTAGTAAGAATAGGAGTAGAAAAGATGTTTCTAAATCAGACTTCAGTTGCACCTGCATTAAATGAATAATGATGAAGTGGGAACTTGCTAAAATAAAAACTGTCCATACAGCAAAAGAAACAACAAAGATACTGAACACAAACCCACAGAATAAGAGAAAATATTCACCCCAAAAATATGTGACAGAGCATTAACATCCAGAGTATAAAAAGAACTAATATAAAGAAATAAACAAGTGACCCAATCAAATGCTGGGCTAAGAATCTGAGCAGTGAGTTCTCCCAAAAGAAAAAAAAAGATGGCCATGAAACCTATTAAAAAATCTTGAACACCATTAGTAATTAGGGAAATGCAAATTAAAACTACTTTAAATTTTCATTTTACCCCTTTCATTCTAAGATCAAAGGAGCAAAGGATACCGAATTCTGTGGAAGGTGTGTGGAAAGGTGAACATTCTTTCACTGCTGGGGGGATTGCAAGCTTGTGCAACCCCCATGGAAAGCAGTATGGAGAATGCCTACGAACTTAAAATTGAACCTAAAATTTGTATCTGAACACTGCTTATAGGCATATATCCAAAAGAATCATCCTGCTGTAAAGATACTTGTAAATCCATGTTTGTTGATGCTATTTTCACAGGAGTTGAGAAAACAAAGTCACCATAGGAAAATGAGAATATGTCATGTTTACACAATGAGCTCATACTCAGTGGTAAGGGAAGATGAAGACATTCATTTGGCAGATAAATCAATGGAACTAGAACCATGGAGCTGGCACTGACCTGGAAGCCACTTCCCCTGAAGGCTAGCTCTTGTCTTTATATTGTACAAGCTGCTAAGGGAGAACATCAATCCATGGTCCAATCCCAGTTTAAGACCAAATAAACATATCACAGACCAACACAGCATAAATCATTGTTCTAGTTATGGCACTTTCATCTTGTGCACAATCAATGGTTACCTCATAGAATTTACAATTTTTGAAATTTACTTATTATTTTTTATGTGCATGAGTGTATTCTCTGCATATAGGTTGGTGCACCTGTGTCGTGCAAGGCCACGGAGGTCAGAAGAGGGTGTCGGATTCCCCTGGAACTGGATTTAAAGATGGTTCTTAGCCACCATGTTGATGCTGGGACTCAAACCCAGGTCCTCTGCCAGAGCGATCAGTGCTCTTAAACACTGAGCCATCTATCCAGCCCCACCTGATGGGATTTAAATTCCAGTTATTGGGAGTAAATCTGCATGTGGTACTGTAAGCATAGAAAATAAGTCTACATGGATAGAGAGTTTATAGATCTTAGAGAAATATGCAGAGTTGTCACATACCTGGACTAATATAATTTCTTACTAATTGCAAACTATATATTCCTACATTTCCAATAAAATATTCCAGTCTAGAAACATCAAATGAATGATTTTTGAGCTACACAAATCCTATAACATTGCCCTACAGCTGCTCACACTCCTGTGAAATGCCCAATACTAAATGGATATCTACAATTTAATCTCTACACCTAAGTCTGAGGCAAATAAGAATAACAGACAAAGAGGACACATATGAGTCCCTCAAGTCTCACTAATGAAGCTCCCAGATGCCACAGAATTCCAGGAACACAAAAGAGTACAAATGCCAATACTGTGGTCATTAGGAGTCTGCAAAGTATGAGTCCTTGAACAGGAATTGAATATTAAACTTCACTCACCCACTACTCAGGGAAAATTGCAAAAAGTAGGTGGAATGTTCCCTTCAGTCTAATTCCCTCTAAGACTTTAAACATGAAGTCATGCTGGATTTTGTTGAAGGCTTTTTCCGTGTTGATAGAGATAACCATGTGATTTTCATCTTTCAGCCCACTTATGTGTTTTATGCTATTTATTGATTTGCATATGCTGAACCATTTCTGCATCTCTGGTATGAATCTGACTTGGTCGTGTTGAAAGATCTTTTTGATAGGTGGCTGTATGTTATGTGCAAGTATTTTGTAGAGAATTTTTGCATCTATGTTCATTAATGAAATAGACATACAGTTTTCTTTTTTGGTTGTATCTTTGCCTGGTTTGCGTATTAGAATGGTGCTTCATAGAAAAAATTTGGGAGATTTTCTTTTATTTTGAACAACTTGAGTAATAGTGGTTGTATGTCCTCTTTAAATATTTCATAGAACTCTGCCGTAAATCCATCCTGGCCCTTTTTTAATTTTTAATTTTATATTTTTTCTTATTTTATTTTATTTATTATATCTTAAGGGATTCACAATATAAGAATACAGTTGTTTTCAGATCACATTGAAGTTGCTCCATTTGGCATACAATTAGGTAATTGGTGCTAGCATCCACAGATGAGTGACACCATTAGTCGTTTGTTTTTCTGGGACTGTGATACTTCACTCAGCATGCTGTTTCTAGCTCTAGCTATTTTCCTGCAAAGCTCATGATGTCATCTTTCTTTACCTTTGCGTAGAACTCCATTGTGTAGATGTACCATATTTACTCTATCCACTCATCAATTGAGGAGCACTTGGGTTGGTTCCAGCTCCAAGCTATTGTGAAGAGAGGTGCAATAAACATGGCTGTGCATGTATCTTTGTGGTAAGATGAGTTTTGTGGATACAGGCCCAGGAGAGGTATGGCTGGGTCAGGTGGTAAGTTCATTCCAAGTCTTCCAAGGGTTCTCCACACTGCTTTCCAAAGTGGCTGTACGAGTTTACATTCCCACCAGCAGTGGATGAGGGTTTTCCTTTACCCATGACCTCTCCAGCACTTGGTGTCATTTGTTTTATTGATCCTAGACAATCTTATTGGAGTAAAATGATATCTTAAAGAGGTTTTGATTTTCATTTCCTTAATTATTAGCAATGTTGAACACTTCTTAAGATGTTTCTCAGCCATCTCTAATTCCTCACTTGTAAAATCTCTGTTCAGCTCTTTGCTCCATCAATTGAGTGGGTCATTTGTTTTCTTTCTTCTTTGTTTTTGGAGTAGTTTATATATTCTGGAAATTAATGCTTTGTCAGATATTTCTGTGGTGAAGGTTTCTTCCCACTCTGTGAGACTTCTCTTCACTTCCTTGATTGTATCTTTTGTTGTACAGAAGATTTTGAGTTTAATGAGGTCTCATTTGTCAATTGCCTACCTTAATTCTTATGCAGCTGCTGTCTGATTTATGAAGTCTTTTCTTACGCTTATGTCTTGTAGTCTGCTGACAACTTTTTCTCCTATCACTTTTAGAGTTTGGGGTTTCAGGTTGAGGTCTTCGATCCATCTGGAGTTGACTTTTGTACAGGGCAAGAGGTAGGGGTTTAATTTCACTGTTCTACAAGTGGTGATCCAGTTTTGCCAACACCAATTGCTGAAGATGCTGTGTTTCCTCCATTCTGTCTTCTTGGCCCCCTTGTCAAATAAGAGGTGATTGAAATTGTAAGTGCTCAAGTTTGGATCTTCAGTTTTGTTCCATTGGTCAACAGGTCTGGTTTTGTGCCAGTACCAAGCTTTTTTATGAGTATAGCCCTGTGGTATAGTTTGAAGTCTGGTATTGAGATCCGCACCCCACCCATATTACGCTCTTTTCACTCAGGGTTGTTTTGGCTATTCAGGATCTTTTGTTTTTCCAAATGTAAATAAGGACTTTTTCCCAAGACTGTGAAGAAATTCTTGAGGATTTTATTTGGGATTGCATTAAATCTATACAAGAGTTTGGGTAGAATGGACATTTTTACTATATTAATTTTCCCAATCCATGAGCATGGGAGGTTTTTCCATCTTCTGATGTCTCCTTAAATATTCTTCTTCAGGGGTTTAAAATTTTTGTTGTAGAGATCTTTGGTGTCTTTGGTTAGGCTTGTTCCTAGGTATTTTATTGTTTTTGAGGCTATTGTGAGTTGGAAAGTCTCCTTGAATTCCTTCTTCAGTTGCTTGTTGTTGTAAAGAAAGGCTACTGATTGTTCTAGGTTAATTTTGTATCCTGCCACTTTAGTGAAGCTGTTAATCTTTTCTAGGAGATTTCTGGTAGAGATTTTAGCATCCCTTAGGTAAACAATCATATCATCAGCAAAAAGGGATAGCTTGACTTCCTCTTTTCCACTTAGTACTCCTTTAATTTCCTTTTCTTGCCTTATTTCAAGCACTATATTGAAGAGGAGTGGTGCCAGGTGGCTGCCTTGCCAAGTTCCTATCTTAAAAGGGAACACTTCTGACGTTTCACCATTTAGGATGATATTGGCTGTGGGTTTCCTGTATATGGCTTTGATTACATTGAGGAATGATCCCTCCAATCCAATTCCTTTTAGGACCTTAAACATGAAGGGATGCTGGATTTTGTCAAAGGGTTTGTCCGTGTCAATTGAGATGATTGGGTTTTTGTCTTTCAGTCCATTTATATGCTTGATGATATTTATTGATTTTCACAGGTTGAACCATCCCTGCATCTTTGGTATGAATCCAACTTTGTCATGATGGATGATTTTCTTGATGCAGGTCTGTATGTGATTTGCCAGTATCCTGTTTAGAATTTTGATTGTATCTTTATCTGGTTTTAGTAATAGAGTAATGCAACTTCATAGAAGGAATTTGGGAGAATTCCCTGTTTGTATCCTTCTAAACATTTTGAGTAATAATGGTTCTAAGTCTTTTTGAAATGTTTTATAGAATTCTGCCATGAAACCATCTGGGCCTGGGACTTTTTAGTTGAGAGGTTTCTTATTACATGTTCAACTTCTTCATATACTATGGGTCTGTTTAAGCTATCAATCTCTTCCTGGTTGAGCTTAGTTGATTCCCAGGATTTCAGATATTTATCCATTTTTTTCTAGGTATTCAAACTTGGTAGAGCATAGGTTTTTGAAATGTTCCTGTATGATTTTCTGGATCCTTTTTTTTTTCTGGTCTTTTTGAGACAGGGTCTCCCTGTAGTAAAAGCTGTCATGGAACACACTCTGTAGACCAGGCTGGCCTTGAACTCACAAAGATCCACCTGCCTCTGCGTCCCAAGTGCTAGAGGCATGCACCACCAAGCTTGGCTTTTTATTTATTTATTTATTTATTTATTTATTTATTTATTTATTATTCTTTTTTTTATTTTCTGCTACTTTTCATTGTCTTTTGTGATATATCCCTTTTCATCACGGATTGTATTGATTTAGAGTTGTTGCTCCTTTCTTTTGCATAACTGGGATAGAGGTCTCTCTATGTTGTTTATTCTTTCAAAGAACCAACTTTCGGATTCATGGATTTTTTTTGTATTGTTTTCTTTGTGTCTATTTCATTGATTTCCACTCTGATTTTTGTTATTTCTTCCTGTCTGTTGTGTTTTGTGTTCAGCTGTTGTTGCCTCTCAAGTGCTTTTAGCTTCAGTGTTAGATCATTCACTTGTGCTCCTTCTGTTTTTCTAATGTAGGTACCCAGGGCTATAAACTTCCCTCGTAGGACTGCTTTTAAAGTATCCCACAGGTTTTTTGTGTGTTGTATTATCATTGTCATTCAGTTCCAGGAATGCTTTTATTTCTTTCTTTATCTCTTCCTTGACCCATTCATTATTCAAGAGTCTGTTGTTTAGTCCCCATGTGCTCTTGTAGATAGTTGGACTTATCCTGGTGTTGTTAGTGTGATTTATTCCGTTGTGGTCTGATAGAATGCATGAAACAATGTCAAACTTTTTGTATTTGTGGAAGTTTCTTCTGTGTCCCAGTATGTGGTCCCTATTGGAGAATACTCTGTGGGTTGCTGAGTAGAAATTTTATTCTCTGGCATTAAGGTGGAATATTCGGTAGATGTCTGTGAGGTCCATTTGGTGTATCATATCGTTCAGTTCAGATGTCTCTCTGTTTACTCTTTGTCCTGTTGACCGGTCCAAAATGTTCAGTGGGGTATTGAAGTCCCCTATTATGTGTGTACTGGGGTTAATCTGTGCCTTTTGGTCCTGGAGAATTGTCTTTATAAAGTTTGGTGCATATATATTCATAATTGTGAAATCTTCTTGGTGAATTATTCCTTTGATAAAAATGTAATGGCCTTCTTTGTCTCTTCGGATTTCTTTCACTTTGAAGGCTATTTTGTCTGATATTAAAGTAGCAACACCTGCCTTCTTTTTGGTACCATTTGATTGGAATATTTTTTCCATCTTTTCACTTTAAGTGGTGCCTATCCTTGAAGATAAGATGTGTTTCTTGTAGACAGCATATCGATGGGTTCTGTTTCCTAATCCAATCTCCCAGTCTATGTCTTTTGATTGGGGAATTTAGTCCACTAATATTTAAAGTTATGACTGAAAGGTTTGTGTTGCTTCCTTTCACCTTATTATCCATTTGAAATTTTGGTCTAGGTTTCTACTTCTGCAGTTATACTTTTATTGATTTCTCTTTCTAGGTGCCTGGAGATGGTTGCTCCTTTCTTCTGTCCTTTGAATTGCTTCAAATATTCTCTGAAGTGTTGGTTTTCCAAGCTTGTATTCTTTCATCTTGTTTATGTCATGGAAGATTTTTCTCTCTCCTTCAACTATAATCGACATTTTTGCTGAATATAGTAACCTGGTTTGGCATCTATAGTCATTTAACACTGGTAGTACTTTGCTCCACTTTCTTCTTGCTTTCATAGTTTGCACTGAGAAGACAGTTTTAATTCTGATAGGTTTCCCCTTATACGTAACTTGTTTTTCTCTTGTGGCTTTAAGGATTTCATCTGTTTTGGGTGTCTAGCATTTTAACTATGATACAGCGTAGAGAGTTTCTTTTCTGATCTTGTCTGTATGGAGTTCTATGTGCTTCTTGTATTTGTATAGGTTTGTATTTTTTAGTCTGGGGAAGTTTTCGTCTATTATTCAGTTGAAGATCTGAGCAATGCCATTCTCTTGGGATTCTTCTCCTTCCTCTATTCCTATGATGCAGAGGTTTGATCTTTTCATAGTGTGCCACACTTCCTGCTTGTTCCACTTTTTTGTATTTTAAATTTTTTTCTTATCTTTACTTGAGATTTTTAGTTGTTCTGTGTTATCTTCCATATCTGATATTCTTTTTTCTGCTTCCTCCATTCTGCTTCTGAGGCCCATTCCTTTCCTGTTGATTGGTTGAGTGTTTGATTTCCTTTTTCATTTCATCTTGTGATTTCTTTAGTATTTCCAATTTCCTTTGGAGCTTCTCCATCTCTTCCTTTAGCTCTTTACTTAGCTGGTTGGTACCCTTATCTTTTTCAATCTGTGATCTTTTCAGTCTTTCCACTTCCTTCTGGAATTTGTCATTCTCTCTCTCTCTAAGTCCTTCTTGAGTTCTTCATTCTCTTTTCTTAATTCTTTGATTTGCTCTTTATAATCTTATATTTCTTTAAGTATATTCACAATTTTACTACTAATGTCTGTTTCCTGGGCCATCCCCAGGTGATCCCACTGTAGTAATTTTCCACAGGGTTGGTAGAGCTTGGTTTGGAATTATCCTGCACCTTTCCCATGCTGTCTCTTCGTGTACCTGACATACGGGTTTCTCTTCGCCTGTATTCTGATGTGAATCCCAAATGCCTCTTCACTGTGTCGAAGTCTTGCTTTGCTTGCCTCCTTCAGATGCCTTCCTTGATTGTTTGATTGATTTGTTTTCCTCCTTTTATTTTTTTTATTTTGCTTATGGAATGTTGACCTGTCTAAGCTTTAGGTTTTCTATTGGACGTCTAACTCACTTTTCCCTTTCTGTTCTGAAGGTTCTCTGAAGAATCCACTTGGACATTCCTTTGGCAATCCCAGTTGGGAGGCGGGGGGAGTTACCTGTTCTTCTGGTGGTCTTGGTAAATCCCTGATCTCAAGACTCACACAAACCCACCTTTTATACCAGATTGGAGGACAACTCCGCACCCAGAGTCACAAAAGCCAATCGAGCCAAAGACAATTAAATCAAATCAAACAATCTGCCTGACTGATGCACCCAACTCCTACCTGTGCTTCAGGTGGTCTTGGGAAATCCCCTGTGCTTTTTTAAGTTGGGAGGCTTTGAATTACTATTTCAATTTCCTCATATGTTATGGATCTGTTTAAGCTGTCAATATCTTCTTGAGTAAGGTTTGGTAAATTCCAGGATTTTAGATATTCATCCATTTTTCTGAGGTTTTCAAATTTATTAGAGTATAGGTTTTTAAAATATTTTCCTTTTATTGCCTGAATATTTTTGATGTTTGTTGTTTGTTGATAGAACCTTGAATTCTATCAATTTGGAGAAGCTCTTTCTTTCTTTTGGTTAACTGGTCAAGAGGTGTATCTATATTGTTTATCCTTTTGAAGAACCAGATTTTGGACTCATTGATTCTTTTTAACATTTTCTTTGTTTCTATTTCTTTGATCTATGTTCCAAAATTTTTATTTCCTCTTGTCTATTGGGTTTAGGATTCAGTTGTTGTTGCCTCTCAAGTGCTTTCAGCTACAGAGTTAGATCATTTGTTTGTGCTCTTTCTGTTTATTTTTTTAAATGTAGGCACTTAGTGCTATAGATTTCCCTTTTAGGACTGCTTTTAAAGTATCCCATAGGATTTGTTGTGTTGTATTGTCTTTTTATTTACTTCCAGGAATACTTCTATTTCTTTCTTTGTATATTTCTTGATGCATTCATTGTTTAGGAGTGTGTTGCTTAGTCTCTATTTGATCTGAAGACAGTAGGGCTTATTCTCGTGCTGATATTGAGTTTTATTGCACTGTGGTGTGATAGAATGCATGGGATTATTTTGTTCCTTTCATATTTGTTGAGGTTTTTTTTTTCTCTGTCCCAGTATGTGGATGATTTTGGAGAATGTTCCATTTGGTGATGAGTAGAATGTATATTTTCTGGTGTTTGGGTGGAATATCTATGAGGTATATTTGGTGTATTGTATTATTCATTTCAGATGTCTTTCTGTTTATTCTTTTTCCAGTTGACCTGTCCCAAAGGCCCAGTGGAGTATTGAAGTCCTCTACTATTAGTGTGCTGAGATTAATTTGTGTCTTGATGTCCTGCAGAAATGTGCTTATAAAGTTTGCTGCACCAGAGTTTGGTGTGTATATGTTCATGATTGTGAAAAGTTCATGGTTAATTGTTCCTTTGATAGGGATGTAATTGCCCTCTTTTTCTCTTCTGATTAAATATACTTTGAAGTCTATTTTGTCTGATATTAGAATATCAACTCCTGCTTTCTTTTCAATACCATTTGCTTGGAATTTTTTTCCATACTTTCAACTTAAGTTGATGCCTATCCTTGAGGATGAGATGGGTTTCTTGTAGACAGCATAGAGATGGGTTCTGTTTCCTAATCCATTCTCCCAAACTATGTCTTTTGATTTGGCAATTTAGACCATTAATATTTAAGGTTATTATTGAGAGATAAGTGTTTCTTTCTTTCAACTTCTTTACTGTTTGCATTCTCTGCACAAGTTGCCCTCACCCTTACAGGACTGAGCAGGAAATTGAGACTCTGACAGGCCCCCTGGACACAGTCTCTACCTCTGGCTCTAGTCCACAAGTCCCACAGAGGATCACGGATGTGCCTGTACACTTACAGGTCGGAGGAGGAATCTGAGCCTCTACTGGCCCACCGAACACAGTCCCTACCTACAGCTCTAGCTCAGAAATATTACAGAGAGTAATGGAGGTGTGAGGAGGTGTCCATACCCTTACAGATCCGAGCAAGAATTTGAGCCTCTCCCTGCCCCTTGGGCACAGTCCCTACCTCTGGCTGTAGTCCATACGTCCCCCAGAGGTGCAAGGAGGTGCCTGCACCCTTACAGTTCTGAGTAGGAAGTTGAGCATCTGCTGGCCCCCTGGGCATAGTCCCTACCTATGGCTGTAGTCCTGGAGTCCTGCAGAGGTGGACAGATTTGTCCACACCCTTAAAGGTCTGAGCAGGAAGTTGAGCCTCTGCTGCCCCCCTGGGCACAGTCCCTATCTCCAGCTATAATGTATGAGTCACCCAGAGGTGTTCAGATGTGCCCACACCCTTATAGGTCCTAACAGGAAGTCATCTCATTTTTAATTCTTGCATTCTGAAGGCAGATTCATGTGGATCTATGTGAAAGAGAAGACAGCGAGGTCTACATAGTTATTTCCAGGCCAGCTGTGGCTATAGAAAATTTGTGTCTCCAAAAGTTTAAAATTACAGTTTTTGATTTACTGATTAAAATTACAATTTTTTTCATGGTAAACATAACCAGACACCCAGAAACTTGACTAATTTGACCCACACAGATGCATACAGACAGACACAGACATAAACACCCCCATACAGACACACACACACACACACACACACACACACACACACACACACAAATAGATATATGCACATATATCTCCAATAAATTTTGTGTCTTTTTTGCAATTTTCTGACCTTAGAGATTTCTTCACATAGGTCCCCTTTGTACGTAAATTGATGGTTAAATGTTATGTTCATGTGTATCTTGTCTGTGCATTCATGGGTGTCTTTCTTTGTGTGTGTTTTTGTGTTTGTGTGTGTGTGTGCACACATATGTTCATGAGTACAGGGTGATGGTGGATGGGTTATTATTTCTCAATTGTTCTACACATATTTATTAAATTTTATTGAATTTTGATGGTTTACATACAGTTGAGTTTGATGACATTTAGAAGCCTGCCCTATCTGCAGTCCCATTCTCTCCAGAAAAATTAATGAACAGACACACACATACACAAACACACACACACACACACACACACACACACACATTTTGCACCCAAAGTCATCCATCCTTTACTACACTGTCTTTGCAGTTCCCAATACCTATTATTTTCCAAAAGAACCTTACTTTGTGTTGGGATTTCTTAAACGTGTGCCATTGCATGGACAGGTATTTTGCCTGGCTTTTGCTTGCACAGAATGTATTCTTTCTTTAAGACATATCTGGTCATATACCAGAAAAATTCTACACACTACTTTTTAGAAAGAGTATCACATGAAGCCAAAAGCTGATCGATATAATAGGAAAATTCCTGGGAGATATATAATAAATATATATATATATATATTATATAATACTAATATAGTTTGTATGTATGATAATAGTTAATGTATATGTATGTAGGTACATCCTGGTCATGCAATGCTCACATAATTGAGAAAGGAGAATATGGTCCCCTGGAAATGGACTTAAGGTCAATACCTAATTGAATCTGGTCCTCTGCGGAAGCAGTCAGTGCAGTTAAACGCTGAGTAATCACACTAATCCCAGTTTTCAATACTTCTTGATCAGTTCAAATGTAATCCTGATGTAGACCATAAATATGGGAAGTGTAGAATTTAGAACTTAGTACAGTCAATGATGCTTTCAAGGTTTAAATTCGACGATGACATGAAATTTACTTTTCAAATGCTAAGATCAATTTCAAATAGGAATATTCAAAACAATGAAGTATTTCAAATTTTGACCAAGTTATAAAATATTGTCTATTCCCATTCTCCCATAGAAAGTTTTGTGTTCTTGGAGAAGCGTTTTTTTTCACTTAATATATTATTTTTATATTTTTTAACAAATCTTAGACCCATGTTCCCACCCATTCTTCCACCCCGACAGAGCTCATGCATTCTGATTGCCAAACATCCTTTTCATTCTTTTCTCAGTCTTTCTCAATTTTCCATGAGTATTGACTGTTTTTTGAGCAGAAGCTCACTGTTTCAGTCTTTTTTTGATGCATTCCTTCTTCTGTTGATTATTGGTTGGTGTCATTGTTGTTTCCAAAATGCCGATTATGCCCACTGCTTTGGAGCAAAAGCTAGGGGGACCTAACACAAGAAATACTTAACAACTAGGTACATTGTGCACTAGATCCATAGATGAGGGATACCATTCTTCCTTTGTTTTTTCTGGGACTGTGTTACTTCACTCAGCATGTGTCCTCTGTCCAGCCATTTTCCTGCCAAAGCTCTGATGATGGTGTCGTCTTTCTTTACTGCGTCATAGAACTCCATGTGTGGTAGCTTGATGTACAAAATTTTCTCTATCCACTGTCAGTTCGAGGGGCACTTGGGTGATTCCAGCTCCGTTGCTATGTGAAGAGAGCTGCAATAACATGGTCCGTGCTGGTATCTCCCTCGGTGTGGGTGTGAGTTCTTGGGGTATAATGCCCAAGTGTGTATATTGGCTGGTCGGGTGGCAAGTTTCATTCCATGTCTTCCAGGGTCTCCAACACGCTTCCATAGTGGCTGTATGGTTTACATTCCCCACCAGCAGTGGATGATGTTCCCCTTACCCACAACCTGCCAGCAGTGGTTACATTGTTTTCTTGATCCTAGCCCTCTTATTGGAGTTCGAAATGATATTAATGTATTGTGGTTTTGAGTTTGCATTTACTTAATGATCAGTGAGTCGTTCAACACTCTGAAGGTGTTTCCTAACCATTTTTAATTCTTCACTTGTGAAGTCCCTGTTCGAGTTCTTTTTCCATCTATTGGTTGTGCCATTTGTTTTCTTTTTTCTCTTGTTTTTTGAGTAGTTTATATGATCGGGAAATCAGTGCTTGTCAGATGTATCTGCGGTGAATGTTTCCTACCACTCTGTGGATTTCTCTCATTCCTTGATTTGTTTCGTTTGAGTGCCTGTACGAAGCTTTTGTTTTATTTTCATTTGTTTTCACTTGTTTGGGACCACTCGTTCTTGCATACTCAGTAGAAGTTATTCCTTGGCCCCTTGTTCTTGTGCTGTTCTGCCAAAATGTTTTCTTCTATCACCTTCAGACGTTTGGACCTTTCACGTTGAGGGTCTTCTGACCACTTGGAGTTGATTTTGTACAGGGTGAGAGGTAGGGGTTTAATTTCATGCTCTACAATGTTTGATCCAGTTTTGCCAACACAACTTGCTGAAGATCCTGTCTTTTCTCCATTGGGCTTTGTTGCCCTTTTGTCAAATTATGAGATGGCTTAAATGTATGTGTGCTCAGATTTGGATCTTTGGTTTGTTGTTCCATTCTGTCACACAGGTCTATTTTATGACAGTACGGATTGTTTTTATTACTATAGCCCTGTGTATAGTTGATATCTAGGTATAAGATCCCCCATGTTAGTCCTCTTTTCACTCAGGGTTGTTTTGGCTATTCGGGGTCCTTTTGTTCTTCCAAATGAATTTAAGAACTTTTGTTTTCCAAGCTGTGGAGAAGATTCTTGGGGATTTTGATTGGGATTGCATTAAATCTATACAAGAGTTTTGGGTAAAATGGACATTTTTACAATGTTAATTTTTCCAATCCATGAGCATGGAGTTTTTTTCCATCTTCTGATGTTCTTCTTCAATTCATTATTAAAGGTTTAAAATTTTTGTTGTAAGATCTTTGTGTCTTTGGTTAGTTTTGTTCCTGTATTTTTTATTTTGTTTTTGAGGTATTGTAGGGGAAGGTCTCTTTGAATTCTTTCTCCAGTTGCTTGTTGTTGGTGTAAAGAAAAGTCATTGATTTTTTTAAGGTTATTATTTTGTTTCCTGCCACTTTGCTGAGCTGTTATTTCATTTCTAGGAGTTTTCTGGTGGTGTTTTTAGCATCCCTTAAGTAAAAATCATATCATCAGCAATAGGGACAGTCTGACTCCTCTTTTCCAGGTAGTACTCATTTAATTTCCTTTTCTTGCCTTATTGCTCTAGCAAGTGTTTCAAGCACTATATTGAGAGGAGTGGTGACAGGGGAGCCAGCTTGCTGCAGTTCCTACCTTTAAGCGATGTTTCGTCATTTTTCCCCATTTAGGATGATATTGACTGTGGGTTCCTGTATATGGCTTTGATTACATTGAGTGATTCCTCCAATCCAATTCCTTCTAGGACTTTAAGCATGAAGGGATGCTGGATTTTTTGTCAACGGCTTTTTTCAACATCAATTGAGATGATGGTGTGACTTTGTCTTTGATTCCGTTTATGTTTTTTATATGTTTACTGATTTTTGTATGTTGAAACCATCCCTGCATCTCTGGTATGAATCCAACTTGGTCATGATGGTGATCTTGATGTGGGGTCTGTATGCGATTTGCCAGTATCCTGTTTAGAATTTTGGCATCTGAGTTCATTAGGGAGATGGGTTCTATATTCTCCTTTTTAGTTGGATCTTGCCTGGTTTTGGTAATAGAGTGATGCTTGCTTCATAGAAGGTTTTGGGGGAATTCCCTCTGATTGTATACTTCTAAACATTTTCAGTAATAATGGTTGTAAGTCTTTTTGAAATGTTTTATAGAATCCTGCTGTGAAACCGTCTGGGCCTGGGCTTTTTTTATTTGGCGGCTTCTTACTACATCCTCATTTCTTATATGTTATGGGTCTTCTGTTTAAGCTGCTGATCTCTTTTTGGACCGAGCTTTGGTGATTCCCAGTATTTCAGATATTCAAACCATTTCTTCGTAGGTTTTCTAACTTGGTAGAATATAGTTTTGTGTGGTTTGGGGTGTGTGTGGGGTTTGGGTTGTGTGGGTGGTTTTTGTTGTTGGTGTTTGTGGGTGTTTAACCCACAAAAAAAAAACACACCAATCAAATTTTTTTTTTTTTTTTTTTTTTTTTTTTTTTTTTTTTTTTTTTTTTTTTTTTTTTTTTTTTTTTGGGGGGGGGTGGGTGGGGTGTGGTGGTGGGGTGGGGGGGGGGGTGGGGTGGGGTGTTGGGGGGGGGTGTGGTTGGGAGGGGCTTTTTTTTTTTTTTTTTTTTTTTTTCTTTTTGTTTTTTTTTTTTTTTTTTTTTTTTTTTTTTTTTTTCCCCCCCAAACCCCCCCAAACCACCAAACTTTTTGTATTCCCATATGATTTTTGTATCTTTTCCTTGTCTCTCATCATATTTCCCTTTTCATGCTGGAGTGTATTGATTTGGAGTTGTTCCTTCTTTCTTTTGGATAACTGGGCTAGAGGTCTGTCTGTCTTGTTTATTCTTTCAAAGAACCAACTTTTGGCTTCATTGATTTTTTGTATTGTTTTCTTTGTTTCTATTACATTGATTTCTGCTCTGATTTTTGTTATTTCTTCCTGTCTGTTGCGTTTAGGGTTCATCTGTTGTTGCCTCTCAAGTGCTTTTAGCTGTTAGATCATTCACTTGTGCTCTTTCTGTTTTTCTAATGTAGGCATCCAGGGCCATAAACTTCCCTCTTAGGGCTGCTTTTAAGGTATCCCACAGGTTTTGTTGTGTCGCATTGTCATTGTCATTCAGTTCCAGGAATGCTTTTATTTCTTTCTTTATCTCTTCCTTGACGAGAGTGTGTTGTTTAGTCTCCATATGTTCTTGTAGGCAGGAGGGCTTGTCCTGGTGTTGATGTTGAGTTTTATTGCACTGTGGTCTGATAGAATGCATGAAATTATATCAATCTTTTTGTATTTGTAGAGGTTTCTTCTGTGTCCCAGTATGTGGTCGATTTTGCAGAATATTCTGTGGGGTGCTGAGTAGAAAATATATTCTCTGGTGTTAGGATGGAATATTCGGTAAAAGTCTATGAGGTCCTTCGGTAAAGGTCGATGAGTTCCATTTGGTGTATCATATCGTTCAGTTCAGATGTCTCTCTGATTATTCTTTGTACAGTACATTTATACACATACAAAAAATAATAAATAAATAAATTTAAAAAATTGAAACCATTTAAGGTTATTTTAAAGGCATTATAGTTTGAGAGGATAAGTAAATAATGATGTGTGTTCAGTGGAATAAATTCAATGGAAATCTCACCTAAAAATCCTATCATAAATCTCCATGTCAGGAATCTCAAAATAAATGACAATGATGGTACTATATGGTAGGATTAATTTTTTCAGGTGAAGTGGATTTGTGACAATAGAATAATATCTAAAATATTTATTACAACACATGTGTATCTGTGTCACATAAACTGAGATTCAATCTCAAACAAAATTATGAAATTGTTGTTGTCAGCAAATTATACACCATTCAAAAAATAATCCACAAGATTCTGTTACATTTCATAATTCAATTCTCTGAAAGTGCAAAATGTCTTTCAATTTTCTGCTAATTCAAGAAACTATATACATATACATATATATATATATATATACATTTACATTTTAAGAGACAAGAATTTAAGAGACAAGAATTATTACTAATATATTTCTAATCACAGGATACATTTTCCCATTTAGAATATGTGTGGGAAAATTTTGTTAAGATGGGTAGCATTCTAAAACAATGGGCACTCCTTAGCCACACCCGTGGGGTGGGATATAGTGATGAAAACGTTTAGGATTTAGCGTTGAAATATGAGTCATGCTCGATATATAACCAGACATTTTACAATAAAATCTTTCTCTGCATTTGGACCTCAACATATGTCCATGTGGTCTGCTTTCCTGTGTGAGTTTTCCACATGGATTCTCCTGGGATTAAATTGGCCCCACCACAAATCTGGAAGGATCACCCACAATTGGCGCCCTTCCATAGGGCAAGAGGAAACCTTAACAAATTAGGTATGTGTACCCCTAAATCTTGCCTTTTTTTTTCTTTCTCCTCTCTCTCCTGATATCTATCTATTGTGGTGGAGCTTTCTCTCCTGCTGGTTTCAGTGAATGGGACAGTGATCTGAGAACATGTGGCTTGGTACACGTGGAGAAAAGCAGCCTGGCTCTGATTTGGCCCAGAGGGAGCACCCAATGCCTTCTAGGCATATGTCTCCTGGCTTGGTCACTCCTGCAGGCTATACAAGTCAGGGACTACAAGGCTGAATTTAATACCAAGGCTTGCCAGGAATGCTTGGCCTTGGCCTTGGAACCATTGTTTTCATAATTCTACAGGTCTGAAAAACTTTCTGGTTTTAATCCCCCCCCCCCAAGAAAGGCTTCATCTCCTATCATGGGAACCACCCTACCAAGGGCAATTTATCCAGGTAATTTTAAACCTTGGCCACATGATACCTTTTCTTTTCTTTTCTTTTCGTTTTTTTTTTTTTCTTGGTCTTTTTGAAACAGGGTCTTCCTGTAGCCCCAGCTGTCCTGGAATTCTCTCTGTAGACCAGGCTGGCCTTGAACTCACAAAGATCCACCTGCCTCTGCTTCCCAAGGGATAGAATTAAAGGCATGAGCCACCACGCCTGGCTGATACCTTTTTCTTAAACTTTGCTTTTTATTGCTCTCTTGTCTTCATGTGGGTTTTTTCTAAATCTAACTCTTCCTACCTAAACCTGCTGGCTATTTGTAGATCCAAAATTGGGATTTGGCTAGCTGTATCACTTAAGTAATTCATATCCATTTCAGCATGTGTTGTAGTTTGTCTTCTATAGCTGTGTCAAAACACTCTGACCAACATCAACTTGGGGAGGAAAGGGTTTATTCAGCTTACATCTCCTGGGTCACAGTTCATCACTCAGAGAGCCCAAGGCAGTTAATCATGACAGGAACCTGGAGGCATAAGCTGAAGCACAGGCCATGGAGGAATGCTGTTCACTGGTTTGCTCCCCTGGCCCATGCCCAGCCTGACCTCTTATACAGTACACAACAACCTGCCCAGGGTGACACCACCGATAGTGGCTGGGCCCTCCAACATTTCTCAACAATCAAGACAAAACTCTACAGACGTGGCCACAGGCTAGGTCCAATGCAGCCAATTCCCCAGTTGAGGCTCCCTCAACTCAGGTGTGTCAAGTTGACACTAAAGCTATCCAGCACAATTGACCCCTTGTCAACTTGACAAACAAAACACATCACTATTAAACCACCACATTTCCAGTTCTTAGCCCCAAAGTATGATGTTAACATTAATCACAACCTAAGACAGTACAATCTTAAAAGCCCCACAGTCCTTGAAATGTCCAAACACTTAAACGTTCCAATCTATTAAACGTCTGTTAATTGTGGGCTGCTGTAAAATCCAAAACAAGTACTGTCTTATTTCAAAGGGAAGAATAAGGTACACTCAAACAAAACCTAAGTCCAAGAAGTAGCTCAAGGCTGGACACCTGGCACTCACTCATGATCTTCTGGGCTTCAAAGAGTTTTGGGAGCTACCCATCTCTGCTCTGCCATCCACAGCTCACACAGCTCATCTCGCAGACCCTGGCCGACTTCATTCCACACCTGCCGCTGCTCTTGGTGGTCGTCCCAAGGTCCCGGCATCTCCAAAAAGCTGGGATCACCACTGAAACTGAGATTGCATGTTTACCAATTGTCTCTTCTGACCTCTCCTGGTGCAAAGCCTCAGCATCTCTCCATGACCCCTGCAATCCTGTGGTCTTCACTACAACTGAGGTACACTTCCACCAGTGGTCTTTCCTGACCTCTCACAGTGCCAAGCCTCGGCTGCTCTCTCTGACACACTCAAATTTCAACACCAGAACCATATAGGAGACTTTTACACATTACCAATTCCTGATTCTGGCTGGAGATGGAGGCTCAAGCCCTTCTGGATCACAGCTTCTGTGTGCTGACCCTGAAGAAATTCTTCCCAAAAGATTTCACCACAGTGATGCTGGTCTCTTGTTACTTACAGCTGATTTTTCAGCCCCAGCTAACCAGCATCAATTGTCCCAGTACAACAAAGATTTCACTTCAGATTCTGGTCTCTTGTTACTTACAACTGATTCTTCAGTCCCAGCTGACCAGAACCCACAGATTATACAGTCCTGATGATTTTTGCTCCCCTTTGAAACTAGGAATTTCACAATTCAGGCCTCCATCTTCTCCAATTCCTTCAGCAAAACTGCTCCAAGCTCCACAGCAATTACCTTTAGGCATTCAATGATCTTGCCAGACCAATGTTCCAAACGCCTCCACAATCCTTCACCAAAACACCAAGGTCAGGTCTGTCACAGCAATACCCAATCCTTCTGGTACCAATTTCTGTTGTAGTTTGTCTTCCATTGCTGTGACAAAACACTCTGACCAACACCAACTTGGGGAGGAAAGGGTTTATACAGCTTACATCTCCTGGGTCACAGTTCATCACTCAGGGAGCCCAAGGCAGGAACTCAGGGCAGGAACCTGGAGGCAGGAGCTGAAGCACAGGCCATGGAGGAATGCTGTTCACTGGCTTGCTCCCCTGGCCCATGCCCAGCCCCCCATGTACTCTTGTATAGTACACAGCAACCTGCCCAGGGTGGCAACACCCATAGTGGCTGGGCCCTCCCACATTGCTCAACAATCAAGACAATACTCCGCAGATGTGGCCACAGGCCAGCCCAATGGAGCCAATTTCCTAGTTGAGGCTCCCTCAACCCAGGTTTGTCAAGTTGACACTAAAGCTATCCAGCAGAGCATGCTTAACTTAAAAAGTAATATTTTTACTTAACCCCTGGGTACCCTAGATATTTTTTTGAATAAATTTATGTGCACAGTTAAAATTAATTGATTGATTTAATTTTATCTTGATCCTTTTTAAATGTGTTTCATATCAAAGATTTTTTTTCCACAGAATTCTTGATCACACGTGGTTTCAGCTCTGGCACCATCAGCCTGCCTGCTGTGCATGCATACCATCTGCTGGACTATGCATGTGGTATCTAAATCATGCCCTTTAAAATTTGATTTTAGGTAACATTCTTTTGATTTCAGCATTTTGGAAACAAAATAGATGGATTTCTAGGAGAGTTTACCTGCCTTGGAGTTCTAACAAAACAAACTTGCTCTGATAAATTATTTTTTTAAGTATTATTTTTAATTTTATTTATTTTTATTTACATGTATGAGTGTACTGTCTGCATGTAGGTTTATGCACCCGTGTCATGCAATGCCACGGAGGTCAGAAGAGGGTGTTGGATTCCCCTGGAACTGGAGTTCTCCTGGAATTGGAGTTACAGACGGTTCTCAGCCACCATGTGGTTGCTGGGGATCAAACCCGGGTCCTCTGCAAGAGCAGTCAGTGCCCTTAACCGCTAGGCTATCTCTCCAGCCCGATAAATTATTTTTTTTAAGGACCATTAGTAAAAACACAAATTGATATTTTGGTTCAATTTAAATGAAAAATTTTTGAATAGAACTGCTTTATGTTTCTTTAAGCCCATCTTCAAGCTGTGTGCATGTATAAGTGAATGCAAGTTACTGTTTTTAATTCATTATAATCCTACAGGTTTATATCTCATTAGGAGCTGACTATAAATGAAGATAGATTCAACTCTTAAAAAGGTTTGTTTTATACCCCTTAGTGTTAACAAATTTTAATTGGGTTTATAGTATGCATAATATTCAGATTAATGATAAATTGTTGCTGATAATTGTTAGTAGTTGTTATTAATTGTTATAATTATTGTTGTTGAATATAATGATTAATAATTGATAAAAATTCAGTCTAATAAACTGTTCACTGTTGTTGACTATTATTATCGGCAATTATTACTCATAATAAATATTAATGATTGTTGTGACTAGCAATGTTTAATAATTATTGATAGTTGGTAATGATTAATAATGGTTATAATTATTGTGATTGTTATGATTATGGATAATTGTTAGTCTTCCAAAGTCCTTAATAAGAAGACAAGATAAATCAGTCCTAGACTACAAACAACTTTGACCTGTCTACTTTTGTACAACCTCCTCAATCTTTCTTAGAATTGACATAGGGACAGCTTAGGGATAGTTAACGAGAAGGGACAGAATAGGGAAAGAATAGGAGTAGAATTTAGGGATACTTCATTGAAGGCAATTGATTGGGAATGGGTCTAAGAGGTGGCATAATGATCTCAGGTGTTTTATGTGTTATGAGGACATTTATTCTAATTATGTAAAATAACCCTATTACAAATTATAAAAATTTCATATTTCTCATTGAACATCAAAAATTATGGCTTTCCTCTCTTGCAGGTCAACCTAACAAATCTTTCTTATGTATGTATATAAGTATGTATGTGTGTACTGTACGTATGTGTGTATGTATGTATGAATATATGTGCATGCACGTATGTATATATGTGCATGCACACGTGGGTATGGATGTGTGTACTTGTGTTGTAAGTTAAGTATATTTTAATGTTAACAGCTATGATGCAAGTAAAAAAATTGCCTCTGAGTTGGAACGTGGCCCTTCTTTCTCGAGATGCAAATTTATATGAAATAGCCAACACATAGTTCAATCACAACAAAGGTTATGGGATATCTACTAAAATTTTTAAAATAGTGGATCTACACTGCAACCTACTAGTTATGCCCTTTCAACATCTGAAACAAATATACAGCCATGTTTTCATTGTATTAAAGTGTTAATAAGTTTTAGGGTCTTTGGGAATAAGAAACAAATAATATAAATTTTAAATTTTTTAAAAAATTAAAAAAATGTGAAAATGTGAATTCCCATTAACATCATTGTGGAATTCGTGGCTGCCATTTTTTTTAATTATTGCACTCATACAGGCTAAGACAAGCCCGCATTTCATTCAGATGGCCAGTAGGTAGCTGGTGTTGAGAACTGCATTTCATTTGGGTGGCCAGTTTGTTGGAAAAAGTCTCCCTTTGTGGACCACCAACTTCAGTAGCTGGTGTGAAATTCCTGTCCTGGCTCTGGGCAGGTGGAAAGTCACGGCCAAGAGTGGGAAACATGTCTCATTGTCCCAGGCTAAGAACCTGAGTAAGAAGTTACCTCTCTGTTCGGGTTACAGGGGTAACCAGCTGACCTCTATGCCAAGGGGTCAGTCCCCCACAGTGGGCACTGTGTCCCCCTTCCCTTAACAGGACTGTGCTGTACCTGCTCGTGACAAAGGAAGCTTCCTAGAAGCTCCCACAAAAGCAAAACAACAACAACAAAAAAAAGCAAGATGGTAATGATGGTAACATCTTCTCATGGGGCATATCTAGCTAGTCTTTAATTAACTAATGAGGATTAGAACTGTAAAAGAAAATTTTATTAAGAGCTAGATATTGAAAAATCTTTAAAGCAAGTTTTCATGCCAGGCCTGGAGAAGGCCAAGAGCTTGGAGGAAGACAGTCATTAAAATCCACTTTGTAAGATTTGAAGTTTAAAATGGTATGTTAAAAATAACATGTATTTGGGGCTGTAGAGATGGCCTAGAAATTAAGAGTGCTGACCGCTCTTGCAGAGGACCCAGGTTCAATCCCCAGCACCCATATGGCAACCGAGAGCCATCTGAGTCTCCAATTCCAGGAGAACTCCAGTTCCAGGGGAGTCCGACACCCTCTTCTGACCTCCGCGGCGTTGCACGTCACCGGTGCACAGATTTGCATGCAGTCAGTACTTTCATAGACATACGGAAATAAATAAAATTTTAAAAAATTAAAAAAATAACGTATTTATATAGAGAGGTATTTCAGTAGAGATTTATACAGAAATACAAAATAAACCATATAAATTAATGGACTTGATATTTCTGAATTCATAGTCTAGTTATAAAGTTTTAAAGAACAAAGTGTATATTTGATTAAAATTTAGTAAAAGACTTAGTAAAAATGCCTGTGTTAATTAAATTTAGTTGAAGGTTTTGGTGGAAATGGTAGCATATTTGAACTAATTGGGAATATAAAATGTTAATTGTTTTATTTATAATTCATAATGAATTTCCAACAACTTTGGGGTTAAGGTACACAAATGGTCTCTATATATTTCTGTGTTATACAGTATCACCTTGTAACATTTTCTTTTACTCGTAGGATAATTTAAAGAAATTAAGTTCACTTCCCAAATAAATAGCATACATTCAAGGATAAACAGTTTGGATAAATTTGATGAGAACTTACACCTTGGTTCCAGTTTATGGGTATGTGTAATACAACTTAGGCATCTATAGGTCAAAATATAAATATTTTAAAAATAAAAAGAGGGAGGTGGTATAATATTCCTTCTGGGATACAAATGGAAAAATCTGTATTCCAAAACTTTTGATAAATTTTCAATTTTGAGATCTTGAAACTAATAATGGGAGGAGACTTGTGTATTCCCACAGATAAAAATCACCAACCTAAATGCTTTTGGCTGTGTAGGATGGACTGGGAAATGCCAGAAGAGAGGCTGACCCAACTGAACATTAAAGAAAGAGGAACCTCAGACTGCCTGAGTCAGAGACACTGAGCATCTCTATGAATTCTACTTGGGATAACTGTTTATAATGTGCCCTAGAGAAATTTACCTTCCAGATGCTGAGAAACCTTCCTACCTCTCCCCTTTATAGGAAAAAGAAAAACATGATGGTAATGAAGTCATTCCCTAACTAAATTAGAGCCAATTGTTATAGTGGAAATTTCTTATAAAACTGGAATAACTACTTTCTTTAATTGACTGATAGACATAGGAACTGTGAAAGGATAATTCTCTATTCAGAGCCAATCATAATAGTAAATTCTTTATAAGCTGCATAATTAAGAAAAACATTAATACAGGAGAGCTCTGATATCAGCAATGGATTATTCTGCCAAGGAGAAGTTGGCTGGGGGATCCAAGCCCCCAAAATAAAGGCCTTTGCTTGAAAAATGGGATACCTGCAAGGAGAAAGGTGGTAAGACCCTGTTGTTGAAGACCTGATGTAAGCATGAAAAAATGTTTTGAGACGTTACTTGCTAATGTAGAGTTGGCCTCTGAAATGTCAGAGAGCGTTAACATAGGCCACTAAATTAATAAAGCAAAATATTTGTCTCCTTGTGTCAAGCAAGACTCCTCTGTCAGTATCATCTACACCTCAACTGCTTGGAAATACTGTGCAACAGTGGCAGCCATATATATATATATATATATATATATATATATATATATATATCTGCCATGTTTATCTGCCAAATCTAATTGGCTATTAGCTCTCTCCCTGGAGGATTAATTCACGGCTGATGCCACAAGCTTACTCCTCTAGTGGTTAGGATATGATATAAGCCACAGTAAGAACTTGTCACCCTTTATAGAGAAACTACAGTTTGTGGATTAGCATACCATCCAAGCATATGTGTCTATGCTCACAGCTTAAAATGCCTGTACATCTAATTGCTTATGCTTTGTTAGTAGGATTAAAAAGGTACCCCTGGATAAGCTGTCAACCCATGAAGGGAAACGACCTGAACAGACTAGATTCCAAAAATGACACCTCCAGAGAAATTAGAATGTTTTGCTTCTCACCCCCTTGTGCCCCTTTCCCAAAGCTTAAGGAACAGCTTGCAGAAGAGGAAGTGTGGTAGAATATTAAGGCTGCGGAGAGATTGGGGTGAATTTTGAGACTACAGCAATATAGAGTGGACTCTTACTTGATCAACATGCTTGTGCATACAAGCTTCTCCATTTGGACTATGGGAACCTTGGTTTGTTCAAAATTTGGACATAGACACTTGCTAATTGGTTTTACATGAATGTTACTTATATTCATTGCTCATGCTTCAAAATTGGTTCACTTCATGGTTGGGTTTTTTGGATATTAATTGGCGTTAGTGTGAAAATAAAGTTTCAGGTCTGACCTGACCCCCACTGCCTAGCACTCAAAAGGCTTGAGCAGCTGGCTATTCAAACCTCAGGTTGCTTTGTGTTGTTAGCCTCACAGAAAAATTAAAGAAATAAATTTAAAAGGGTAAGATGTGGGAAAATTTAGTTAAGATGGCAGCATTCTAAACCAATGGGACCTCCCTGGCCACACCCATGGGGTGGGATACAGTGACAGAAAGGTTTAGGATTTGGCTTTGAGATATGAGTCATGCTCGATATATAACCAGACATTTTGCAATAAAATCTCTCTCTGCATTTGGACCTCAACATGCATCCATGCCGTGTGCTTTCCTGCGTGTGTTTCCCACATGGATCATTCTGGGATTAAATGGGCTCCACCACAAATATTGGTGGACCACCCACAGACATGCGTCTGTGAAACATAACCATTAAAAGACAATGCATTTTTCCATATATTAAAATAAAGTTATTTTTTTCTATGGGCAGACGGAAATCTTTTTGAGCTAGAATATTCTCATGTGAAATTTATATGGAACAGGAACAGTGACATTACATGTTACATAGACATTTTCAATATTTTCTTCTGGAACATTGTAAGTTCTATTCATTTCCACTTATTCTTTCTCCATTTCATTGGTGATATTTGTTCCTGTTGCTGTGTTTCATGGAGAAAAATTCAGAAAACAATGCCATTAGGATACTGTCCCAAGTAAGGATTGATCTATCTGTGTTCCCAGGTAGAAAGTTCAATCAACCCATTCCATCCTCTCTAACATAATGCTGACGATATTCATATATTTAGGCCAGTAAACATTGTGTACTTCTAAAATTCACTATTGCATGCATTTAAAAGTACTGAACAAGAGCAAATATTAAAGGGAATTTCTTCTGTCACATTATTTTGTCAAATGATACACATTGTTTTAAAGAATTTCATGACAGGGCCATGTTTGTTTCAGATAATTTCAGTAGCCCAAATGAGAAAAACTCCCATTTTATCATATTAAAACTGGTAAAATCCAGTCTTAGTTTCACTTGAAAGTAAATCAAGTTAGAAGGTAAAATTGATCCTATAGCCAGGTACGGTGGTGCTCACCTTTAATCCCAGGACTCAGGAGACAGAAGCAGGTGGATCTCTGTGAATTCAAGACCAGCCTGGTCTATAGAGTGAGCTCGAGGCCATCTGGGGCTACAGGGAGACCCTGTCTCAAAAAGACCAAAAGCAGTGATTTTAAAACTTTTTCAAGAATGTGATGCCTTCCCTCTTTCCATAGGAACTACTAAACATGAAGTATATTGTTGGAGTTTAATAATCATCTGAATAGTCTTTAGTCATGTGTGGCCGACATCCACATGGTGTTCTTCCCTCCTTGCATTCTGCTGCCTAGGCAGACAATCTCTCTGCTTAGCTCTGGCAAGGAGGGTGAGGGGACCGCAGGAGAGTTACCCAATGGAAATGGAAATAAAAGAAGGACTCAGAGGGTGAGGACCAGGAGAATAGGGTCTCTATTTGTGCCAGCAGTATCCTTGTATACGAAAAGTTACTCTACTCTGGGCAAGGAAGTGGGGCACAGGTGGAAGGGAGGGGCGAGCTTTTTTGTGTGTGCTGAAAATAATGGATCATAGTTATAAACTTTCAGAATGAGGTGACTTTTCTTAACTCTGAAAGCTTCCTGACAGATATGGGGCATACATTTTCAAAAGATAACTTAGCATCTTCACATAATCGTCAATATTTGAAAACACAACTGGACATATTACTAAAGTACTGTTACTCACAATAAACAATGGTGGCAGAAATTTACTTTCTATAGAACAAACAGGGAACAATATTTAAATTTCTTTAAAATCAGATATACCTACACAGTGTTGCTGTTATTTTTCTGTCATCCTGATTCACAACAATATATTTTCCTTGAAGTAAGATGGTTGTATTTGGTATGTAATGCAGAAAAATTTAAAAAAATGCAGGTACAACTGACGAGAAGCAGATTTTACTAGATTAGATCAAAGTATAGTGTGCACTATATATTTTCAATTTTCTTATTTGTTCATGTACCATTATTTAAGGATATGTTGATGCTAATTTTACATTCTAGAGTAAGCTTCATAGTAGGCTATTATTGCATGTGAAATTAATGACAGAAAATCAACCATCAATTACCTGAACTAAGGTAAAATATTTAACTAAATTCCACATTTGATGAACTTAACCCAAAATGATTTTGAGTCACATTTGCTATAATGTAACATGTAGCAATGTTCATATGTAAATTGAAGACAAAAATGTCCCTGGTAACCTTATTAATGCATGATTCACAATATTCCATTTTAATGATATTTATTAAATAAAAATTTATGAATGTCCTTGTACAAATAAAATTTAGCACAAATTTAGTGCTTTAAAATATTTAAAAATGAAATTTAATATTATTATTGACATGCTCATTAACATACACTAGGATTAAATATATTCACGTTTAAGTTAATTTAACTCTAATGTATCTATCAGGTTTCTGGCAATTGCAGACCTATTTAATAGATATTTTGTCTGTGGCTGGAGAGATGGCCTAGCAGTTAAGAGCACCAACTACTCTTGCAGAGGACCTGGGTTGGATCCTCAGCACATGGTGGCTGAGAACCGTCTTTAACTCCAGCTCCAGGGGAATCCGATGCCCTCTTCTGACCTCTGCAGCATTGCAAGACACGGGTGTGCAAACCTGCATGCAGACAATACATTCATATGCATACAAAAACAAATAAAATAAAATAGATATTTTGTCATAAGAATGTACTACGGAGATTGTTTATATAATAGTTGTCTTACAACATCATCTTTTTCCATCAGAGTAGACACATATTCATTCTTTTAAGAGATGGCTAATAGCACTGTTAAGAGGTGAATGTGTAAAGTATCTCCTGAAAGGGAAGTTGGTGATATTTTATATCATTGTTTTAGGAATGATTGCAAGACTTGTCTTGTGGCAGTGAGCTTATGCATAATGGATAACAAGAGCAACACGGACCAGTATACTTAGTTGAATATTTGGATCCACCAGAATATTTCTCAAACTGTATTTGTGGGAAGTGAACCTGGACATCATGCATGGTACAGAAGCCAGTGACCTGCTCTTTACCACTTCAGTTTGTGCAAGTTTTCTGTTTTTTTTTTTTTATTTTGTACAGTTGCTTTCCTGATGAAATGAAAAAATAAAGTATCTTCAATTTAATTTATGCTCTTATAGTTTGATTAGCTTCATAAATTAACTTACATGACAAGGAAGTTGAATTAACCAAATGAATCTGTGTAGCCACACTAAAATGTAAATACTCTTTCTTAATTAAGCAATATGTTAATTGCAGCTTCTTCAACAGTACTGTATGCAGTTCACAATTCCCAATTTCCTAAGCATATCATGTTCATCCTCCGTTATTCACCATTTTGTTTCCATATATAAACTATATATTATACATATATATATTATACATATATGTATATTTATTACACCTTCATTGGATGCTATGTGTTAATAATGAAATATTTTGTCACTGCAGTGATCTCCGTCTACACCCCTTATAACATTCCTGCCAGGCATATTTCTTAGATACTATCATATATGTTAAGGTCTATCTGGTCATGCAGTTGTACCTAGATGCACCTGAGTCAAAGTTCATCCACTGGAGTCTAATCAGCCTGTATATAATACACACATCCAGAACATCAACCTTCTCTCACCTAGCAGAAATCAGGTACTGGTAGCTCCTTGTCTAATGTTGGGGTCTGCTGCCCAAGTCCCTTGATATGTCTAATGGGTACTTTTTTCTGAGGCCAGATGTGTTGTCTGACTCAGGACAGCCTCTCTTTCCTCATGTTCATACACCAATCGTGCCTTTTATATACTTCATACCTCCTATTCCACAAGGATCTTTGAGTCATGGGTGAGTTCGTAATTATATAGGAGCCCTATCTAGAAACATACACTATACTGTCTCTTACTATTTTAAAATATCAAGTTGTAGCATTATGTGTGTGTTATACTTTACTGTATAAGAAAGCTTCCATGCTGAGAGTCGTGGGATGTATTAGTATTCTATGTTCCACACGTTAGTCTATGTTCCAAGAGCCTTAGTTGTAGAGGTTGCACTCTACATGTGTCACTTAGGGCTGGGCTTGACTCAGACACATAATCTGAGTGGGACCAGTTGCATAATTAGTAGCTTCTATGTTTCACAAAAAGAAGCTTATTTGGCAAGTTCTGTACTGTATACTTACATGTGAATGTAAGGATCCATATTTAGAAAATGGTAAGGAATTTCATTTTATCTAGAAATATGAAAAGCACAGGATTTTTGACCAACGAAATTGTAAGTCATTGTTGATTATCCCTAATTAAAAGTGTCATTACTGCACTACTATAATTTTGTGTTGTTCATTACTATTATTAAGCTTTGAACCTGATGTTAAATGATTTTGATTTTCACTTCCCTAGTTCCTTAGGGTGTTGAACAGTTTTTACATTATATCGCATCCATTGTTATTTCAACATTTGAGAACTCCCTGTTGTGTTCTTTGCCCACCTTTTTATTGGATTATTTTTTGTTTCTTTGTTGTTTACATTCTTCCTGTATTTTGGATCTCCTGTCAGATTTGAAACACTTAGTGGGCTTATTGGCACTTTCTCATTTGCTCCTTTTGCCATACTGAAGCCTTTTAGTTTAATATGTTCCCAAATATTTATTGTTTAGCTAAATGTCTGAGCAATGGATGTCTTATTTAGGAAGACATTTCATATAGTTATATCTTGTAGGGAACTGCTCTTAATGCCTTCTAACCATTTCAGAGGTTCAGTTTTCATATTGAGATCCTTGAACCATTTAAAATTTTCTTGAATGACATGTGAAAAATAGCTGTCTAATATTATTCTGCTATGGGTAGAGATCCAGTTTTGACAAGACCTTTTGTTGAAGATGTTTTCAACAGCTTTCTGCAGTGTGCTATTGCACCTTGGTCAAATATTGTGTGACTCAAGCTTCATGCACCAACACATGGGTCTTCTCTTATATTAAATTGATCTACAGTCTGTTTTTCTGCAAGTACAACAATGTTTTTATGACTTAAATTTTCTAATACCATTTGAGATATACTGTACTGTCCCCATCTGACCATAGTTCTTTCTGCATAAGATTGGTTAGACATTCTGGGGCCTTTGGATTATGTTTTATATTTTTTATTTATAGTTATGATATAAATGTCATGGAAAAGTTCATTTCATTATCATTTATTTCATTCTATGTCTTTTTTCATAGGATATTCATTTTCACATATTAGGTCTACCAAATCATGAGTTTGTGAGGTTTTTCTGTGTCCAGGATTTTCCCTCCATCTCTTTTTTTATAGTATTCAAAATTTTCATTGTAGAGTTTTTTTGTTCTTTTTTTTTGTTTTTTTTTTTAATTTTTTTATTTATTTCTGTATGTGTATGAATGTACTGTCTGCATGCAAGTTTGTGCACCCATGTCGTGCAGTGCTGCGGAGGTCAGAAGAGGGTGTCGGATTCCCCTGGAACTGGAGTTCTCCTGAACTTGGCATTTCAGATGGTTCTTGGCCGCCATGTGGGTGCTGGGGATTGAACCGGGTACTCTGCAAGAGCGGTCGGCGCTCTTAACCTCTAGGCCATCTCTCCAGCCCTTTGTAGAGATTTTTAAATGTCTTTAATTAGGTTTATTTCTAGTTAGTTCATTTTTCATTCTATTGTAAATGGGAGGTTTTCAATGAAGGCTTTCTCTGGTTTTAGTTATTATTATTGTTTTATAGGAATGCTACTGATTTTTGAATACTGATATTGTTAACCAATAAATTTCTTGAAGTTCTTAAGAAAAATATCTCCAGATAGGGATAATTTGACCTTACCATTTATGATTATTTCTAATTAATATCCTTCTCATTTCTTATTCATCTAGAAAGAGTTTCAAGTACTATACTAAAAAGGAGTGAATTTCACTATTGTTAAAGGGAATGCTTTCCAGTTTTTTCCATTTACAATGTGATTGGCTCTGGATTTGCTGTGTATAACTTTAATTAATTTGAGATGTGCTCCTTTCTGTCCAATTTCCTATTGGACCTTTAACATAAATACATGCTGGATAATGTTAAAGGACTTATCTTCAACTGTTGGGATGAACATGTGATATATGTTTTTGTTTTTAAGTCTATTTATATAATTTATCACAATCACAGATTTAAATATATGGAGACATCTCTTCACATCTCAGAGGAAGCCAATTTTTTCTTGGTATCTATATTTGTGTGTGTGTGTGTGTGTGTGTGTGTGTGTGTGTTTGTGTGGAGAGGAATTGCAATATGTACATATGTTCATTAAGGATATGGCCCTTTACCTGGTTTTGGATTTAGAGTGATACTAGATTCACACAAATATTTTGAGAGCCCATCCTCTGTTTCTAATTTTTTTGAAGAACTTAAGAAATGTTGGTAAAGTATCTTATTTACATACTTTGTTTACTTCTCCTGTAGATCCATTTGGGCAGGGAATTTCTTTATTTGAACTATTTAAAATTGTTATTTCAATTCTCTCTTATTTTCTGGTTCTGTGTAAGCTCTTGCAAATTTATTTTTTGATGCTTATGATCTATTTAGATATTAATCCATTTCCTTTATTTTTCAAATTTAATATATTACTAGTTTCTAAAACATCTCATTGTGATGTTCTGAACTGTTTTGGCATCTAATGACAGGTTTTTCATTTCTTTTTAAAAATATTTTATGGACGTTTTGTTCATTTTATACATCACTTCTCAGTACAATCCAGACTCATTTCCCCCTCCATGCCCCCTGCCCTTCCCAAGTTCATGCAGTCTGCCATGCATGTCCTGTATCCCCTTCTGAGTATTTTCAAAATTTGTCAAAGAAGAAGATTATTTTGGGGGGAGTGGTCATTTATTTTCTGAGGTTATGAATATGAATTCCGCTTTCTTTCTCTCGATTTCATGTGCTATCATACTATCTTGTCTTTCTTTTAATGAACAAACTTTTATATTCATGGATTCTTTATATCATTTTTATGTGTCTATTGCATTAATTTTTGTTCTTTCGTGTGTGTTATATCTTCTTCTATGATAGTTTTCAGGTTTTTGTTGTTGTTATTGTTGTTATTGTTGTTGTACTACCTGAATTTCCAGAGTTTTGTAATATAATGTTAAATCATATACATTTGCTGATTTTGAATATATAATACTGGTACTTAGAGCTATAACCTTCCTTCTTGGAAGTGTTTTATGTCTCAGAAATATGTGTGTTGTTTAACATATTCATTTAGTAATATATAATTTTATTTTTCTCTTAATTAATTCTTTAATATTTCATGAATTAGTACTTTGCAATTTAATATTTATGACTTTGAATAGTTAATCGGTATTATTTTGATGTTGATTTTGTTTCACTGAATTTTGAGGCATTATTGTATGCCAGTGTATTTAAACTTTTCTTGAATGAGTAGTGCTTACCCATGACATTGTTTTCACCATTCTATTTGGGGAGAAAATCTTTAAGAAAAAGTTTCAAAGTCTTTTAAAATTAATGTTATCCTTAATTGAACACATTTGTCTGTCTGTGAAGGGTGAATATGTATATTGAAGGCCTGCCTTCAGAAACCAGACTCATAAGATCCAATGGAACTGAGGATGCATTTGTTTTTATCATAGCTCACATTGGTGTCAGAGGAACAAGAGCATTTACCCAATGAATCTAATGAATCTCTTTTCCTGGCCTCCAAGATATCACTTTTAAAGACTAAGTTAAGTGGATCTTTGGGGTCATTGAGGCCACAGCTAGTGGCCCTTCAGCTTCTGATGTAGGCCGGGTAACAGCCAGCTAGCCCACCTCACTGGGTGCCCGGATCTTTAGGGAGACTGAGGAAGCATCCAGCAACCCCGTGGCTTCTGCCACACATCGGATAATAGCTGTCCCACCTTGCTGGGGATGCCAATCTTGTGGGAAACCAAAGCCACAGCAGGTTTTGGCACTTGAGCCAATCCCCTCCCCCGCAATACAGCAAACCTAGAGGAACAGGCCTACATCAAAAGGAAGAAAGACTTCAATTTCACATTACATTACAAAACAACAACTCAAATCCATATGCCAAAAGCACAGAGAAAAATCAACATGGGAAAAGCAAATAAGAAATCCCTGCCAAACTTTATCAGTACTATAGAAGACTCCAACAATGAGATGTCTCTGGAGGTTACCCAGGACACAGATCCTAATAGAAAAAATCATAGACATATTCAAAGAAATCAATGACCCAAAGGGAGTGAATGACCAACTCCAGAATGAAATGGAAAGGCTGAAAAAAAATCTCAGGCTGAAATGAAAAGGGAAATCAAATACATATCCACTCAACAGGAATGGGCAAAAGAAAGCCTAAGTAACAGAATAGGTGAAGGAGAAAATAAAATATCAACCCTAGAAGATAATGTGGAAGAACAGAGGAGCTCAAGCAAAGACAAAAAAAAACAAGGAAATGTAGCACTCCATGAAGAGACTAAAAATCTGCATCATATGTATAGAGGAAGGAGAAGAATCCCAGGTTAATTGTATGGACCAGATCTTCAACAAAATTATGCTAGAAAATTTCCCCAAATTGAAAATATATACATACAGATACACATAGAACACCAAATAGACAAGACCAGAAAAGAAAGTACCCATGCCATATCATAAACAATAGATGCTAAAATAAAAGATAGAATACTGAATGCTACAAGAGAAAAACAGCAAGTTACATATAAAGGAAAACCCATCAGAATTATACCTGACTTTTCAGTGCAAATGATGAAAGCCAGAAGAGCTTGTACCAAAGTATTTCCAGTACTAAATGACTAGAGATGCCAACCTAGGCTATTCTACCCAGAAAAAAAAAATGTCAATTATAATTGACGGAGAAAGAAAAATCTTCCATGACATAAACAAGATGAAAGAATACACTTATCAAAAACCAGCTCTCCAAAAAGTACTCAAAGCAATTCAGAGGACAAAGGAAACTAGCAATTATCCCCAAGTGTCAAGAGAGAGTTAATAAGGAGGTATAAACCCAGAAGTAGTAACATAGACCAAAAATGAAAAGAGAAAATAACTGAAAGGAAACAATATACCTATCTCAATGTTAACCCTAAACTTTAATGTTCTAAACTCCCCAATCAAGAGACACAGACAGGAAGAATGGATTAAGAAACTGAATTCATCTTCCTGTTGCCTACTAGAAACACATCTGACCTTCAAGTACAGGCATATCTTTTTAAGGTGAAAGAATGGAAATAGAAATTATTTCAAGCAAACGGAACCAAAAAGCAAGCAGGTGCTGCTATTTTAAGATAAGATAAACTGGATTTCAAAATAAAATTAATCAAAAGAGATGAAGAGGGTCACTACATCCTTATCAAAACATCAATCAGCCATGAAGAACTCACAATCATAAATATATATGCAACAAACACTGGTGCACCAAACTTCATAAACACAATACCGAAGGATTACAAGGCATAGAACAATCCCGGCACACTAAAAGTAGGAGTCTTTAATACCCCACTGAGTGCATTAGACAGGTCAACTGGACAAAGAATAAACAGAGACATATCTGAACTGAACAATACAATACACCAAATGTACCTAACATATATCTACTATATATTCCACCCAAACACCATACTTTCTACTCAGCACCCCATGGAGCATTATCTAAAACTGTCCATATACTGGAACACAGAGCAAACCTCAGCAAATCCAAAAAATATTTTAAAAATCATGCATTTAATTTTTTTTAATTTATTTATTTTCTATTTGTATGAATGTACTGTTTGCATGCAGGTTTTGTCCCCGTGTCATGCAATGCCAGGGGGGTCAGAAGAGGGTGTCGGATTCCCCTGGAACTGGAGTTCTCCTGGAATTGGTGTTACAGACGGTTCTCAGTCACCATGTGGGTGCTGGGGATCAAACCTGGGTCCTCTGCAAGAGCACTTGGCACTCTTCACCGCTAGACTATCTCTCCAGCCCCCAAATTCATGCATTTTATCAGACCACAATGCAACAAAGCTTAATATCAACACCAGAAAGAGCCCCACTAGCTAGTTGGAGACTAAACAACACACTACTGCATAGTGAATGGGACAAAGTTGAAATAATGTATGAAATAAAAGCATTCCTTGCACTAAAGGAAAGGGATTATACAACACTCAAAACATATGGAACAACTTAGAAGCAATCCTGGGAGTGAATTCCAAGCGCTAAGTGCTTATATTAAGAAAACAGAAAGAGGGGCTGGAGAGATGGCTCAGCGGTAAAGAGCACTGACTGCTCTTACAGAGGACCCGGGTTCGATTCCCAGCACCCACATGGCGGCTAAGAACCGTCTTTAACTCCAGTTCCAGGGGAATCTGATGCCATCATCTGACATCCGCTGCATTGCACGACACGGGTGCACCAACCTGCATGCAGAGAGTACACTAATACACACACACACACACACACACACACACACACACACACACACACACAAAAGAAAACAGAAAGAGCACAAATAATTGACTTAACACTGCAACTTAAAACACTTGAGAGACAGAAACAATAAACCCAGCAGACAGAAAGAAATAACAAAAATCAGAATGGAAATCAATGAAGTAGTAACAAAGAAAACAATAAAAAAATCAATGAATCCTAGAGCTGGGTCTTTGAAAGGACAAACAAGATAGATAGACCTCTACCCCTGTTGACTAAAGGAAAGAAAGAGTGTGTGTGTGTGGGGGGGGGGGTTATGGACCTGGTTCCCTTTGGCTTTTCATTTACCATTTCTATCCACTGAGGACAAAGGCAGTTCTTGCTAGACCAGGCTTCCCTTTTTGAAGTATAGCAGACTTTCCTCTTTATAGGACACTAGCTGAAGTCCCATTTATTATTGCCTATATGTAAACACTTGGAAGAAAGTTTTGGAGGCTTAGTATGTGAAGGCATCTTCTACATCAAATAGAATTGAGTGGTCTTGTTTCAACATAGTTCATAACTACAAAATGCATTAAAATTTGCAGGTGGAACCATTGGACTGATAGAAAATGAAAACAGATAATAGTGATAATCAGAAGTAACTTTGCAATTTTCTGATTCTTTTTTTTTTATTTATTTATTTATGTGTAGGAATGTACTGTCTGATGCAGTCTGTGCACCCGTGTCGTGTCAAGCCGCTGGAGGTCCGAAGAGGGTCTCGGATTCCCTGGAACTGAGTCTCCTGGAATTGGAGTTTCAGACGGTTCTCAGCCGCCATGTGGGTGCTGGGGATCGAACCCGGGTCCTCTGCAAGAGCGGTCGGCGCTCTTAACCGCTAGGCCATCTCTCCAGCCCAATTTTCTGATTCTTATTAGTAAAAGAATTGATCAGTACTCCCAGCTTAGAGATCTGCATGGCATTGGACTCTATGGTCTTGCTGATATTAATTGGGATAAGACAAGAGCCAAGAAATCATGAATGTATCAACTCTCAGCATCAACTCAATTTCTCCAAATATTTAGACGTGATTAACTGACAGTTTGCCTGTATTCCAAAAGTCAAAATCCCACATTGAGACTCACCTAGTAGATAACAATTTGCTTACTTACCTCAAATAAAAATTCTTGGTCATTTTCTTAAAATTCTCAAAAAATGCCGGGCGTGGTGGTGCAGGCCTTTAATCCTAGCACTCCGGAGGCAGAAGCAGGCGAATCTCTGTGAGTTCAAGGCCAGCCTGGTCTACAAACTGAGTTTCAGGACAGCCTGAGGCTCCAGGGAGACCTCATCTCAAAAAAGCAAAAAAAAAAAAAAAATAAATAAATAAATAAATAAATAAATAAATAAATAAATAAAATAAAATTCTCAAAAAAAAGTAACTTGACATACCAACATCCTCACTGGCCCATTCTCTCTTATTTCCTTTCTGACATTAGATTCTAAGCAAATGGTATTAAAATTCCCTGAAAACTAAAAAATAATGCCAAGTTCAAACAGTCTGTCATAACATTTCCATGCTTCTTGAAGATTTATTTCAATTGATAAACTTTTTATTTGTGTTTTGTAAGAAATCATGACTTAATTTTCTAGTAAACATCATTCTCATAACTTACCCTTCTGAAGTGGATAAGAATTAGTTAAAAATCGAAGTTAAAATTGCAAAAGTAAGTTTTACAGTATTTACGGTGAGGAACCAGAAATCAGATATCTACTCCCCATTAAAAAAGTTAAACTACTGACGCAAGCGTACCTCCATAATTCCCTGTATTCTTCTGGTGCTTGGGAGTTGTTAACAAGAAGATCAATTGAAATCTATATCACAGAATCCCTGTTCTACGTTCTAGATTGTAATCCTTTCTGATATAATATTGAAGGTAATTGGCATATGTAAACATTTTGCTTGACTAAACTGTACATGCTGTGGTTGAATTCAAAAGTAAAATCTCCTTTGTCAATATACAGAGACATAACATAAAATTTAATTTTCATTAAAATATCCCACATTTAATGATATTTGGTTAAATATAACCCATGTTTTATCCATACATGAATTTTTAAAATAGTACATGCACAAGTAATTCAATATTTTCTTGACTAGGAATATGCTATATCTTCAAACTGATATTCAAAATACATTTATATAAGGCATCATTTGATACATTTTCCTGGTGTGCTTATTAAATTTGCATGTAATATTTTCTGACACAATGAAATATTTTCCACCACCAATATTAAGTTTCAATTACAAAATAAGTACAATTATGCAAAAGGAGAGTAGACAAAATTACATATACAACACAAATGTGTACATTTATGATAATGTACCCAAGAAAAATGAATTTAGATTAACTAAAGACAAAACTGTGAAAATAATTTTGATCAAGGATAACCCAGATTTTCAGAGAATCACATTCCTTAAGTACTTAAACAAGGATATCCATACCTAGGCAAGTCCTACCCAAAACTCCCCCAGCCCAGTCTGGCTACACATTTTACATTTAAAGGTTCAGGTGGAGCAGATACTAAGTTGGTTATGGCAGCCAGCAGAAAAATCTTCATCTTGTCATCTTTCTTCTGCTGCCCAATGTCACAGCAGTTAAATGGCTGCAGAGAATCTGTAAAAAAGAATCACTTAGAGACTCTGTACTTACATACCATTATAATATAATGTTTGTCCTGAATGTTAGAGTGGCTTTTCTACCTCTGATGGTGAGATTTTGGATGTGAGTGGCAATGCTTTATTTTAGACTGAGACTTGGATTGGGGGAACTGTATTGTGATGGAAGTTTTGACATTATGCAACTCAGAGAAAATTATTGATTGCTGAAATATTATTTTGATTTTCAGAATTTCCAACATGAGTAATTTTTTTTACAAAAGACCCAAATCGCCCAAGTCCTTACAAGACCTGAATTTTTGAACAAGCTCCTCTGTTTGAATCAAGCTTAAGTTTCAATATGTGGTTTGATTGTATTTATTTCAACGTTCAAAACTTAGTATCTGGAATCTTCTACAATTTATTCCACTATTCTATTGCCTTATCAAGACCATTGTAATCTTTAGTGTTTGATGTTGCCAAACTATAAACAAAAATGTGGATTCTGGACATGCATTTTGGGGGGTTAGTCTCATTTTGGCTTTCTCTGAAAATCAGCATTTTCTTATGTTACCTGGATAAATAATTAATATTATCTGCTAACAAACACGTTGTTAAGGAACCATAAGTCTGTACTTTTGAGTGGGTCTTGGATGAAACTCAAATTTTGGAAGATTTTATCTGCTTTAGAGGAACATTATTTTTATCTTTTTGAGACAGGGTCTCCCTTTAGTTCGAGCTGGCCTTGAGTGAACTTACATAGACCAGACTGGCCTTGAACTCACAGGGATCTGCCTGCCTCTTCCTCCTGAGTGCTAGGATTTAAGGTGGTTTGTCACCACACCTGGAACATTTAATCTTCTCAGAAGAATAAAAAGCTGCATACTAAGGAGAATTATAATTCAAATAAATAAAATATAATTTTAATTACAGTAACCTTCTGCCACAAACAAGAAACTTCTGCATAGAAAACATTTAAAAGACTGAAAAAGGGCTGGAGAGATAGCCTAGTGGTTAAGAGCACCGACTGCTTTTGCAGAGGACCCGGGTTCAATCCCTAGCACCCACATGGCGGTTGAAAACCGTCTGTAACTCCAATTCCAGGAGAACTCCAGTTCCAGGGGAATCTGAGACCCTCTTCTGACCTCCGTGGCATTGCACGACACGGGGGCACAAACCTACATGCAGACAGTACATTCATACACATACAAAAATAAATAAAATTTAAAATAAAATAAATAAAAAGACTGAAAAAAAGCCATGCAAACATGTAAGGTAGAATACATTAACTTTGGTGAGGTAGGAGGCATAGAAAGGGGAATGAGTCTAAACTGGACTAAGAAATTTTGTAAGAACTGCTCGAAACTTCTATAAAAATATCTGGAAAGTGGGGCTGGAGAGATGGCCTACTGGTTAAGAGCACCGACTGCTCTTGCAGAGGACACATGTTCGATCCCCAGCACCCACAAGATGGCTGAGAACCCTCTGTAACCCAATTCCAGGAGAACTCCAGTTCCAGGGGAATCCTAGACCCTCTTCTGACCTCCGCGGCATTGCACGACACGGGTCATACACATGAATAAATAAATTTAAAATATATATCTGGAAAGAAATAAGATATGCGAATGAAAAAATTAATGAAAAAATAAGTAATTCAGACACATTTAATTATGAAATAAAACAAGATAATTATCAGAGAAATGTAAATTTAGGTTGGGAAAACTACATACTTAATATCCTGGAGAATCCTGGCCAAAGTTTAAGCTACTATGTCAATTGAATACTGTAACCAGGCACAGTGGAGATCACACAGGTTGGAACATTAACACCTAAATAAAAAGTAAGGCAAGGGTTAGGGCACTAAGTTAATCCTACCAATAGTGAATGAAGGAGATTTTTGGGGGCATTCAAGTCAGATTTACCAAAATATCTGATGATTTCCAGGTTAACTGAGTAAGTTTTATCCTCTCAAATGATAGTTGGATGCAATGAGATGGGAGGTAGGGCACTCTAAGCCTCAATATCAACCCCAAAGTTTGCACTGAGGAGAAACTATTATTTCAAAGAGACTCAGAAACATGTCTGTTTTGCATACCCTCATTTAGGAACCCTTCATTCAATTTCCCTGGATTTTGTGATATGAGGGTTCCATGTCAGTTGTGATAATTTGTTGTTGAGAAACTAAAGAAAAAGAGAAAAGAGGCTCGTATATTAGTTTAAATATTGACTGTAGAAACATTTTCAAAGATTTTATTTCTTTTTTGAGAATTTCATGTATTAGGATGTTATTTGCATTATTTCCATGACTACCAGATCAGTCACCTCCCATTTCCACCCATGGCCATGCAAATTTCTAAGGATCTTCAGAAATGCAACAACAAATTTCATTTTACACTATATCCTTATTTGGAGGACCTAGGATGTGAATTTTTATTGTCATCTATATGCATTATCAATTGGGTGCTGTTCTTTTTTAGTATTTTCAGCATTTACCCATCAGAAGTGGAGCACATAATCATTTTAAAATCTCAATCGCAGTAAAGAATTCCTTGAAGTAAAAATATTATTTAGCTTTATCAAACCCTCCCTGCTTATAGTAGAATTTAACAATGGCAATAGTGTGTGGTACGTGGAATTCTTTATATATGTTGCACAATTATTTATTTATTTATTATTTTTATTTTATGCCTATAATTGTATTTCCTGCATGTATGTAAGTGTACCTGTATGGTGTAATGACTGTGGTGAGAAGAAGGTGTCAGATGACCCTGGAACTGAAGTTATGGATGGTCCCTAGCTGCCATGTGGGTGCTGTCATTGAAACCTGTTCGTCCAAAGAACAGCCAATGCTCATACTAATGACCCATCTCACCTCCCATGAAGCACAATTGAATCCCTAGCTCATCTGGTCTACCTTCTTTGAAATACAGAAAACAAAGAAAGTTAATGAATATGTGAAACAGGCTGATATAAATTTAGCATTTTGCAAGAAATTACAAAGGACATCAAAATGGGAACAGTCAAGGAATTTCTCTCAAAACTCCGAATTCAACATTATGTGAAATAAAACTATTTTAACTTGTATTACTCATCTTGACTGTCATATTATCTGGATTAAAATTTTTACCTAGGTGAGGATTAAAGCAGAACTTTACGTTTATTTGTAAGAACACATCTAGTTACAATTACATCACCAGGATTGTAAGACTTTTTGGCTTATTATTTTGGTATAATTGTTAGGAAGACAGCAAATTTGGATGGGTGCAATTTTAGCACAGTATGCTCATTCTATTGAAGCATCTATGTTATCTTCACCAGTAATTTTTTTCAGGCTTTCAAATTATTCAATCTGCTGAAATATATCCTCTCCTCCAAGGTGGACTTAGTACTCCAAATGAAGCAATATTAAAAATCTACCCTTATATTTTGCTCTTAAGTGTTTTGGTCCCAGAAAGAAAAAAAGTATAAGAATCCTTGATTTAATTTTTTTCTGTGTATTTTATTTGATTTTATTTTTGTTTATGATATTAATATATAATATTACAAATTATGAGAACCTGAAGATTTAGTATTTCGTTTTAAATTTCAAGTGTGGTTTGTTTTTATGTAAAATAATATCCTTTATAAATCACTTTGTAATTTTCATACAGTATAAATTTAGGAGCACCAAAAGAGTGCTGTAAGTGATAATTTCCCCCATTCACTCTTTAAGAAAACTCATTAATTTGGTTAGAATCTCATAAGTGAAGTATTTGGAGAGTCAGTTCACAGGTCTGTCTCAGGTCTGTCTCAGGACTTTGCACCCTGGGAGGAGGCAGGGCAACAATATGGCTGCCAGGTGCTATTAAGTGAATGCACATTGTTACCTTGAGGGAAATTTTTCTACAATAATGTCAAGGTGCATGGAGATTTTATAGCCCAGGCTCTCCTTCCTGACTGAGGGTGTGATGTGAGCAGCTAGCTGCCCTCTCTGCTGCCATGCATTAACCCCCCCCCCATGGACTGTAATCCCCTTCAGATACAGTTAGTTGTTCACAGCTACTACAAAAGTGTCAAATACTCAAAGACAAAGGAGTTGAGTTCTTCATTTGGAAACAGCATGAATTAAATTTGTGAGTCACTCAAGTCTCAAACGCGATTAAGATTTTCAAGTACAATGTAATTATGTTATTTTGCAATCATACATTTATTATCATACCTGATTTCTTTTTATGAATATTATATGCATCTGAATGCATTGCCAACATGTGCACGAGTGTATCATTGTTGTGCTGCAGTGCCTGCAGAGATCAAAAGGCTGTGCTGGATACCCTGGAAATAGAGAAAGAATGTTCTTTACCTGCCTTATGTCTACTGGGAATTGAACACTGTGCTCCTGCAAGAGTAGTCAGTGCTCTTAACCACTCATCATCTCTTCAGATACTAGACCCTATTTCTGGAACTCATGTGACACATACACTAAATTTTATTTTCCCAAATGTGTTTATCTTAGAAAAACATTGAATTAAATCCAGACTTAGGATGATAAAAGTAGTATTGGTCCATAAGATTACTCTTTATAGAATCCGTATAAAATCACACATAGTGACCTGTAAATTGTGGTATGAAGATAAAACTTTCACTAGAGAACCAAATAGTAAATTCCATCCATTTATTACTATAGAGTATATGGTTATTTAATAATGTCTAATGCAGGAAACATTGGGTTAAGTGGGAAGAATTAATGCAAGATGGACAGTCATAATAGGAGATAGGAATTATCAAGGGGAAAATGAGGAACACTGGACATTTAAACTGGGAGGAGGAAGGTGGGAGATTAGACAGGGAGAGAGAAAGAGAAATGGAAGGAGAAAAAGAGAGGGAGAGTGAGAGAGAGTAAGCCAAGTTTAGTTTAGTTCCATTCAGTTCCATGAATAAATTTATTTAATTCTTTATTTCTTCCCTGACCCATTCATTATTAAGGAATGTGTTGTTTAGTTTCCATGAGTTCTTGTAGGTAGTAGGGCTTATTCTGGTGATCATATTGAGCTTTATTGAACTGTGGTCTGATAAAATGCACGGAATAATTTCAATCCTTTTGTATTTGTTGATTTCTTTTGTGTCCCAGTATGTGGTCCATTTTTGAGAATGTTCCAGGGGGTGCTGAGTACTAAGCATATTCTCGGTGTTTGAGTGGAATATTATGTAGATGTCTGTGAGGTCCATTTGGTGTATCATATTGTTCAGTTATGATGTCTCTCTGTTGGTATTTTGTCTTGTTGATCTATACAAGGGGCTCAATGGAGTACTGAAGTCCCCCACTATTAGTATTGTGGGACTAATCTGTGTCTTAAGGTCCTTCAGAGTTGTGTTTATAAAGTTAGGTGCACCAGAGTTTGGTGCATAAACATTTAGGATTGTGAAGTTGTGATTAATTGTTCCTTTGACAAGGATGTAATGGCCCTCTTTGTCTCTTCTGACTAACTTTACAATGAGATCTATTTTTTCTGATATTAGAATAGCCAAACCTGCTTGTTTCTTGGTACCATTTGCTTGGAATATTTTTTACTTCCTTTCATTCTAAGATGGTGTCTGTTCTTGAGGGTGAGATGGGCTTCTTGTAGACAGCATATAGAAGGATTTTGTGTCCTAATCCATTCTCCCAGTCTATTTCTTTTGATTGGGGAGCTTACACTATTAATATTTAAAGTTATTATTGAGAGATGTGTGTTGCTTCCTTTTACTTTATTTTTTGTTTGCATTCTTGATCTAGGTTTGTATTTACTATGCTATGCTTTTGTTAATTTCTCTCTTTAATTGCTTAGAGATAGTTGCTCCTTTCCTCTGTTCTTTATATTGCTTCGAGGATTTTCTGAAGTGTTCATTTTTCAGACAAGTAATCTTTCATCTTGTTTATGTCATAAAAGATTTTTCTTTCTCCTTCTACTATAATCGACATTTTTGTTGGGTATAGTACTCTGGGTTGGCATCTAAAGTCATTTAGCACTGGGAATACATTGATCCACGTTCTTCTGGCACTGAGAAGTCAGCTGTAATTCTGATGGGTGTTCCCAAATATATAACTTGCTTTTCTCTTGTGAATTTCAGGATTTTGTCTTTGTTTTGAGTATCTAGTGTTTTACCAATTTTATGGCGTGGGAAATTTCTTTCCTGGTCTTGTCTGTTTGGTGTTATATGTGCTTCTTGTATTTGTATGGGTTTGTCTTTTTTTTTTTTAAGTTTGGAAAATTTCTCCTATTATCCTATTGAATATCTGGTCGGTATAGTTATCTTGGGATTCTTTTCCTTCCTCTATCCCTATGATGCAGAGGTTTGGTCTTTTCATAGTGCCCCACATTTCCTGGTTGTTCCATGCTTTTGTTGTTTTTATCTTTTAATTTTTCATAATCTTTACTTGAGCATTCTCGTTTCTCAATGTTATCCTCCAGGTCTGATATTCTTTCTTCTGCTTCTTCCATTCTTCTTCTGAAGCTTTTTTCCATCCTTTCCTGTTGATTGGATGAATGTTCAGTTTCCTTTTATGTTTCTTCCTGTGATTTCTTTAGTTTTTCCACTTCATTCTGGAGCCTGCCATTCTCATTTTGTAGCTCCTTGGTTCATTGGTCAGTTTCTTTTTTCATTTCAGCCTGGGATCTTTTCAGCATTTCCACTTCCTTTTGGACTTTGTCATTTTCTCCTTTTACTTCTCTGATTTGTTCTTTATATTCTTTGATTTCTTTCAATATGTCTACCATTGTGCTTCTAATGTCCGTATCTTGGTTTCCCTCCAGGCAGATCTCATTGTAGAAATTTTCTGTAGGGTTGATAGAGTTTGATGTGGGTTTATTATGAGTTTTCCCATTTTGCTTTTATTTGTTGTCTTTGGCATGTGGATTTGTTTGTTTGTTTCTTTGTTTGTTTGGATTCTGTCACCTCAATATTGGCTGTGCATGCTAGAATCACTAATACTGCACCTGCTATATCATTTGCACCACAGGTCCATCAGGTTGAGCACTGTGTGTGTGGGGGGGGGGTTGTGTTGCTACTTTGACCTCCCCTCCACTACCCTATTGGCCTGCTTTCCGTGAGTCTATGTACCCGCATGCTGCGTGCTAGGACCTGAAGTTTGGAGGTTTCCAGGTGGATACAAAGCCTCCATATGCTGGGGTGTATGCAAAGCACTAGGGCAGGTGGGCCACACCTGGACACACGTTGGTGTTGTGTGGGCTACACGTCTACATCCACCCATGCCATGCAATAGAACATGAAGTTGGGAAGTAAACAACAGAAGATAATCCTGGCTTGTTAAGAACAGTGTGTCTTCAGTGTAAGAATGAAAACAAATCTTAATTCTAAAGAAAGTAAGCTGAATAGTAATTAAACACTAAAATTTGAATCAATTTTGTAATAATTTTCCTGGAACAATTTAAGATGATATGTATGAATGAAAAAACAATGAATAAATCATACAAGTTTATAGTTAAGTATTCCAGTAAGTTTGTACTTAATATCATGAGAATCCTTGGCAAAAATTAACTGAATCCCTCAAAGACTAAAACCAGTCACTGTCAAGATCACTTAATGAGTAAAAAGATTGCTGTAGAAAAATTAAACTGTGAGTTTTATCCATATATATATATATATATCCATATATATATATATATCCATATATATATATATATATATCCATCCCAAGGCATGGTGAAGCTGATATGTAATAACACGTCCAATAATGAACATAGAGAGAAGGTCCTAGGATCTAGTCAGCTCTTCAAATAAGAAAAGTTATAAGCTCCATGTTTGCTGATAAATTTGGTATCATAATTTAAGATGAAGTATGTCTTTTCAATATTATCCCTTGTTTCACACTTGCCTAAACCAGTGAGTTCACGCAGCCATGTTGAGGCATATAAGCACACACACAAACACACACACACACACACACACACACACACACATGCACACACACACACACACACAAAGAAAATGAAGATGATGAAGAATAAAACCAATGAGACAATGCACAATATTATAAGAATATTATGCTGAACAAAAATTTAAGCATTGGCTTATAACGACAGTGTCCATAAGAATTTTCAAGACTGAAGAATTATAAGAGAAAAAATATTAACCAGGAAAGTAGGGATGACAGAGATTTTTTGCTACTTAGGTATTATTATTCTATTAGGCTGAATAATTTTCTTGAAATCATGCTCCCTGTGTACACTAATAAATATTAGGCAACTCACTTGAGTCTTCTGTTTCTTTCGATACTTTTAATATTATATGGTAAAAATAGCATATCTTATTTTGTAATTCCAGGTAGAACTGAGCAGCTAGATCAAAGAACTTCTGTCAAAATTGGACTACTTTGGTCTTGAGGGTAAGATTGGTTTTGTTTTTTTAAGTATATTTGATCCTTTGGGTCTTAGGAATAATAGATTACTTTTTGAGAAAAATATACTTGGTTTTGTGTATATATAAATGGCTGAATGCATCATACTTAGATTGATTATGATTTATATGAACTTCAATTTTCATGGACAAGCACTGTAAATAAATATGAAACATATATATATATATATATATATATATATATACATATATATATGCATATATAAATATATATATGTGTGTGTGTGTGTGTGTGTGTGTGTGTTTGTAGGAATCACGTTGAGATGTAAGGTCAACGTGGTGGATTTGGTTCTGTCCTCCCACTGTGTGACTGTGTAACTCCTAGTGATAGGATGTGCAGAGTCAGGCTTGCCAACAAGTACCTTTGCACGGAGTCTTCTCACCCAGCCTGCCTGTAGCCTTGAGAGCTCCTGAGTATAACTTTGAATGCCCTCACAAGTAAATACAGATATACACAGGAGTGAGGAAAACATCTGTTTGGAGAAATGACACAACTTTTAAAGTGAGAACTGCTCTGGAGCACAAGTCAGTAACAGTTCCCATTACCAATGTTGGCTTCTGACATCTCCCTGTGAATCCATCTCCAGGGGATTTGACTACCTCATTAGGAAACTTAAGATTATTCCAAGAGTGAGAACTTATCCTTACATATGTACACAAAGACACACAAGTAAAAAAAAAGCTTATAAAGCAGTACTGCATGCACCATTTCCATATTAGGGGCAGAGAAAAACCAACAAAAGGAGATAAAAACCTTCCATAGATACAGCATAGCATGGACACAGAAATTGCTCATTCTGGGACCCTTCTATTGCCAAAAAATTGTATCATTAACTATTCTTCTGTTTATGAAAACGAGGTTCAGAATAAGCAGCTAGTTAACATTAGTTATTAACAGAGTATAAGTAAAAGAGAGTAAAAGTCCAAAGTTCACAGTGAAAGGGAGAGCAAAGTGAATTCAAAGTCCAGCATCTATCATGAGATAACAGAGTGGCCAGATTCCATCTATCATTTCTCCAGTTTGCCACCTTGATCTTAGCAATCCCTGTTAATGTCTTAGAAGACATTTTAACCTCTAATTCATTATCTAATAACACTAGTAAATATAAATTATGAGGATATTTATTTATTTATTTATTTAGGTCTTTTCAAGACAGGGTATTCCTGTAGCCCCAGCTGGCCTGGAACTCACTCTGTAGACCAGGCTGGCCTTGAATTCACAAAGATCCAAAGTGTGATCACTCTGCCTCCCAAGTGCGAGGATTAAAGTTGTGCACCACCATGCCCAGCTGAGGATATTTATAATAATATTAAGAATCTAAAATTTGTCATAGAAATAGATCAATGTGTCTTTTGAATTGTCCTGAGAGTTTATCATTTGGGACCCAGCACATGTTCCTCAGACAAGTTTTGGTGCTTCTCAGATTTCTGTGCTTCTTTTTATCTGATCCTCCTAACCATACTTTAGGTACTTGACATTTCAATATGGATGAACTTAACATTTTGATGATTATATGTTTTTAAATCCAATTATTTATTTCAAACACATTAGTCTTCATTTTATTATTTTTGATTTGTTATAAACATTAACCTTTTAGAAGAAAGAGATACGTTTAAAATATTGTATTCATAAGATTTTCCTGTTGACAGGTCTGTGGAGCATTATCATGATTTTGTTAGGTGTTGGGGGGGTGCTCAACACCCTGTGGGTGGTATCATCCCTATGCAGTTGGGATTCATCTGATTAAAAATGCAGCAGAGCAAATCAAATGAAGAAGGCCAATAAGAAGCCTTCTTCTTTGGTGCCTGCCTCCAGATACCCATCTTGAATTAATAACCTGACTTCTTTACTTAATAGTCCATTATTAAGAAGGTTAAACTCAGCAAAACGTTTCCTACTGCAGTTGGTTTGGATGTTGGTGTTTATCACTGTAATAGAAGGCAAAATAACTACCTACTGGAATCTTTGTAATGTAGTAAAGTAAATGAGTGGATTGAATTCAGATTGAACATATTCCTGAAAATCTAAAGATAGAATAAAGAATGTGACTTCGTGGGGTGGGGGGGCTCAAGTTCTGGCCTTCTTGCTAGGACCACCTGGAGAGCAGATAGGAGCCCAGTGCTGCTCCAGACAGGTAGAACTAAGAACATATTGACTCTTGGGGTGCTGGACAATTGATTCACTGGTTTGGAACAAGGGGCTGGTGGCTGGACGGCCTAGGTCTGAGCATTAAACCCTTGCAGGGTGTGGCCGCCCGGACCAGGTCACCTTTCCCCTTTGCAGCAGAAAGCTGCCCTGGCTCTGGGTCTGGTTCTGGTGCCACAGTGAGGCCATGTGTGGGGGTTCAGGTTCCAGTCCTGCTTGCTAGGATCACCTGGAGCGCAGATAGGAGCCCGGCGCCACTCCAGACAGGTAGAACTAAGATCAGATTGACTCTTGGGGTGCTGGACAATTGATTCACTGGTTTGTGACAGAGGAGCTGGTGGCCAGTGGGCCTAGGTCTGATCACTAGACCCTTGCAGGGTGTGGCTGCCCTGGCCGGGTTTCCCTTCATCCTTGCAGCTGAAAGCCACTCTGGCTCTGGGTCTGGCTCTGTTGCCATAGTGAGGACATGTGTAGGGGGCTCAGGTTCCGGACTTGCTTGCTAAGACCACCTGGAACTCAGATAGGCACCTGACACAGCTCCAGACAGGTACTGGGGCACACGCTAAGTCAGGAATCCCCCCCTCCCAGCCAACTGGAATTGAGAAGAGAGTATCCAAGTGGATTTTGGGGGGAACACTCAGAACAGGAAAGGAAGAGTGACTTAGACTTCCAATATCCCATATATAAACAAAAGTGAAAGTCTGAAACCTAGACAAGTCAATACTCCATAAACAAGGAGGTGAAAATAAAAGCATTGGGAAGAGGCAAGCAAAACATAACAAGCCTTCATCCCTCAACACAGTGAAAAGACATTTGTGATTTGAATCACAAAAGGAAAATCCACATGCCAGGGACACAACAGAGGGACAACATGAGAAAGGTGCAGGATAATTCCACACCAAGCTCTACCAACCCTGTAGGAGATAGCTACAATGGGTTCCCCTTGGAGGTGACCCAAGAAACAGATCTTAGGTGAATAATTGCAGACCTATGCAGAGAAATTAAAGAAAATAAAGAATTCAGAGAAATAAATAAAGAGAATGAAAATCTCAAAAAGGACCTAGAGCAATACAATGACAAATTTCAGAAAGAACCAGATGAAGAGACTGACAAACTCCAGAAAGAACTGGAGGGAGAAAAAAGGAAACTCCAAATGTAAGTAGAAACACTGAAAAAGGAAGCCAACCAACGAAGTAAGGAGCACCAAGAAGAGACTGAGAAGCTCAAAAAGGAAATGGAAATACTAAAGAAATCACAGGATGAAATGAAAAAGGAAATAGAACACTCATCCAATCAAGAAGAAAGGAAAGGAAAAACCCTCAGAAATAGAATGGAGGAAGCAGAACAAAGAATATCAGATCTGGAAGATAAAACAAAGCAACTAAAAATAAAGAATATGAAAAATTTAAAAACACACAAAAGTGGAACAAACAGGAAATATGGGATGCTATGAAAAGATCAAACCTCCACATCATAGGAATAGAGGAAGGAGCAGAACCTCAAGAGAATAGTATTGATCAAATCTTCAACAGAATAATAGGTGAAATTTTCGCCAAACTAAAAATAGACAAACCTATCAAAATACAAAATGCCCATAGGACTCCAAACAGAAAAAGATCAGAAAAGAAACTCCCCACGCAATATCATAATTAAAATGCTAGACTCCCAAAACCAAGACAAAATTGTGAAGGCTACAAAAGAAAAACAAGTCACATACAAAGGGAAACCCATCATAATTACAAATGACTTCTCAGCACAAACCATGAAAGCAAGACAAAATGGAGCAAAGCATTTCCAGTGTTAAAGGACTATGGATGCCAACCCAGAATACTTTACCCAGCAAAAATGTCGATTATAGTTGAAGGAGAGAGAAAAATCCTCCAAGACATAAACAAGATGATAGAATACATGTCTGGAAAACCAACTCTTCATAAAATACTTGTAGCAATTCAAAGGGCAGAAGAGAGGAGCAAATATCCTCAAGCACCTAGGAAAAGAAACTAATAAAAACATAACTGTAGGAGTAGAATCAGAGACTAAAGTCCAAATGGATAATAAGGTGAAAGGAAGCAACATCCATCTTTCAATTATAATCTTAATATTAATGGGCTAAACTCCCCAATTAAAAGGCATAGACCGGGAGAATGGATTAGGAAACAAAATCCATCCATATACTGTGTACAAGAAACCCATCTCAATTTCAAGTATAGGCACCAACTTAAGGTGAAGGGATGGAAGAAAGTATTCCAAGCGAATGGTACAAAAAAGAAAGCAGGTGTTGCTATTCTAATATCAGACAAATAGACTTCAAAGCAAATGAAATCAAAAGGGACAAAGAGAGCCATTACATCTTTATGAAAGAACAATTGACAATGAAGATCTCACAATCATGAATATATATATATGCACCAAACGCCGGTGCAACCAAATATATAAAGACGATTCTTCAGGATCTCAAGACACAGATTAACCCCAGCACACTAATAGTAGGGGACTTCATTACCCCACTAAGCCCTTTGGAGAGATCAACAGGACAAAGGATAAACAGAGAGACATCTGAACTAAATGATACAATACACCAAATGGACCTCACAGACATCTATGGATTATTTCACCCAAACACCAGAGAATACACTTTCTACACAGCACCCCACAGAACATTATCCAAAATAGACCATATACTGGATCACAGGGAAAAACTCAACAAATACAAAAAGACTGAAATAATCTCATGTATTCTATCAGACCACAGTGCAATAAAACTCAATATAAAAACCAGGATAAACCCTACAACCTACAAGAACACATGGAGACTAAACAACAGTCTCCTGAATAATGAATGGGTCAGGAAGAAATAAAGAAAGAAATAAAAACATTCATGGAATTGAATGACAATGATAATAGAACACAACAAAATCTATAGGACACGTTAAAAGCAATCCTAAGAGGAAAGTTTACATATCTAAGTGCCTACATTAAAGAAAACAGAAAGAGCACAATTGAATGATCTAACACTGAAGCTAAAAATACTTGAGAGACAACAACAAATGATTACTAAACGCAGCAGACAAAAATAACAAAAATCAAAGCAGAGATCAATGAAATAGAAACGGAGAAAGCCATACCAAAAAATCAATCAATACAAAAGTTGGTTCTCTGAGAGAATAAACAAGATAGACAGACCTGTAGCCCAGTTAACCAAAAGAAAGGAGGAAGAACTCCAAATCAATAGAATCTGTGATGAAAGGGCAAATATCACAACAGACAATGAAAACATCCAGACAATCATATGGGAATACTTCAAAAACCTATACTCTACCAAGTTTGAAAACTTAGAAGAAATGGATGAAAATCTGAAATCCTGGGAACACCAAAGCTCAACCAAGAAGAGATTGACAGCTTAAATAGACCTATAATATAGGAAGAAATTGAAGATGTAATAAGTAGACTCCCAACCAAAAATTGCCCAGGCCCAGATGGTTTAAAAGCAGAATTTTATAAAATATTTCAAAAAGACTTACAACCATTACTACTCAAGTTGTTTAGAAGGATACAAATGGAGAGAGTTCTCGCAGATTCCTTCTATAAAGTCAGCATTACACTCTTACCAAAACCAGGCAAAGATTCAAACAAAAAGGAGAACTATAGACCCAACTCATTAAAGAACACAGATGCCAAAATCCTAAACAGGATACTGGCAAATGGCATACAGACTCACATCAAAAGATCATCCATCATGACCAAGTTGGATTCATACCAGAGATGCAGGGATGGTTCAACATAAGAATATCAATAAATATCATCAAGCATATAAATGGACTGAAAGACAAAAACCACACCATCATCTCAATTGAAGCAGAGAAAACCTTTGAAAAAATCCACTATCCCTTGATGTTTAAAGTCCTAGGGGTAATTGGATTGGAAGAATCATTCCTCAATGTAATGAAAGACATATACAGGAAACTGACAGCCAATATCATCTTAAATGGTGACATGACAGAAGCATTCCCCTTAAAGGTGGGAACTCGGCAAGGTTGCCACCTGTCACCACTCCTTTTCAATATAGTGCTTGAAACCCTTGCTAGGGCAATAAGGCAAGAAAAGGAAATTAAAGCATTCTAATTGGAAAAGAGTTAGTCAAGATATCCTTTTTTTGCTGATGATATGATTGTCTACATAAGGGATACTAAGAACTCCACCAGAAAACTCCTAGAAATGATTAAGAACATCAGTAAAGTGGCAGGCTACAAAATAAATCTAGAAAAATCTTTACCTTTCTTTACACAAACAGCAAGCAAATGAAGAAGGAATACAAGGAGACCTTCCCACTCACAATAGCCTCAAAAACAATAAAATACCTAGGAACAAACCTAACCAAAGACACCAAGGATCTCAACAACAAAAAATTTAAACCCCTGAAGAAGGAAATTGAAGAAGACATAAGAAGATGGACAAACCTCTCATGCCTCAGAGTGCTACAGGCATCAAACATCTCTGAGCACCATATGTGTAACAAATGTTTATATTGAGTCCTAATTAACCTTACCTTCTAGGTGCTGCACAGTTTTAATATGAGAGACTCCCTTACCTCTTTTTCATAGAACAAAGAAAAACATGGTGGTAATGAAGTCATTCTCTAACTGTAAATTAGAGCTGACTTTTATAGAGGTAATCTCTTATAAAACTAGTAAAACTGCTTTCTTTAATTGACTAAAAGACATAGGAACTGTGAAAGGATTATTCTCTATTCAGTACCACATATAATACTAAAGTCTCTTTAAGCTGTGCATATAAGCAAAATGTATTAATACAGGTTAGCTCTGATATCAGCAATGGATTATTCTGCCAAGGAGATGTTGACCAGAGATCCAAGCCCCCCACCAAAAGGTAAAGGCTTCTTGGCTATAAACTGGGATACTTGCAAGAAGAGAGGTGGTAAGACCCTGCTGTCAAAGACCTGATGTAAGCATGGGAAGGTTGTATTGAGACTGCACTTGCAACTGTACAGTTAGTCTCTGGAATACCAGAAAGTGTTACCAAAGGACACTGAACCAATAAAGCAAGTGTTGGTCTCCTGAGTCAAGAAAGTCTCCCCCATTAACATCAGCTACACCTCACCTGCTTGTAAATACTGTGCAGCAGTGGTAGCTATATGTCTACATATCCTAAATCTTTTTGGCTATTAGCTCTCTCCTTGGAGGAATAATTCATGGATGGTGCCACAAGCTTACATCCTCTAGTGATTAGGAGATGCTATAAGCCACAGTAAGACCTTGTCATCTTTTGCAGAAAACAAAACGTAATTCATGAATTAGCACACCATCCAAACATGTGTCTATACCAATGTAATCTACCATAATAATTAGCACTGTTTAAATACCTATGTATCTAATCACTTGTGCTTCATTAGTCGGATTGAAAGGTTGTTCCTGGACAAACTGTCAGCCCATGAAAGGAAACATTCAGAACTGATCAGAGTCCACAGCTACATCTCCAGACAAAGTAGACTGTTCTGCTTCTTGTCCACCTATACCCCTTTTCTAAGCCTAGGGAACAATCTTTGGAATATGGGGTGTTGTAGAATGTAAGGGCTGAGATTGGGGTGAATGTTAAAACTACAACAATATAGACTGGACACTTATTTTATCAACTTGATTGTATATACAAGTCCCTCCAGATGGATGGTGGGAGCCTTGGGCAGTGTGGGTTTGGGCACAACTGCTTGCAAATTGGCTTTACATGAAGGATGCTTGTACTCATAAAAAAATAAGTAGCTAGATACTGAAAAGTCTTTAAAGCAGGTTTTCGTGCTAGGCTTGAAGAAGGCCAAGAGCTTGGAGGAAGATAATCATTAAAATCCACTCTGTAAGATTTGCAGTTTAAAAGGGTATACTTAAAAATAGCATATATTTATATAGAGAGGTATGTCAGTAGAGACTTACACAGAAATACAAAATAAACCATATAAGTTAAAGGACTTGAATTCTCTGAAGTCATAGTCTAGTCATATATCATTATAGAGCAACGTGTATATTGGGTAAAATTTATTTGGCAGGTACTCAACTCTGCTCAAGCTTTGTCCACATATTATAGGATATTTCAAGGCTTACTGAAATGTTCAGATTAATTAAATTAGTTTGTAGGTTTTGGTGAAAATGGGTAATACATTTGAACTAAATGGGAATATAAAATATTATTTGTTGTATTTATAATTTGTATTGAACTTCCTACAATAACTTTGGGGTTAAGGTACACAAATTGTCTATATTTTTTCTGAGTTATACAATATCACATTGTAACACTTTCTTTTACTTATAGGACAATTTAAAGGAATTAAGTTAAAGTTTAACTCCCAAATAAGTAGCATACAGTAAATGGTAAACAGTTTGGGTAAATTTAATGAAAACTTATGCCTTGGCTCCTGTTTATGGGTATGTGTAATACAACGTAGGCATCTATATGTCAAAATATGAAAATTTAAAAACAAAAAGAAGGAGGTGGGAAGTGGTGTAGTATCTCTTCTGGGATTCAAATGGAAAACTCTCTGTTCCAAAACTACTGATAAATTTTCAATTTTGAGATCTTGAAACTAACAGTGGGAGATTTGTATGTTCCCACAGGTAAAAACACGAATCTAAATGCCTGAAAACGTACAACTTTTAGCTGTACAGGATGGGCTGGGAAATACCAGCAGAAAGGCTGACCCATCTGATCATTAAAGAAAGAGGGACCTCAGACTGCCTGAGTCACAGACACTGAGCATCTCTCTGAATTCTATTGGGTTAACTGTATATAATGGGCCCTAATGAAGGTTTCCTTCCAGATGCTGAGAAACCTTCCTACCTCTCCCCTTTATAGGAAAAAGAAAATCATGATGGTACCGAAATCATTCCCCACTGTAAGTTAGAGCCAACTATTATAGTGGTAATTTCTTATAGAACAGGTATAACTCCCCTTTTTTAACTGACAGGGAGAGGAACTGTGAAAGGATAATTCTCTATTTAGAGCCAAATTCAATAGCAAACTCTTTATAAGCTGTGTAATTAAGTAAAATATATTAGTAGAGGAAAGATCTGATATCAGCAATGAATTAATCTGCCTAGGAGATGTTGGCTAGGGGATCCAAGTCCCCAAAATTATAAAGGCCTTGTGCAAATAAGTGGGATATATGCAAACAGAAAGGCTGTAAGTCCCTGTCATCAAGGACCTTGTGTGAGCATGAAAAAATGTTCTGAGATGTCACTTGCTAATGTACAGCTGGCCTTTGAAATGCCAGAGAGCATTACCAAAGGCCACTAAAGCAATACAGCAAATATTGGTCTCCTTGAGACAAGCAATACTCCCCCATCAATATCAGCTACACCTCAACTGCCTGGAGATAGTGTGCAACAGTGACAGCCATGTGTCTATATATGTCCCACATTTTATTGGTTATTAGCTCACTCCTTGGAGGAATAACTCACAGCAGATGCCAAAAGCTTATGTCCTCTAGTGGTTAGGAGATGTTATAAGCCACAATAAGAACTTGTCACCCTTTATAGAGAAACCACAATTTGTGGATTAGCATACCATCCAAGCACATGTCTCTATGCTCACAGCTTAGCTTGCCATAATAATTAGTACTGCTTATATGCCTGTAAATTCAATTGTTTGTGCTTTGTTAGTAAAATTAAAAAGGTATCACTGGGGGCTGGAGAGATGGCCTAATGGTTGAGAGCACTGACTGCTCTTGCAGAGGACCTGGGTTCGATCCCCAGCACCCACAGGGCGGCTGAGAACTGTCTGAACCTCCAATTCCAGGAGAACTCCAGTTCCAGGGGAATCCGACACCTTCTTCTGACCTCCACAGCATTGCACGACACGGGTACACAGACATGCATGCAGTCAGTACGTTCATAAACACAGAGAAAAATAAATAAATAAAAAAAGGTATCACTGGATAAGATGTAAAGCCCTGAAGGGGATCAACCTGAACAGAGTCCAAAATGACATCTCCAGAGAAAATAGACTGTTTTGCTTCTCACCCACATGTGCCTCTTTCCCAAAGCCTACGGAACAACTTGCAGAAGAGGAGGCATGGTAGAATGTAAGGGCTGCGTAGAGATTGGGGTGAATCACGAGACAACAGCAATATAGACTGGACTCTTATTTGATCAACATGCTTGTGCACACAAGCTTCTCCAACTGGATTATGGGAAACTTGGGTTATTCAAAATTTGGACATAGATAATTGCAAATTGGTTTTACATGAATACTACTTAGATTCTTGCTTATGCTTAATAATTTGGCTCACTCAAAAAAAATGCACCAATTACCTAATTGTATGGCAAACTGAGTAACGTCAAAGTTATCTGAAAACAACTGTGCTATTATATTGTAGAATCCCTTAAAAAATAAACAAAAAAACAACAAAAAAAGAATGTGACATGGTATCTAGTGTGTCACACTCCTTTTCATTATTAGGGGCAAAACACAAAGCAGAGTGGTGAAAAGCATAACCTCAAACAATTGATTTCTCTTTGAAAATATTGCCCAAATGTTTGAATTTTTGTATTGTATGTATTACATGTCATGTGACTGTGATAAAACACACTGACAAGCCAGGCATGGTGGTGCATGCCTCTAATCCCAGCACTCTGGAGGCATACACAGTTGGATCTCTGTGAGTTCAAAGCCAGCCCTGGCTGCAGAGTGATTTCCAGGCCAGCTAAGGCTACAAGGAGACATTGTTTCAAATATGCCAAAAATGCATTGACAACCAGGGCCTTTCTGATTGATGTGTTAATTTGGATTAACATATGAGGAGAGTACAATACTTGGTGAAAACAACTGCAGGAAAGGGAATCCACCTGGTCACATAGTATCCATAGTTAGGAATAGTAAAAGGAATATGAAATGAGAATGGACTGTGACAGCCAAATGTCCTTCTCCTCTGTACCCTTCAATCCAGCAAGGCTGTTTCTGAGAATGATTGTACAATTTTCAATGGCACCAATCGGGTTAATTAACATGTATATTTGCAGGTGAGGTTGTTCTCCACTCTTTGTACATGGTCAACTGCTAATTGTTCTGAAGAAATACTATTTTGTATTTCCATTTCAGTGAGCACAATATGATTATCCCTAATAATGAGAGGACTGATCTTACTCTTTAGAACATAAATCTGTAGGGTAGTGAGCATCCATAGAGAAATTATTACAGATTCTGCAGATTCTGCATGTCTTGCCAAATCACAATGGCTTTTCTATTGTAAGTGTTGCTCAGAGGTATTTTTCAAATGTGCTTCATTTGTAGAATCAAGGTATGGCTATGTTTTTGATAAAAAATTACATTACAAATCAAATCTCAACCCATGTCCCCATCCCTAACCCCACCCCACTAGAGCTTATGAATTTTGCCAAACATGTTTTTCCTCTTTTTCTCAGTCTCTCCCAAAATTCTCGATGCATAAATTGACTAATTCGAGAAGTCACCATTTCAGTCAGTTCTTTGAGGCAGTCTTTTCTGTTCTTATTGTTGTTGTTGTTGTTATTGTTGTTGTTCTTCTTCTTTCCAATATGCATCACTCCCAACTACTTGGACAAAAACTCAAGGAGCCCTGCTCAAGAAATAATTACAATTAGATAATTGGCACTAGCATCCACAGATGAGGGATATGATTCATTGTTTGTATTTCTGGGACTGTGTTACTACACTTAACATAAAATCTTCTAGTTCCATCCATTTACCTGCAAAGTTCATGATGTCATCTTTCTTTACCATTGCATAGAACTCCATTGTGTAGATGTACCACATTTTCTCTATCCACGCATCAGTTCAGGGGCACTTGCATTGGTTCCAGCTCTTTGCTTTTGTGAAGAGAGCTGCAATAATCATCAGTATGCATGTATCTCTGTGGTAAGATGAGTCTGGTGGGTATATACCCAGGAGTGGTATGACTGGGTCAGGTGGTAAGCTCATTTTGAATTTCTTAAGGGTTCTCCACACTGCTTTCCATAGTGTCTGCATCAGTTTACACTCCCAACAGTAGAGGATGAGTGTTCCCCTTTCCCCCCAACCTCTCCAGCACTTGCTAACATTTGTTTTCTTGATCCTAGCCAGTCTTATCCAAGTGAGATATATTATAGTGGTTTTATTTTGCATTTCCTTAATTATTAGCGATGTTGAAGACTTTATACGATGTTTCTCAGCCATCTCTTATTCCTCACTTGTGAAGACTCTATCCAGCTCTTTGCTCCATCTTTTGAGTGATTCATTTCTTTTCTTTCTTTTTTGTTTCCTGAGTAGTTTAAATATTCTGGAAATCAATGCTTTGTCAGATGTATCTGTGGTGAAGGTTTCCTCCCACTCTGGGTTTTCTCTTGACTTCCTTGGTTTTTTTCTTTTGATGTACAGAAGCTTTTGAGTTTAATGAGGTCTCACTTGTCAATTGTCGATCTGATTTAGGAAGTCTTTTCCTACAGCTATATCCTGTAGGCTGCTGGCATGTTTTTCTTCTATTGCCTTCAGAGTTTTGGATTTCACATTGAGGTCTTTGATCCGTCTGGAGTTGCCTTTTTGTACAGGGCAAGAAGAAGGGATTTAACTTTATTCTTCTACAAGTGGTGATCCAGTTTTGCCAACAACACTTGCTGAAAATGCTGTCTTTCCTCCATTGTGTCTTCTTGGCCCCTTTATCAAATATGAAGTGGCTGAAATAGTATGTCCTCAAGTTTGGATCTTCAGTTTAGTTCCATTGGTCAACAGGTTGGTTTTTGTGCCAGTACCAAGCTGCTTTTATGACTACAGCCCTGTAGTATAGTTTGAAGTCTGGTATAGAGATCTCCCACGTATTGCACTTTTCATTTAGGGTTGCTTTGGCTATTCGGAGTCTTTTGATTTTCCCCACGAAATAAAGGACTTCTTTTCCAACCCAGTTAAGAAACTCTTGGGGATTTTAATTGGGATCGCACTGTATCTGTATATTAGTTTGGGTAGAATGGACATTTTTACTATATTAACTTTCCCAGTCCATGAGCATGGGAGCTCTTTCCATCTTCTGATGTGTTCTTCAATTTCATTCTTCAGGGATTTAAATTATTTTGTAGAGATCTTTGTTGTCTTTGGTTAAGTTTGTTTCTAGGTATCTTAGTGTTTTTGAGGCTATTTTGAATAGGAAGTTCTCCTTGAATTCCTTCTCCAGTTGCTTGTTGTTGGTGTAAAGAAAGGCCACTGATTTTTTTTTTTTTTTGGTTAATTTTGTATCCTGCCACTTTACTGAAACTCTTAATCATTTCTAGGGGTTTTCTGGCGGAATTTTAAGCATCCCTTAAGTAAACAATCATATCATCAGCAAAAAGGGATAGCTTGACTTCCTCTTTTCCAATTAGTGTTCCTGTAATTTCCTTTTCTTGCCTTTTTCCCCTATCAAGTGTTTCAAACACTATATTGAGGAGTAGTGGTAATAGGGGGCAGCCTTGCTGAGTTCCTACCTTTAAGGGGAATGTGTCTGTCTTTTCTACATTTAGGATGATGTTGGCTGTGGGTTTCCTGTATATGACTTTGATTTCATTGATGAATTATCACTCCAATCAAATTCTCCCTAGGACTTTAAGCATGAAGGGATGCTGGATTTTGTCAAAGGCATTTTCCATGTCAATTGAGATGATCATGTGCTTTTTGTCTTTCAGTCCATTTATGTGTTTTATGATATTTATTGATTTTGATATGTTAAACCACCCCTGCATCTCTGGTATGAATCCACCCTCATCATAAAGGATGATCTTTATGATGTGAGCCTGTATGCAGTTTGCAAGTGTTTTTTTGAGAATTTTTGCATCTGCGTTTGTGGGAATGAAACTTTGTGTGTGGCTTGAAGCAAGTGCTTGTAAGACCTGTCCCAGAAGATCTCCAGTTATCTGATATCTCTGTGGGCATTCAGTTGCCTTTGTGAATTATCTGTAGCAAGAAGGTTGGGGATATTACAATATTTCTTTCATTGCCCTATCTCTGCAAATTTCCAGGAATGGATGGCCCCCTCCCTTGAGGCATTGAGCAAAATGTCAAACCTCTAGTTACCCGTTGCACAAACAGGAGCTCTGCAGCCGCTGATTAAAGACAAAGCTCACCCCTCCCTTCCCTCTGCCCCCCACTTCCTGACCCCGAGCACAGTAGCCTTCAATATATGGACTTCACTGACAGAAAATATATGGAGTTGCTATCCTCCAGGCTCTCTACCTGTGAGTCTGTTCATTTGCCAGAGGTGATCTCCTGTGGTTTGCCCTCCCCCTTCTTGCAAGAGCAAAGTCTAGACATTGTTGGCCTGCAGACAGGGGACAGTCCTGAACCCAGGCCAAGAAGGGAAAACAGAGTGTGGAATGCAGTCACGAATGACTCAAAGATATTGAACAATGACAACTGGTGCCAACAACTCAGGGCTCAACTTTCCACCAAACGAAGAAGGAAACAAGGTATTCCTCAGGCTCTCTCTTAGGCCTTGTTTTCCCCTACACAAGGGAAAATCTCAGAGGGTTTTACAATAGAGACAAGGAGATACACCCCCCCCCCCAATTAGGATACTCATGGACATGTTGCCACATCTCCATGGAAATCCTCTCTTCCCATGAAATTAGTGTTTTGAACTGTCTCATTCACTAACCACTAGCATTTTCTATCCCTCTTTATCATGAATAAGAAATAGACACACCAAAAAGACCCACTGGCTAAGAAAATAAAAATGTTCCTCAAGACTTGAGGAGTTTAAATTTCCATGCAGGAAGCTGCCTACTTTTGGAGTGAGACTGTTAATATTTCCCCGTGTTTGTCCCCTGCAGACTTATGGAATTCAGAATCCTGGATATGTGTGGCACAGAATGCTGCACAGTGAGGAAAATGCTCTGGAATATCTCACTTTCTTGCCACTGTTAGCCACTGTGAGACAATGCTTTGGCCTTCTCACCAATCCACGCCAGGATAGGAAAACAACAAATTAGATCGCAGACACCCTCCTCCCAAGAAACTGCTAAAACTCCATTCAAGAGGCCCAATAATATTTCCTCTGAAAGCCCCCAAGCTCCCAGTGAAAATAGAACAGGAAAATCAAAACATCCATGCGGCTAGCCTTAACCTTTCACCTAAATGTCAGCCACTACCTCTCAAGGGGCCAGGAGCACCTTCACTTTCAACTTCTTCCCTCTCTGCTACAGAAAAACTGTGCCAGATTCAGGACAACCTAGATCATCTATTACAGGCATCCCCCATTAATCTAGATCCAATACTGGGTCATCCTCTAAACTGATACCTGAACCAGGCTGGTGAGTTGAAAGTATTCAGGCAAGTAGTCAGAGAGGATAGTGAGCAGGCACCTTTGACAAAGCCCATTCCCCAGAGTTTTTGTGCTTCTCTTAACATTCCCTAGACTCGAGAGATATTTGTAAATCTTCACTTCCAGGTCTGCTTTTCTTTCAATGGGAAACACTCTACAGAGAGGAATGTCCCCAACAGTTTTGGAGAAATCAAGGGCAACATAATATAGTCTAGGGTTATGAACAGCTCTTTGGAGAAGGAGATTTTTTAGCACAGGAATGCAGCAGGCTGGACTGAGCCCAGAGTACTTTGACCAGGTCTGCCTTTGCACCCTACAGGCCTGTGATTTCATTACACCACCCAATGAATCCCAGGCCAGCTCCTCCTTGTTATTTTCTAGGCAAAAACCTGAGGAACCCCTATCTGATTTTAGCTTAAGAACCAAAAGCAGCCTAGAGAGAAAGATCCCCAACTCTGCAGCCTGAGAGATGCTCCTTAAAAATATTGTTTGGGAAGGAATGAATTCAGAATGCAAACAAGCATGCCAGGGCTTAAAAGTTGACCATTATGTGCAGATGGATAGTGGCAACTCAGGACATGGGCACATCCTCCCACAAAGCTACTTATCTATCTCAAGCCTTTGTGGCTGCTATCAACACAAATGAAGAATCTTTTAACCATGGAGTCAGAGGTCAATGGAAAAGACAGTGCCTGAAAGCACCAGTTTCTCCCAGATGGACTTCAGAATGCTTCCCACGTGTTCTCTGCCCCAGTGTAAAAAAGGTTATCGTTGGAGAAAATATTGCTCCTCAACCTATGATAAAGATGGCAAAAAAATGCCACCTTTAAACTCCTAGGTTGTCAGCCAATAGCCCATGGGAAAAAGGGGGGAAAAGAGTCAGTATGTACCCTCTGGGCGGTCCCTAATTTAGAAGGTTCACATCCTGCATTGACAATTAAAATTGCGGTTAAGCCTTTTAAACGTTTGATAGCTACAGGGGAAGACAGAACCATTATAAAACAGCAGGAAATACACCCTGACTGGCCCTTGCTTCCAGGATCTAAACTTCTAGGAATAGGAGGGCCATCAAAGTCTTACATAATTAAAAATGGTTACACCTGGGAGGACCCTGATGGAAACACAGATCAGATTCACCCATTAGTAGCACCCACGAATATCAACCTGCTAGGGTGATACATTTTGGAGTCTTTGGATGTGGTTATTGCCACTCCAAATGAGAACAACTCAGACAGACAATTTAACTGGGGGAAATTGCCTCCATAATCTCACCAAGAAGCACCCTCAACTCCAAGGGTCACTGCAGAATATGATCCCCCTCAGCTGGACTGGAAGTCATATGATCCAGTTTGGATTGAGTAGTGGCCCTTACCGGGGAGAAGTTATGAGTTCTCCAAGACTTAGTCAAGGAGAAATTGTCATTGGCATACAACCATCCATCTCGCAGCTCCTGGAACACTGCTGTGTTTGTCATAAAAGAGGCAACAGGAGGTTGGCATCTCTTACGAGACCTGCACACCATTAACAGAATTATGCATGTATGGGGTCTCCACTAAAGGTTCTACCGTTGCCTCTGCTATCCCAGTCAATATCCCTCTGCTAGCCTTAGATATCAAAAACTGTTTCTTTTCAAGTCCCCTCCATGCTGAGGATTGCAAGTGGTTCATTTTCTCAGTCCCTGCAATTAACAACTCAGGTCTGGCACCGTTGACCATCCTGCCACAAGGCATGGTCAACAGCCCAATGCTCTGCCAAGAGGTAGCAGCAGCAGCCCTTAAGGCCCAAATGGAACAAAGCCTGAAAGTCTTCCATTATATGGGTTACATTTTATTTTGGGACAAATTATCAACTGATACGGCAACTTTAAAGGACAGGCTTGTACCATCCTTAGAAGCTTTTGGATTTAAAATAGCCCATGCTAAATGATTCCCCCAATTGGTTTCCTAGGCATTGATTGGCTTTAGCACATTTTATACACTCCTTCCTGTACAGTTGCTTATTTTAACACCACCCCCATGCATGTAGGGGCTCTTTACCAATCCATGGGAGTAATAGAGTGGCTGCCCACACCAATAGGGGGAACTCCCCAACTGTAAACTGAAATGTACACTTTAGCCACTATTATAAGAAATAGGAGGGAGCTTTCCCTAGAAACACTGGGGAAGGAGCCTGATGTCATAGTGACACCCTTCTCCCTCCTGGATATCCAGTGGCTGACGTGAAATATGTTCATATAGCCTTAAGCCTCATGGCATTTCAAGGACAGAGAGAGAATCACTACTGTAATGACAGGTGCGTCTCGGCTCTTCCATTGTTAAAATGGCTTCTTCCCCATCTTTTCCAAGATGAGAACATAAGACAATGGAGGGAAGTGAGCAGCTGCAGCCATAATTTATGACAACCTGGATCAAGCCCCTCAGATCCTGTTTCATCTGCTCCCTGACCATTCTTCACAGTACAAGGTACTCTATGCTGTTTATGTAGCTCTCAAAGAAATCAAGAGGCCTCTTAATCTCTTCTCAGACAGTATCTAGGTGATCAGTCTTCTCCCCTGGCTATCCAGACCCTTTGTCTGATTAGAGGAAACTGCCCCCCCGTCTCATTGCCATTTCATCTGTCTTACAAAATAGTTGCCACCCTCTCTTCATAGAGCACATCCATGCCCACAGACTCCTACCAGGGCCTCTCTCTGAAGGCAACACTCTTGCAGATCGAGTCTCCTCTACAGGGATTTATGCCCTGTTCCTCTCTGAAGCAGAAAATTTCCACTCCATCACCCATGTTAATTTAAAGGGCCTTCGAGCTCGCTTTCCTGACATTCCCTCTGCCCAGCTTCTACAAATCCTTAGAACTTTTTCCTCCAGTTCTGCTCTAAACAAAACACCTGCACCATAGGTTTTGGTAATTAACCCCAGGGGATTGAAAGTCAATGAGCTCTGTCAAACTGAAGTTACACACATAGCTTCCTTTGGAAATGTATGCCTTTGTCACCATGGCACTTATTCCTAAATTACTTGAGCTACTGCCCACATGGGAGAGAGAGCCAAGGACCTCACTGCCCACGTCCTTTCTACATTTGCTACCATGGGTATCCCCAAACATATTAAAATAAACAATGGGCCAGCATTCGCTAGCTCTCGCTTTAAATCATTTGGTCAATTATGGAATATTGCACATCGTACACATATCCATCATAGCCCACAGGGACAAGTCAGCATAGAACATAACCATCAGGTCTTAAAAAATCAGTTATTAAAAGAAAAGGTGGGGAAATACCTTCCTATCATCCAGCTGGTCATGGCATTGGCAACTATAAACCTCTCTAACATTTACAAGGATTCAAAATGTCCAGCCATAGTCATACATTGGCAGACACCAAGCACTCTTCCTCAAATAACTGTCAGATGGAAAGACCCCCTAGACAATCGGTGGAAAGGACCTGATCCACTGTTAACAACTGGGGGGGGGGACTTTGCATCTTCCCACAGGACTGTCTGAGAGACCCATTTGGATTTCAGCCAGAAATGTTTGATTCATCAGTTCTTTGACAGAGAAACTTGGGAAGGAAGAAATCAGGTAATTGGAACCAGTGACTCTCCTTTGCAAGGCTGCAACAAGGCAGTCATAGTAACTGTGTTTCCCGATTCCACCTCTACCTCTCAGGCACCCTTTATCTGCTTTGCCCATGTTAACAAAGGACAGTGTTTACAGGAAGCTGATACTTATGGTGGTTTCAGATTCTGGTCTTGCAGTTTGGAGAGTGTTTGCAGCCCAAGAAGCCTGTTCCAAATCCAAAATAACCAGTTTAAAATTAATATACAGGACCCCTGGAGTGACTGCTGCAGAGTTGGAGTGCAGGGAAAATTCTACCCTTACAGCAATGCCTGGTACCCGGTGGTGGATGTCCCCATCTCTAGCTAGCTTGTTCAAGCTCCTCAGCCCATCCTCACTCAAGGCCACATTCTGGTACAGGAATCCAAAATCGAAGGAAAGCCACGGTCCACTGTAACATGGCCCAGTACATTTAATATACCAAAGATCTCCTCAACTACACCACCCACCCTAATGTTTCCAAATGATTTTTTTTTCTGTGCATCCCTTACAAGCCCTATATTCACTGCCATTCCTTCTAATGTCTCTTTATAGGAATCTGCCCTTATGGAGACAGAACTGGTATTTCATGGTATTTCTCTCTTTGACTGACTCACTACACTTCTTATTTGTTTAGTGAGAGCTGCAGCAACCCCAGACCCCAAGTGCCTCCAAAGTGTTACTCTCGACAGGACCCTGTGTGTCAAATCCCCATTCTTTCTCTGGTATGATGTCACTGTATCGCTCTGCAAATGCTAATGATTTTGGAATTTGTTTGTCCATAATTATCACTGCACAGCTCTTCCTTTATGAGAAGGTGGAAGTCGCTTGGATGCTGTGACAGGACGCATACCATCAAAAAAGAAAGATATTCATCCTGCTTCTTGGTCAACCTAGGTGTCATTCTCTCTAAGGCAGAGATGGGAACTGCAGACAGAGCCCTACCGAGGGTTTAGAGCATGGAAGTAGACTTCCAAAATAATCTTGATGGGGCAAGGGCATCTACAATGAATAGCCTTGAATCGCTCCAGAGACAGATAAATTCTCTGGCCGAGGTAGTGATGCAGAACTGGCGAGCCCTGGACTTGTTAACTGCAGAAAACTGGGGAACCTGTGTATTCCTGGGGGATGAATGCTGTTTTTATTTAAGTGAGTCTGGTATTGGAGAGCAAAATTTTAAAACACTAAAAGACCTCAGAAAAGAAGTCTGTGAAAGATACCACAATTTATATCCCATGGTTGTCTAACCCCCTAACTTCCTGGTTGCTCCCCTTACTGGGATCCATTTTGTAACCACATACCTTGTGAGAAGTCATGGCTAGTGTGATCTCATTTCTACTGGAACTCATCACATCTCTGATCTCATCCTTACTGTGACCTCATTCCTATTGTGAACTGATCCGTAATGTGACCTAATCCCTACTGTGAACTCATGCCTATTGTGACCATATCCCTACTGTTATCTCATACCTATTTTGACCTCATTCCTACGCCCTCATACTTACTGTGACATCATCAATATTGTGACTTCATCTCTAGTGAAATCTCATCATGGGTATCACCTCAACCCTACTATGATTTCATCCCTACTGTGACCTCATAACTTTTGTGTCCTCATTCCTAATGTGACATCATACTTATTGTGACAACAACTTAACTGTGACTGCATTCCTTCTATGACCTCATGCCTACTGTGATCTCACACCTATTGTGACCTCATTTCTTCTCTGACATCATCCTTATTGTGACATGTTTATTGTGACCTCATTCCAACAATGACATAATACCTACTGTGACATCATCCTTATTGTGACCTCATTTCTACAATGACCTTATCCCTCCAACCATACCTTCCCAACAATGATATCTCCCATAATCTGACCTCATCTCTATTGTAACTTTATCTGCAGTGTACATCGATCAATAGAGCTACCTCAGCCTTAATATGACCTCATCCCTAATGTGACCTCATAGCTCTGGTGACATAATTCTTATTATAACATCGTTCTTACTTTGACATCAACCATAAGCTGACCTCAATACTAATATAACATCATACTTACTCTGACATCATCCTTACTGTGACATTATTCATATAATGACAGCTTCCCTACTGTGACCTCATCTTTATTGTGACTTCATTTGTAATGAGAACTCATCCCTAGTGTGAACTCATCCATACTATGCCCTCCTCACTACTGGGACCTTTTATCTAATATTACCTCATTCCTACTGTGACATCATCCTTATTGTGACATTATGCTTATTGTGACCTAATTCCTACAATTACCTCATCCCTACTGTAACCTTATCCTTACTCTGATCGTCTCCCCTACTTTTACCTCATCTCTACTGTTACTTCAACTGTAGTGAGAACTCATCCATAGTGCTACCTCAAAACTAATATTATCTCCTCCCTACAGTGACCTCATATCTATTGTGACCTCATACCTATTGTGACATCATCTTTACCTTGACACCATCCATACTCGGCATTCCTACTGTGACATCATCCTTACATTGACATAATCTATAATGTAACCTCATTTCTACAGTGACCTCATCCCTTCTTAGATCTCATATCTAATGTGACCTCTTCCTACCATGTCACCTGCTTACTGTGACATCATACTTACTGTGACATCATTGTTACTGTGACATTAATCCTACAATAACCTCATACCTACTGTGCCCTCAACTCTAATCTGCTTTCATCCATAGTGAGAACTATTATCTAGTGGGACCTCAACCTTAGTGTCAACTCATCCCTAATGTTCATTCATCCCTACTATGACCTAATCCCTTCTCTGACTGCATGCCTTGTGTGAAGTTGTACCTTGTGTGATCTCCTCTCTATCTGGACCTCATCACAGCTATGAACTCATCTCTACACTGATCTCATCCATTTTTTAACTCATCCTTTCTGTAAAATAATCCTTACTGTAAACTCATGCCAATTGTGACCACATCCCTACTGTTGTTTTATACCTATTTTCACCTCAGACCTACTGTGTCATCATTCATACTGTGACTTCATCACTATTGTGAATTCATTTCTAATGAGAACCCACCCCTAGCGTCACCTCAACCCTACTGTAATCTCATAAATATTGTGCCCTCATTCCTACTGTGACATCATATTTTTTGTAACAACAAACTTACTGTCACCTCATTCTTAGAGAGATATCTTTCCTATTGTGACCTCATATCTTCTACAACTTCATCCTTATTGTGACATCATGCTTATTGTGACCTCACTCCTACACTGACCTCATCCCTACTCTGACCAAATATCTAATATGACCACATTCCTACAATAACATTACCATTAATGGGACCACATTCCTACAATGAACTCATTGTTATTTTGACCTCATTCCTAATATGACCTAATCTTTATTGTGACTTCATTTGTAGTGAGAACTCATCCCTAGTGTAACATCAAACCTATGACCTCATCATTACTGTGACCTCATATCTAATATGACCTCTTTCCTACTGTGAAACCATAATTATTTTTAAAACATGCTTATTGTCCTGTCCTTCCTACAGTGACCTCATATCAAATATGACCTCATTGTTACAGTGACATCATCGTCACTGTGCCATGATCCTTACTGTGACCTGATTTCTACAGTCACCTCATCTCTATTGTGTCTTCATCCTCAGTGAGAACTCATACCAAGTGTGACCTCATCCCTACTATGACCTCATCCCTATCATACTCTGACCTCATATCTATTGTGACCTCATTACTACTGTGACCCCATTCTTATTATGATAACATCCTTATTGTGTCGTCAACCTTACTGTCATCTAGTTCCAACAGTGACATCATCCCTACTGTCACCTCATATCTAATATGATCTCTTTCATATCATGATGTGTGCTTACTGTGACATCATACTTACTGTATGGCATCATACTTACTGTGACTTTATTCCTACAATGACCTCATGCCTACTGTGAATTCATCTCTTTTTTTTAATTTTTTTTATTTCATTTATTTCCACATGTGTACGAATGCATTGTCTGCATGCAAGTCTGTGCACCCATGTCGTGCAATGCCGCAGAGGTCAGAAGATGGTGTTGGACTCCTCTGGAACTGGAGTTCTCCTGGAATTGGAGTTTCAGACAGCTCTCAGCCGCCATGTGGGTGCTGGGGATCGAACCCAGGTCCTCTGCAAGAGCGGTCCGCGCTCTTAACCGCTAGGCCATCTCTCCAGACCCTGTGAATTCATCTCTTATCTGCCTTCATCTATTGTGACAAAATGCTTATTGTGACCTCATTCCTACACTGAAATCATATCTAATATGATCTCATTCCTACTGAGATATCTTCCTTACAGTGACCTCATTCCTACAATGTCCTCATCCTTAATGTGGCATCTTTGCTGCTGTGACCTCATCTCTATTGTGACTTCAACAGTGGTGAGAACTCATTCATAGAACTACCTAAACCTTAGTATGACCTCATTCTTACTGTGACCTCATATCTATTGTGATCTCATTTGTATGGTGACATCATCTATACTAGGACCACATTTGTACTATGACATCAATTTTACTTTGACACCATCCATTCTCTAACCCCATTTCTACAGTGACCTCATCTCTACATTGAACTCATATCTTTTTTACCCCTTTCCTATCATGACGTCTACTTATTGTAACATTATACTTACTGTGACATCATCCTTACTGTGACTTTATCCCTACTATGTCCTCATCCCTATTTTGACCTCATCTCTAATCTGCCTTCATCCATAGTGAGAACTATTACATAGTGGGACCTCAACCCTAGTGTGAACTCATCCCTAAGGTTCATTCATTCTTATTATGAGATAATTCCTTCTGTGACCATATCCCATGTGTGAAGTCATCCGTAGTGGTATCTCGTATCAACCTGGAACTCTTCACACTTCTTATCTTATCCCTACTGTGACATAATCTCTATTGTGAACTCATTCCTACTGTGAACTCACCCTTATTTTGATCACATAACTACTGTGACCTCATCCTTCCTGTGACTTCATCTCTATTGTGACTTCATCTCTAGTGAGAACTCATCCCTAGTGTTACCTCGACCATGATATCTCATCCCTACTGTGCCCTCATAACTATTGTGACCTCATTCTTACTGTGCCATAATACTTATTGTGAAAACATTACTGTGACAAAATTCTTACAGTGAAATCTTCCATACTTTGACCTCATATCTAAAGTAACCTCATTCATTCTGTGACATCATCCTTATTGTGACATCATGCTTATTCTGACCACGTAACTACAGTCGCCTAATCCCTACTGTGGACTCATCCTTACTCTGGCCACATGTCTAATGTGACCACTTTCCTACTGTGAACTCACACTTAATGTGACTTCATTCTTATAATGAACCCATTCCTACTCTGATGTAATATCAAATATGACCTTATTTCTACAGTGACATCATCCCTATGTTGATATCATCCATGCAGTGACCTCATGCCTCCAAGGACTTCATACCTACTGTGACCTCATCCCTACTGTGTCCTCATATCTAAAATTAACTCATTCCTATTGTCACATCATCAATACTGTGACCTCATTCCTATAATGACCTCATCCTTACTGCAACATCTTCCCTATTGTGTCTTCATTTCTATTGTGACGTCATCCATACTAAGAGCTCATCCACATTTGGAACATAACCGTACTATGACCTCATCCCTACTGTGGTTTCATATCAATTTTGACCTCATTCCTAATGTGACTTCTTCCTTACTTTAACATCATCATATTCTGACCTCATATCTACAGTGACTTCATCCTTACTCTGAGCTCATATCTATTATGACCTCATTCCTACTGTGACATTATATGTACTGTGACCTCATTCCTATAGTGACTTCATCCCTACTCTTTCCTCATACCTATTATGACCTCATTCCTACTGTAACATCAAACTTACTGTTACCTCATTCCTACAATGACCTTATAGCTACTGCGTCCTCGTCCCAAATGTGACCTCATCTCTATTGTGACTTCATCTGTAGTGAGATCTCATCCCTAGTGTGACATCAACCCTAATATTATCTCATCCTTACTGTGACCTGATATCTATTTTGAAGTCATTCCTACTGTCACATCTTACTTATTGTGACATCATCTTTTTAAATTTATTTTATTTTATTTAGTTTTGTATATGTATAAATGAACTGTCTGCATGCAAGTTTGTGCACCTTTGTTGTACAATGCTGCAGAGGTCATAAGAGGTGTCGGATTCCCCTGGAACTGGAGTTCTCCTGGAATTGGAGTTTCAGATGGTTATCAGCCACCATGTGGGTGCTGGGGATCGAACCCCGGTCCTCTGTAAGAGCGGCCGGTGCTCTTAACCACTAGGCCATCTCTCCAGCCCCCTTGTGACATCATCTTTACTGTGACATTGTTCCTACAGTGGCATCATCCCTACTGTGATCTCATATCTAATATGACCTGATTCCTAATGTGATATCATAATTATTGTAATATCATCTTTTTGATATATCATTCATACAGTGACTGCATCCCTACCTTGACCTCATCCCTACTATGACCTTATATATAATATGACCTTATATCTACAGTGACAACATCCTTACTGTGACCTCATTCCTACAGTGACCTCATCCCTACTCTGACTATATATCTATTATGACAGCATTCATACTGTGACACATGGTTACTGTGCCCTAATTCCTACAATGACCTCATACATACTATGACCTCATCCCTACTCTGACCAAATATCTAATATGGCATCTTTCCTTCTGTGACATCATCCTTACTGTGACTTCATTCCTACAATGACCTATTGTTTACTATGACCTCATCCTTAACTGACCTTATCCCTATTTTGTCTTCATCTGTAGTGAGAACTCATCTATAGTGTGACCTCAACCCTACTATGACCTCGTTCCTACAATGTCCTCATCCATATTCTGACCTAAGCCCTACTCTGGCCACATATCTAATATGAATCTTTCCTACTGTGACATTCCTACACTGACATCATCCTTACTGTGACATTTTCCCTACTGTGGCCTCATCTCTACTGTGACTTCAACCTTAGTGAGAACTCATCCATACAGCTACCTCAAACTTAGTATGACTTCATCCCTAATGTGACCTCATATGTATTGTGACCACATTCCTACAGTGACATCATCCTTTCTTTGACATCAACCACACTCTAACCTCATTTCTAAAATGACCTTATCTCTACTGTGACATCATATCTAATGTCACTTCATTCATACTCTGATGTCTGCTTACTTTGATATCATTCTTATTGTGAAATCATCCTTACTGTGACCTTATTCCTATAATGACCTCATCCCTACTGTGACCTCATCTCTAATCTGAATTCATCCCTACTGTGAACTCATCCCTAATGTTCCCTCAACTGTACTATGATCTAATCCCTTCTGTGACTGCATCCCTTATGTAAACTCATCCCTAGTGTGATATCATCTCTGCCTGGAACTCATCACATCCCTAAGCTCATTCCTAATGTGACTTCATCCCTACTGTGAACTCTTCCCTATTTTGACCACATCCCTACTGTTATCTCATACCTATTTTCACCTCATACATAGTGTGACCTCAGCACTTCAGGGACCTCATCTCTATTGTCACTTCATCCCTACTGAGAACTCATCCCTATTGTGAACTCCACCCTACTCTTAGCTCATTTCTACTGTGACCTCAGTCCTAATGTGTCATCGTCCTTATTGTGACATCTGCCTCACTATGACCTCAATCATACACTGACCTCCTCCCTACTGTGACCTCATCTCTAAACTGACCTCATGTCTAATAAGACCTCATTCTTACTGTAACATCATCCTTACTGTGACATCATACTTAAACTGACCTCATTCCTACAGTGAACCACCCATCTCTAATGTGAACTTATCTCTTGTATGAATTGATCTGTAGTGAGAACTCATCCCTAGTGTTACATCCACCCTAATATGACATCATGCATACTGGGACATCATATCTATTGTTACATAATTCCTACTGTGACCTCATCCTAATTGTGACATCAACTTTATTCTGACACTCTTCCTACTGAGACATCATACCTACTGTGAACTTGCATATATATTTGACCTCCTTCCAACTGTGACATCATCTTTATTGTGACATCATTTTACTGTGACCTTGTTCTTACAGTGAAATCATCCTTACAGTGACCTCATCTCTATTGTGAACTCATCCCTACTGTGACCTAATCTCTACTGTGAACTCATCCCTAATGCGACCTCATCTCTTTTTTTCCTTCATTTGTGGTAAGAACACATCCATAATTGGACCTCAAACCTACTGTGACCTCACATCTATTTTGACCTCATTCTTACTTTGACATCATCCATATTCTAACCTCATTTCTACAGTGACATCATTCCTACTTTGACTTCCTATCTAATATGAACTCTTTCCTACAATGACTTCTGATTAATGTGACATCATACTTACTGTAACATCATCTTTAGATTGACCTTATTCCTACCATGACCTCATCCCTACTGTGACCTCATGTCTAATCTGCCTTCATCCATAGTGACAACTATTGCCTAGTGGTACCTCAAAACTTGTGTGAACTCCTCCCTAATATTCACTCATGCCTACACTGACCTAATGCCTTCTGGGACTGAATCCCTTGTGTAAAATCATCCCTATTCTGAGAGTATCCCTAATGTGACCACATCCCTACTTTTATACCACACTTATTTTGACCTCCTAACTATTGTAAACTCATACTTGCTGTGATTTAATTGCTATTATGACTTCATCTCTAGTGAGAAGTTATCCCTACTGTCACTGCAACCATCCTATGACCTCGTAATTCTTTTGACGTCATTCTTACTCTGACATTGCTTTTATTTTACATCATACTAACTCTCACTTCATTCCTACAGTGACCTCATCCCTACTGTGACATCTTCCCTAATGGAACCTCAGATCTATGGTGACTTCATCTGTAGCAAGAACTCATCAATAGTGGGCCCTCTACCCTAATACGACCTCATCCTCTTGTGACCTCATATCAATTGTGATCTCATTCCTACTGTGACATTATCCCTCATTTCTTATCATTAATACTCTGATCTCATTACTCCTGCAACATCATTTTTAGTTTGGCATCATCCATACTCTAACCTCATTTCTGCAGTGACCTCATCCCCATTCTGACTTCATATTTAATGTGAACTCTTTCATACTATGAAGTCTGCTTACTGTGACATCATCCTTACTGTGTCATCATCCCTATATTGACCTTATTCCTCATCCCTAATGTGGTCTCATCTCAATTGTGACTTCTATAGTGAGAACTCATCTTTTGTGTCACTGCATCCCTACTATGACCTCAACCAGACTGACCATATATCAATGGTGACCTATTCCTAATGTGATAGGATCCTTATTGTGACATCATACTTACAACAGTAAGTTCCTAAAGTGACACCATCCCTAATGTGACCACATATCTAATATGACCTCATTCCTTCTATGCCCGCATCCCTACTTTGACCACATATTTAAAATAACCTTTTTCTTAATGTCACATCATTACTGTGACTTCATTCGTACAATGACTTCACACTTACTGAGACATCTTCCCTATTGTGACCTCATCTCAGTTATGACTTCAATCATAATGAGAACTCATCCTTGGTGTGACCTCATACCTACTATGACCTCATCCATACCATATTGTCTGCTTACTGAGACATAATCCTTACTGTGACATCATACTTATTGTGATGTTATTCCTAAAATGACCTCATCACTACTGTGACCTCATTCCTACAGTGACCTCATATCTATTTTTTGGCTTTTTTTATTTTTTGTTGAATGAATATATATATATATATATATATAAAATCTAGACCCGTGTCCCCCTTCCTACCCCCCCACAGCACCAGAGCTCATGCATTCTTCCAAACATATTTTTCATCTTTTTCTCAGTCTTTCTCAAAATTCTAAATGTAGAAATTGACTATTTCAAGCAGAAGTTTACTGTTTCAGTCAGTTCTTTGACACAGTCTTTTCTGTTGTTGTTGTTGTTGTTGTTGTTGTTGTTGTCGTTGTCCTTTACAATATGCATCACTCCCAACTACTTGGACAAAAGTTCAAGAAGCCCTGCACAAGCAATACTTACAACTAAGTAATTGGTGCTAGCATCCACAGATGAGGGATACCATTCATTGTTTGTTTTTCTGGGACAGTATTACTTCACTTAACATAATATCTTCTAGTTCCATTCATTTACCTGAAAAGTTCATGATGTCACATCTTTCTTTTCTGCTGAATAGAACTCCATTGTGTAGATGTACCACATTTTACCTCATATATATTATGACCTCATTCCTACTGTGACATTTTTCATACTGTGACCTCATTCCTAAAATTACTTCATAGCTATTGTGACCTAATTCCTAATGTGATCTCATCTCTACTGTAACTTTATATCTAGTGAGAAATCATCCCTAGTGTAACCTCAACCCTACTATGACAACATCACTGCTGTGACCTAATATATATTGTGACCTCATTCCTACTGTGACATCTTCCTTATTGTGACATTATCTTTACTGTGACCTTGTTCCTAGAGTGATATCATCCCTACTGTGACCTCATTCCTACTGTGCAATGATAATTATTTTGGCATGAATAATTAGTGTGACATCATCTGTACTCTGACCTCCTATCTAATATTACCTCATACCTACAGTGATATCATACTTATTGTGACATCATTCCTACAAGGACCTCATTCCTATGCTGAGATCTTCCCTAATGTGACCTCATCTGAATTGTTACTTCATCCATAATGAGACCTCATCCACAGAGCTACCTCAATCCTAATATAACGTCATCTCTATTGTGACATCATTCTTATTGTGACATCGTTTTTACTTCAACATCATCCCCACTCTGACCTCATTCATAAAGTGACCTCAATCCTACTGTGCCTCATATCTAATATGACCTCATTGCTACTGTGATATCATCTGTACTGTGACCTCTTTCTTACACTGACATCATTCCTACTCTGACCTCATACTTACAATGACCTCATGGCTACTGTGACCTCATTCCTAATGTGACCTCATCTCTATTGTGACTTCATCTGTAGTGAGAACTCATCCCTAGTTTGACCTCAACCCTACTATGACCTCATCCCTACTGTGACCTCAAGTCTATCATGACCTCATTCCTACTGTGACATCATCCTTATTGTCCCATCATTTTTACTGTGACCTTGTTCCTACAATGATTCCATCCCTACTGTCACATCATATCTAATATAACCTCATTCCTATTGTGACATAATCTTTATTGTGACATCATGCTTATTGTTACCTAATTCCTACACTGAACTCATCGCTACTGAGTCCTCTTCCCTCCTTTGACCTCATCACTAATCTCACCTCATCCCACATAATACTTACTGTGACCTCACTCTGACAATGACTTCATCTCTAATGTGACATCTTCCCTACTGTAACATTATCTCTATTGTGACTTCATCTATATTGAAAACTCATCCATAGAGCTTTCTCAACCTTAATATGACCTCATCCCTAAGATCACTTAAGATTTTGTAGCCTCATTCCTACTGTGACTTCATCCTTACTTTTATGACATCAATAATATGACCTCATTCCTACTGTGACATCACCCTTACTTTTTCCCCATCCAAACTCTAACCTCACTTCTACAGTGACCTCATCCCTACTTTGACCTCATATTTAATGAGACCTCTTTCCTAAAATGGCATCTCTTTATTTGACATCATTTTTACTCTGACATCATACTTACTCTGACCTTATGCCTGCAATGACCTCATCCCTACTGTGACCTCATCTGTAGTCTGCATTACTCCATAATGAGAACTATTACCTTGTGGGACCTCAACCCTAGTGTGATCTCATTCCTAATATTCACTGATCCCTATTATGACCTAATCCCTTCTGTGATCCCATCCCTTATGTCAATTCGTCCCTAGTTGGATATCATCTCTACCTGGAACTCATCACAACTCGGAGCACATCTCTACTGTAACATCATCCTTATTGTGAACTCAGCCCTACTATGACCTAATAAAATACTGTGAACTCAACTCTATTGTGACCACATCCCTACTGTTGTCTCATACATATATTCACCTCATACATACTAGGACTTCATCCTTAAATTGACATTATCTCTATTGTGACTTCATCTCTAGTGAGAACTCATCCATAGTGGTACCTCAAACCTAATATGAACTAATACATACTATGACCACATATCTATTGTGACCTCATTTCTACTGTGAAATCAACCTTAGTTTGACATCATCTGTACTATAACCTCATTTCTACAGTGACCTGATCCCTAAAGTGACCTCATATTGAATGTCACCTCTTTTCTACCATGATGTCTGCTTACTGTGACATCAGCCTAAATGTGGCATTATCCTTACTGTTACCTTATTCTTACAATGACCTTATCTCTCCTGTGACCATATATCTTTTGTGACCTCATTCCTAGTGTGACATCATCCTCATTGTGACATCATACATACTGTGACATCACACATACCGTGACATTGTTCCTACAGTGACATTATCCCTAATGTGACCTCATATCTAATATGACCTCATCCCTTCTGTGACCTCATCACTACTCTGACCACATATTTAAAATTGCCTCTTTCATAATGTGACATCATCCTAACTGTGAACTAATTCATTCAATGACCACCTCCTTACTGTGACATCTTCCTTATTGTGAACTCTTCTCAATTCTGAATTTAATCATAATGAGAACTCATCCATAGTGGGACATCAACCCTACTATGACCTTATCCATTATCCCTACCATCATGTATTTGTATGTGATATCATCCTTACTGTGACATGATTCTTACTGTAACCTTATTCCTACAATGACCTCATGCATACTGTGACATCATCTTTAATCTGCTTTCATCCATAGTAAGAACAATTACCTAATAGGACTGGAACCCTAGTGTTAACCCATTCCTAATGTTCACTCATTCCTAGTATGACCTAATCCCTTCTGTTACTGCATTCCCATTTGTGAAGGCATACCTAGAATGATTTTGTCTCCACCTGGAAATCATCACAACCATGAGATCATCCTTACTGTGACCTCATCTCTATTGTGAACTCATCCTTATTGTTACCTCATCCCTACTGTTTACTCATCCCTGTTTTGACCACATCCCTACTATTATCTCATACCTATTTTCCCCTCATAGATAGTGTGACCTCATCCCTACAGTGATTTCATCTGTATTGTAACTTCATCTCTGGTGAGAATTCATCCCTTGTGTGACTTCAACCCTACAATGTCCTCATAACTATTGTGACCTCATTCCTACTATGACATCATCCTTATTGTGACATCAATCTTAATGTGATCTTATTCCTACAATGACATCATCCCTACTGTGACCTCATATCTAATATGAACTCATTCCTACTGTGACATCATATTTATATTCACATCATGCTTATTGTGACCTCCTTCTTAAATTGACATCATCCCTACTCTAAAATCATATCTATTATGATCATATTCCTACTGTGACATCATTCTTACTGTGACCTTATTCCTTCAATGACCTATTCCCTACTGTGACATACTCCCTACCATGACCTCAGCTCTATTTAGACATCATCCTTAGTGATAACTCACCCATAGTTGGCCCTCAACCCTACTAGGACCTTGTACCTAATGTGACCTCATAGCAGTTATGATTTTATTCCTACTGTGACATTATTTTTAATTTGTCAGCATCCATACTCTGACCTCATTACTACTCTGACATCATTTTTATTTGACATGGTATTTACTCTGACCTGATACCTACAGTGAATTCAATCTTACTGTGACCTCATCTCTATTATGACCTCATTCATACAATGACTTCATAGTTGCTGTCACATCATGCCTAATATGACCTCATCTCTATTGGTTCTTCATCGTTGCGATAACTCATTCCTAGTGTGACATCAAATCTGTTTTAACCTCATACATGTTGTGACCTCATTTCTATTGCAGACTAATTCCTTCTGTGTCTTCCTACTTAATTGTACATCATCCATACTCTGACCTCATTCCTAAAGTGATTTCATCCCTACTATAACCTCATATCTAATATGACCTCATTCTTACTGTGACATTATCTGTACTCTGAACTCCTTTCTACACTGACATTATCCCTACCTGACCTCATAACTATTATGACCTCATTCTAACTGTGACGTAATTCTTACTGTGATGTTATACTTACAATGATTCCAAATCTACTGTGACCTAATCTCACTTGGTCTCATCTCAATTGTGACTTCATCTGTAGTGAGAACTCATACCTAGTGTCACCTCAGCCATATTATGACTTCAACCTATGACCATATATCTGTTGTGACATCATTCCTACTGTGACATCATACAACATTCTTACTATGACTTTGTTTGTACAGTGACATCATCCTTATTGTTACCTGATATTTAATATGACGTCATCCCTACCGTGATCTCATTCTTATTCTGAATACATATCTAATATGACATGTTTATTACTGACCTCATCCCTGTGTGACAAGTTCCATACTCTGACCATATCTGTATTGTGACTTAATTCATAAACAGACCTCCTTAGTACAGTGGGCTAATATTTAATATGACCATATTTCTAATTAACTTCATCTGTATTGTGTTTTCTTTCTTTTTTTTTTTTTTTTTTGGCCTTTTTGAGACAGGGTCTCCCTGTAGCCCCAGCTTTCCTGTAACTCACTCTGTAGACCAGGCTGGCCTTGAACTCACAAAGATCCACCTGCCTCTGCCTCCCAACTGCTAGGATTTAAGGCGTGCACCACCACGCCCGGCCATCTATATTGTGTTTTCATCTGTAGTTGGAACTCATCCCTAGTGTGACCTCAAATCTATTATGACCTCATCCCTACTGCAACATCCTATCTATTGTGACATCATTCCTACTATGACATCATACTTACTGTGAATTTATTCCTACAGTGACCTCATCGCTACTGTGACATCTTCCATAATGTGAACTCATCACTATGGTGACTTCATCAATGTAAAGAGCTCAACCTTAATATGATCTCATCCTTATTATGACCTCATATCATTTGTGACCTAATTCCTGTTGTGACATCATTTTTACTTTGATGTCCTTCATACTCTGACCTCATTCCTATAGTGAACTCAATCGTACTGTGACATCATATCTATTATGACTTCATTCATAATGTGACATCAACCTTTCTGTGACCTCATGCCTATAGTTATTTCATACCTAAATCTCTACTGTGACTTCATATGTAGTATGACTTCAGTCCTACAGTGACATCATCCTTTCTCTGACATCATGCTGACTGTAAAGTCCTGGATATGCTGACCTCATCCCTAATGTGACCTCATATCCAAAAAAAACTCATTCCTACTGACATCATACTTACTGTGACCTCATTCTTACAATGACTTCATCCTTGCTGTGACATCTTTTGTAATGTGACATAATCTCTATGATGACTTCATTGAAATGTGAGAACTCATCAATAGTGGACCCCCAACCCTAATATGACCTCATCCATACTGTGACCTCATACCAAATATGACCTCATTCCTTATGTTACATTATCTTTTTTTGTCATCATGCATACTCTGACCTCATTCCTGCAGTTATATTATTTTTACTTTATCATCATTCTTACTGTGACTCTATTCCTAGAGTAATCTCAATCCTATAGTTTCCTCATATCTATTCCTACTGTGACATCATCCATACTGTGACCTCATTCCTACAATTACTTCAAAGCTAATGTGACCACAGCCCTAATGAGACCTCATGTCTAATGTGACTTTATCTGTAGTGAGAACCCATCTGAAATGTTACATGAACCATACTATGACCTCATCCCTACTCTGATGTCAAATACGTTGTGACCCCATTCCTCTTTTAAGTTTTTTTAATATTTTATGTGTATGAATGTACTGTCTGCATGCAGTTTTGTGCACCTGTGTAGTGCAATGCCGCAGTGGTCAGAAGAGGGTGTCAGAATACCCTGGAACTTGAGTCAAAGACGGTTCTCAGTCACCCTGTGGATGCTGGAGATCAAACCCGGGTCCTCTGCAAGAGCAGTTGGCCCTCTTAACCACTATGCCATCTCTCCAGCCCATAACCCCATTCTTAATGTGACATTATACTTATTATGATGTCCCATTTACCTTGTTCCTACAGTGACATCATCCCTACTGTGACCTCATTTCTAACATGACTTCATTCCTACTCTGACATCATTATTATTGTGACATCATGCTTTTTCTGACATTATTCCTACTGTGACCCATCCCTACTCTGACCTCATCCCTACTGTGTCCTCATATCTATATTTACAACATTCTTACTGTATTATCTTCCTTATTGTGATGTCATATTTATTGTGACCTTGATTCTACAGTGACATCATGCCCCTGTGACCTCATATTAAATCTGACCTGATTCCTGCTGTGACATCATAATAATTGTGACATCATTATTATTGTGACATCATTCCTACAGTAACCTCATCCCTACTCTGACCTCATCCCTACTGTGACCTCATATCTAAATTGTCCTCATTCCTGCTGTGGCATCATCCTTACTGTCTCCTCATCCCTATTGTGACATGTTCCCTAATGTGACCTCATCTTTATGGTGACTTCATCCCTAGTGAGAACTCATCAATAGTGACCCTCAAATCTAATATGACTTCATCCTTACTATGACCTCCTATCAATTGCAACCTCATTCCTACTGTGATATTATCATTATTTTGTCACCATCCATACACTGACCTCATAAATACTGTGACAGCATTTTTCCTTTTACATCATAATTAATGTGAACTCATTCCTACAGTGACCTCAAACATACTGTGATCTCATATCTATTATTACCCTTCTGTGACATTATCCATACTGCGACCTCAATCCTACAATGTCTTCATAGCAAATGTGATTTCATCCCTAATATGACCTCACCGTTATTATTATTTCATGTTTAGTGAGATCTCATCCCTAGTGTGATATCAACCATAAAATGGTCTCATTCTTAATGTGACCTCACATCTATTGTGACCTCATTTGTACTGTGACTTTTTCATTTTTTATATCATCTTTACTGTGACCTTGTTCCTACAGTGACCTCAGATCTCTTATGCCCTCAGCCCTACTGTGACCTCATAACTACTGTGATATCATAACTATTTGTGACAACATGCTTATTGTGACCTTGTGCTTATTGTGAGTTCATGGCTACAGTGACCTCATACTGACATTGACATCATTCTTATTGTGACCTCATTCCTACAATGACCTACTCCCTACTGTGAACACACATTTATTGTGACCTCATTCCTACTGTGACATTTTTATTTTTACATCAATCTTACTGTGATCTCATTCTTACCAGTGACTTTATCCTTAATCTGATGAAATAGTGTATATGACCTCATTGTTAAAGTGACATCATCCTTACTGTGACCTCATGCTTACAGTCTTCTTACCTAGTGTGACCTCATACCTACTGTGTCCTAGTATCTATGGTGCCTTGATCTGTAGTCAGAACACATCCCTAGAGTGATCTCAACCTTAGTAAGACCTCATTCCTATGGTGACTTCATATCTAGTATGACCTCAATCCTACTGTGACATCATCCTCACTCTGACTTCATACTGACTGTGAACTGATTATTACACTGACTTCATCCTTATTGTAACCTCAACCGAAAATGACCTAATTCCTACTGTGACATCATCCTTACAGTGACCTCATTCCCACAATGACCTCACCCCTACTGTGACATCTTCCTTAATGTGACCTCATCTCCATGGTGACTTCATCCATAGCAAGAACTCATCAATAGTGATCCCTAAACCCTAATATGACCTCACCATTTCTTTGACCTCATACCAATTGTGACCTCATTCCTACTATGCATTATCCCTCCTTTGGCTTTATCCATACTCTGACCTCATTCCTACTCTGTCATCATTTTTAATTTGACAGCATCCTTACTGTAACCTAATTCCTAAAGTAACCGCAATTCTACAGTAAACTCATATATATTATGACCTCATTACTACTGTGATATAATCCCTAACTGTGACCTCACTCCTACATTGATTTCAAAGCTACTGTGTCCTCATCCCGAATGTGACCTCATCTCTATTGTGACTTCATCTGAAGTAAGAACTCGTTCCTTCTGTTACATAAACCCTACTCATCCCTTTTGTAACCTCATATCTCTTGTTACCTCATTCCTTCTGTGACATCGTCCCTATTGTGATGGCATCATAACTGACTTTTTCCCACATTGACCTCATATCTATTATGACCTTATTCTACTTTGATATAATTATTGGGAGAACATGCTTATTTTTGAGACAACATGCTTATTGTAATGTCCTTCCTACTTTTTCCTCATGCCTTCACTGTCTTCATAAATAATATGACCTCATACCTACAGGAACATCATGATTATTTTGACTTTATTCTTATAATGACCTCCTCCCTACTGTGAACTCACATTTATTTTTACCCCATTTCTTCTACGACATTGTTTTTATTTTGATTTCAATCTTACTGTGACCTCATTCATACTGTGGCCTCATATATACTCTGTAACATCATACATACCATAATATCAAATTCCTGTGACCTCATGCCTACAAAGTCTTGATAAAGACTGAGACCTCAAACAATTACTTCAACTGTACTGTGATCTCACATCATATCAATTGTGACTTCATTCCTATGGTAATATTATCCTTATTTTGTCATCATCCATACTCTAGCCCCATTTCTATACTTATGTCATTTTTACTTTAACATCATCATTTCTGTGACCTCATTCCAACAGTGACTTCAATCCTACTGTGACTTCATATCAATTATGACCTCTTATTGTGACATCATAATTCTCTGACCTCATGCCCACAATTATGTTATAGCTATTGTGACCTCATCCCTAATGTGACCTCATGTCTATTGTGACTTCGTCTGTAGTGAGAACTCATCCCTAGTGTGGCATCAACCCTAATATGACCTTATCCCTGCTGTATCTTCATATCTATTTTGACATCATTCTTAATGTGACATTTTCCTTATTTCGATGTTATTTTTACTGTGACCTTGTTCTGACACTGATATCATCCCTGCTGTGACCACATCCTTACTCTGACCTCATATCAGTTATGAAGTCTTACATAAGTGATGTCAGCTGTATTTTGATCTCAATCTTAAAATGACCACATCCCTACTCTGAACTCACATCTATTGTGGCCTCATTCCTACTGTGACATCATTGTTACAATGACCTCAACACTACTATGACCTAACACCTAGTGCCCTTAGCTAGAACTCAGCAACAGTGGGCCCTCAACCCTATATGACCTCATCATTACTTTGACCTTATATCATTTGTGACCTCATTCCTCCTCTGACATTATCCTTCATTTTTCATTATACATACTCTGACATCATTCCTACTGTGACATAATTTTTACTTTGATATAATCCTTACTGTTACATCATTTCTAGTGTGACCTCATCCTATTATATATTATGACCTCATTCCTACTGTGACATCATCCTTACTGTGACCTCATACCTACAATGACCTCATAGCTATCTGACCTCTTCCCTAATTTGACCTCATAGCTATTGTTACTTCTTCTATAGTGAGAAATCATCCCTAGTGTGACATCAAACTTACTATGACTTCATCACTACTGTGACTTCACATCTAATATAACCTAATTCCTACTGTGACATCATCTTTACCCTGACATCATGCCGTGACCTCATTGTTACACTGTCATCATCAGTACTGTGACCTCATATCTAAAATGACCTCCTTCCTACTGTGAGATCATCCTTACTGTGACCTCATTCTACAATGTGCTAACCCCTAATGTAACTTCTTCCCTAATGTGACCTCATCTCTATGGTGACTTCATCCATAGTGAGAAGTTATCAATATTGTTCCCTGAAACCTAATATCATCTTATCTTTATTGTGACCTCATATCAATTGTCACCTCGATCCGACTGTCATATCATCCTTATGACGATATCATTCTTACTGTGACCTCATGCCTACAAAGTCTTCATCCTTCTGTGTCCTCATCCCTACAGTGTCCTCATAACTATTGTGAATTCAACCGTAATGACAACTCATGCCTAGTGTGACTTCAAAGCCATTAACTCATTTCTACTGTGATTTCATATGTAGTATAGTCTCAATCCTACTGTGACATCATCCTTACTCTGACATCATGCTTACTGTGCCATACTTACTACACTGGCCTCATACCTATTATGAGCTCATATCTAAAATGATCTCATTCCTACTATGACATCATTCTTACTGTGACCTCATTCCTACAGTGACCAGTCCCCTACTGTGACATCTTCCTTAATGTGTCCTCATCTCTTTTGTGACTTCATCTGTAGTGAGAACTCATCCCTAATGTGACATCAAACCTACTATAACATCATCCCTACTGTGACCTCATATCAATTGTGACCCCATTCCTACTGTGACATCTTCCTTACTGTGATGTCATCTTTACTTTTTCCTTGTCCCTACAGTTACATCATCCCTACAGTGGCAGCTTTTCTAAAATGACCTTATTCCAACTGAGAAATTAAAATTATTGTGCCATCATGCTTATGTTGACTTCATTTCTACAGTGAACTCAGCTCTACTCTGACGACATCCCTACTCTGGCCACATATCTAATATGACCTCATAACTACAGAAAACTCATCCTTATTGTGAATTTATTCCTACATTGACCTCATCCCTACTGTGAACTCACATTATATTGTGGCCTCATTCCTATTGTGATATCATTTTTATTTTGACATCAACCTTACTGTGTCTTCATTCCTACAGTGACCTCATCCCTATTCTGATAATACCAAATATTACCTCATCACTACTGTGACATCATCCTTATGATGACATCATCCTTATGATGTTATCATCCTTACTGTGACCTCATAGCTACAAATACTTCATACCTACTGGGACCTCATCCCTACTCTACCTCATACCTATTATGAATTTATCTGTAATGAGAAATCATCCTTAGTTTGACCTCAATCTTACTATGACCATAGCTCTACTGTTACTTCATATTTAGTTACCTGATTCTTCGTGTTAAAATATCCTTACTCTGACATCATGCTGACTGTGACATCACTGCTACCCTGACATCATTCATACTGTCACCTCATATCTAAAACAACCCCATTCCTATTCTGATGTCATCCTTACTGTGACATCATTCTTACAGTGACCAAATTCCTACTGAACATCTTCCCTTATATGACCTCATTTCTATGGTGAATTAATCCATATATAGATCTCAATAGTGGGCTATCAACCCTATTATGACCTCGTCCTTACTTTGACCTCATTATTTGGGACCTTATTCCTACTGTGACATTACCCTTCCTTTGTCCTCATACATATTCTGACCTCATTCCTACATTGACATCATTTTCCCTTTGACATTGTACTTACTCTGAGCTCATTCCTTCAGTTAATTCAATCCTACTGTGACCTCATATATATTATGACCTCATTTCTACTGTGACATCATACTTAATATGACCTCATTCCTACAGTTACTTCATTGCTACTATGACCTATCCCTGATGTAACCTCATCTCTATTGTGACTTCATCTTTAGTGATAACTCATCACTACTATGACATCAACCATACTTTAACCTCATCCCTACTGTGACCCCATAACATTTGTGACTCAGTTACTACTGTGACATCTTCTTTACTGTGACATCATTTATAAAATGTTTTATTAATTTTATTTATTTCTGTATGTGTATGAATGTACTGTCTGCATGCAAGTCTGTGCACCCATGTTGTGCAACACTGTGGAGGTCAGAAGAGGGTGTTGGATTCCCCTGGAACTGGAGTATTCCTGGAATTGGAGTTTCAGACGGTTCTCAGCTGCCATGTGGGTGCTGGGAATCAAACCCGGGTCCTCTTCAAGAGTGGTCAGCACTCTTAACCACTAGGCCATCTCTCCAGCTCCATGACATCAATTTACTGTCATCTTGTTCCTACAGTAACAACATTGCTACTGTGACCTCATATCTAATATGACCTCATTCTTACTGTGACATAATTATTGTGACATCATGCTTATTGTGATGTCATTGCTACAGTATCCTCATCCCTAATATGACCTCATGTGTAATATGACCTCATACCTACATTGCCATCATTCTTATTATGACCTTATTCCTACAATGACCTAATTCTTACTGTGAACTCACATCCATTGTGAACTCATTCCTATTGTGACATCATTTTTATTTTGACATCAACCTTACTGTGATCTCATTCCTACAGTGCCTTCATCCCTGTTTTGATGTAGTATCTAATATGACCTCATTTCTACTGTGACATCATCCTTATGATGATATCACCCTTACTGTGACCTCATGCCTGAAAATTCTTCATAACTACTGTGACCTCATCCCTACTCTTTCCTCACATCTATTGTGAATTCATCTGTAGTGAGAACTCATCCCTAGTTTGACCACAACATTTCTATATGACATAATGTCTACTGTCTACTATACCTTCATATCTAGTTGACCTCATTCCTACTGTGACAACATCATTACTCTGAAATCATACTGACTGTGAACTGTAAATGCTACACTGACATCATCCCTACTGTGACCTCATCTATCTCGTGACTTCATCTGTATTGAGAACTCATCAATAGTAGGCCCTCAAGTGTAATATGACCTCATATATACTATGACCTCATATCATTTGTGACCTCATTCCTACTATAACACTACCCTTCCATTGTCATCATCCATACTCTGACCTCATTTCTACTGTGACATTTTTTTCTGTGACAGCATTTTTAATTCATTTGACATCATTCTTTGTGAACTCATTCCTACAGTGATCTCCCTGCTACACTGACCTCATCCCCATTTTACCTCATTCCTAATGTGACATCAACCTTACTGTGAACTCATTTTTACAATTACCTGATCCCTACTGTGACATCTTCCCTAATGTGACCTCAGCTCTGTGGTGATCTTCATAGCATGAAGCCATCAATAGTGGGCCCTCAACCCTAATATGACCTCATACTTACTCTGACCTCATATCAATTGTGACCTCAGTCCTACCGTGACATTATCCTTATTTTGACATCATCCATTCCCTGACCTCATTCCTACTGTGACCACATATCTAATATGACCTTATTCCTACTGTTACATCATTCTTACCTGGAACTCATTAAACAGTGGCCCCTCAACCCTATTATGACCTCATCCTTAATTTGACGTCATATCAATTGTGACCTTATTCTTTACTGTGACATTATCCTCCCTTATTTATCATACATAATCTGACATCATTCTTACTGTGAAATCATTTTATTATTTTATATCATCCCTACTAGGACATCACATGTATTGTGACCTCATTCCTACTATGACATCTTGCTTTTGTGATGCCTTGTTACTGTGACCTAACTCATACAGTTAGTTATATTATTCCTACTGTGATGTCATTTGTAATATGACCCCTTTCTACTGTGATATCAGAATTATTTTGACATCATATTTATTGTAATGTCATTCCTATGGTGACCTCATCCCTAACCTGACCTCATTCCTACTCTGACCTCATATCTAATATGATCTCATACCTACACAGAAGTCATCTTTATTGTGACCACATTCCTAAAATGACCTCAATCCTACTGTGAAATCACATCTATTATGACCTCATTACTACTGTGTTATTTTTACTTTGACTTTATACTTAATGTGACCTCACTCCTACAGCAACTTCAGTGCTACTGTGACCTCATATCTATTATGACCTCATTCCTATTTTGACATCATCCTTACTGTGACCTTATTCCTACAATGATTTCATAGATACTCATTCCCAACCTCATTCCTAATGTGACTTCATGTCTATTGTGACTTCATGTGAATTGAGAACTCATCCCTAGTGTGACTTCAAACTTACTATGACCTCATCTCTACTGTGACTTCATATCTAATATGAACTCATTCCTACTGTGACATCATCCTAAATCTGACATGTGGCCAACTGTGATCTCATTGCTACACTGACCTCATTCCTAATGTTACCTCATATCTTAAATGACCTCATTCCTACTGTGACATCAATCTTACTGTGAACTCATTTCTACAATGTCCTCATCCCTACTGTGACATCTTCCCTAATGTGACCTTATCTCTACGGTGACTTCATGCATAGTGAGCAATCATCTATATCATCTATAGTGGGCCCTCAAACCTAATATGACCTCCTGTTTACTGGAGCCTGATTCTTACTGTGACAGTATCCTTTCTTTTTTATCATCCATACTCTGACATCATTCCTTCTGTGACATCACATTTCTTTTATTCTTTTTTATTTTTTTTGAGGCAGGGTCTCCCTGTAGCCCCAGATGGCCTGGAACTCACAGAGATCTGCCTGTCTCTGCCTCCCAAATGCTAAGATTAAAGGCGTTGTCCACCACACCTGGCTTAAAGAGTGTTTTTTTAGCCACAAGATGGGTGCTGGGAATCAAACTCGGGTCCTCTGCAAGAGCAGTCCGTGCTCATAACCACTGAGCCATCTCTCCAGCCCCAACATCACTTTACTTTTGACATCATCTTTATTGTGACCTCATTCCTACAGTGACCTCATTCCTACAGTGACCTCTATCCTACTGTGACTTCATATCTCTTATGAACTCATTCCTACTGTGATATCCTCCTTACTGTGACCTCATTCCTCCAATGACCTGAACCTTACTGTGATCTCACATCATATCAATTGTGACCTCATTCCTATGGTTATATTATCCTGATTTTGTCATCATCCATACACTAACCTCATTCCTATCTTATATCATTTTTACTTTGATATTATCCTTACTGTGACCTCATTCCTACAGTGACCTCAATCCTACTGTGACCTCATATCAATTATGACCTCTTTTCTATTGTGACATCATCCTTACTCTGACTTCATACCTACAATGACTTCATAGCTACTGTGACTTCATCCCTAATGTGATATCATTTCTATTGTGACTTCATCTGTAATGAGAACTCATCCCTAGTGTGACATCAATCGTAATATGACCTTATCCCTACTGTACCCTCATATCTATTGTGACATCATTATTAATGTGACATCTTCCTTATTTTGATATTGTTTTTACTGTAACATTTTTAGGACCCTGACATCATCCCTACTGTGGCCTCATCCTTAATCTGACCTCACATACTAATATGAACTCATACATACAGTGACATCATCTGTATTTTGACCTCAATCCTGCAATGACCTCATCCCAACTGTAAACTCACATCTATTGTGACGTCACTTCTACAGTGACCTCATCCTTACTTTGACCTCATACCTAATATAACATCTTTCCTACCATGACATATGCTTAATGTGACATTGTCCTTAGTGTGATGTTATTTCTACAATGCCCTCATCTCTACTGTGACCTCATCTCTAATCTGCCTTCATTTATAGTGAGAACTGGGCTGGAGAGATGGCTCCATGGTAAAGAGCACTGACTGCTCTTGAAGAGGACCCAGGTTCGATTCCCAGCACCCACATGGCAGCTAGGAACCATTTGTAACTTCAGTTCTAGGGGAATCCGACACCCTCATCTGACCTCTGTGGCATTGCATGACACAGGAGTACCAATCTACATGAAGACAGTACACTTATAGTGAGAACTATTACCTAGTGCAACCTCAACTCTGGTATAAGCCCATCCCTTATGTTCACTCATTCCTATTCTGACCTACTCCCTTCTGTGACCTTATCTCTTTTGTGTAGTGAGAACTCATCCCTAGTGAGACATCAACCCTACTATGAACTCATCCATACTGTGACCTCATATCAATTGTGACATCATTCCTACTGTGACATCTTCTTTATTGTGACATCATCTTTACTGTGACCTTGTTCCTACAGTGACATCATCCTTACTGTGACCTCATATCTAATATGACCTCATTGCTACTATGACATCATAATTATTGTGACATTATGCTTATTGTGATGTCATTCCTACAGTGACCTTTTCCCTACTCTGACCTCATATCTAATATGACCTCATACCTACATTATCATTCTTATTGTGATCTCATTCCTACAATGACCTTATCCCCACTGTGAACTCCCATTTATTGTAACCTCATTCCTTCTGTCACATCAGTTTTGTTTGATATCAACCTCTCTATGACCTCATTCCTGCCATGAAATCATCTTTATGGTGACCTCATTCCTACTGTGACCTCATCCCTGCTCTGATGTAATATTGAATATTACTTCATTCTTACTGTTACATCATGGTTACAAAGATATCATCCTTAATATGGCCTCATGTCTACAAAGACTTCATAGCTATTGAGTCCTCCTATATATTGTGACTTTATTGTAGTGAGGACTCCTCCCTAGTATGACCTCAAACGTATTATGCCCTCATCTCTATTGTGACTTCATATCTAGTATGACCTCATTCTTACTGTGGCATGAACTTTATTCTGATATCATGTGGACTGTGACATAATTGCTACACTGACTACATCCCTACTGTGTCCTCATATCTAAAATGACTTCATCTTAATGTGACTTCATTCTTATTGTGACCTAATTCCTAAAATGACCTCATTTCTACTGTGACATCTTAATTATTTTGGCATAGTGTTTAGTGTCCTTACTGTGTCCTCATATCTATTGTGACTTCATTATGTATTCAAAACACATCCCTAGGGTGATCTCAAACTTATTATGACCTCACCTCTTCTATGACTTCATATCAAGTATGTCCTCATTTCTAATGTGACATTATTTTACCCTAACTTCATGCTGCCTGTGTCCTTATTGCTACACTGAACTCATCCTTACCTTGCCCTCATATCTAAAATGAACTCATTCATACTTTGACATCATCCCTACTGTGATATCTTCCCCAATATGACTGCATCTGTATGGTGACTACATCTGTATGGTGACTACATCTGTATGGTCACTCATCATTAATGGGCTCTTAAACCTAATATGACCTCGTCCTTACTGCATCATTCCTCCTGTGACATTATCCTTATTTTGTCATCATCCATACTCTGACCTCCTTCCTACCATGACATTGTGGGAATGAAACTTCGTGTATGGCTTGAAGCAAGGACTTGTAAGACCTGTCCCAGGATATCTCCGGTTATCTGATATCTCTGTGGGCTTTCAGTTGCCTCTGTGAATTATCTGTAGCTGGAAGGTTTGGCATATTACAATGATTCTTGCTTCGCCACATCTCTGCAAAGTTCCAGAACATGATGGCCCCTTCCCTTGAGGCATTGAGCAAAATGTCACACCTATAGATACCTGTTGCACAAACAGGAGCTCTGTAGCACCCTGATTAGAGCCAAGGTGGCTCACCCTTCCCTTCCGCCTCCCCCAATTCCTTGCCCAGAGCACAGTAACCTTCAATATATAGACCTCACTGACAGAATATAAATGTCGTTACTATTTTCAAGGCTCTCTACATGTGAGTCTGCTCATTTTCCACGGGTGATCTCCTGAAGATTTACCTCTCCCCTTCTTGCAAGAGTGAAGCATAGAGACTGTCAGACTGCAGGCAAGGTCAAGCCTGGGACCAGGCCAAGAAGGGAAGAACAACGTGTGGAATGTGCCAAAAATGTGTGGCTCAACTTTTCACAAAAGGGAGAAGGAAACAAGGTATTCCTCTTGTATTTCCCTACAAGAGATTAAATTTTGAATCTGCTTTCAGCCTGTCTCCTCTATATGGCAAACTTGCCACATCTCTGTGTAATTCTCTCTTCCTATGTGGTTAGTCTTTTGAACTTCCTCTTCCCCTAACCACTAACATTTCCTATCTCTCTTCATAAGTCTCTGTCCTCCATACAGCCAGCTCAGCACATCTCTGTGGAATTCTCTCTTCCTGTGAGATCAATCTTTTGAACCGTCTCTTTCCCTAACCACTAGCATTTCCCATATCTCTTTTTCTTGGGTAACAGATAAGCCCAAAAGACCTACAGGATAAGAAAATAAAAACGCTCCTCAAGAGTGGAGGAGTTAAAATTTGCACATGGGAAGCCTCCTCCTTTTGGAGTGAGACTCTTAATATTGCCCTGTGGAAGTCCCCTTCAGACTTTTGTAATTCAGAATTCTGGACATTCTGGACACGCACAAGAAAATGCTCCAGCATCTCTCATGTTCTTGCCACTATTGGCTGCATTGAGACAATGTTTAGGGCCTTCTCACCAAACCACACCAGGAAACAAAATTAAATTGCAGACCCCTTCCTCCAAAGAACCTGCTAAAACTCCCCTCAAGAACCCCAATAAAATTCCCTCTGAAAGCCCCCAATCTCCAGACCCAGTAAAAGTAGAACAAGATAATCAAAATATCCAAGAAGCTAGCCTTAACCTTTCCCTTAATGATCAGCCACTCCGTCTCAAGGGGCCGGGAACACCTTCACCCTCATCGTCTTCTCTCTCTCCTACAGAAAAACTGTGCCAGATTAGGGACAACCCAGTTCTTCAATTATAGGCATTCCCCATTAATGTAGCTCCAACTCGGGGTCGACCTCTAAACTGGTACCCATCCCAGGCAAGTAAGTTGAAAGAACTCAAGCAAGCGGTTAGAGAGGATGGTGTCCAGATACTGACAAATTCCATTTTCCAGAGCTTTTGCACTTCTCCTAACACTCCCCAGGACTAGAGAGATATCTGTAGATCCTCACTTCCAGGTCTGCTATTTTTACAATGGGAAGCACTGTACAGAGACAAATGTCTCTAACAGGTTCAGAGAAATCGAGGGCACCAAAATTTAGACTGGGATTATGGACAGCTCTTTGGAGAAGGAGATTTTAGCACAGGGAGGTAGTAGGCCAGACTGGCCCCCAGGTACTTTGACCAGTTCTGCCTTTGCACTCTAGAGGCCTGGGATAGAATTACACAAAACACTGAATCCCAGGCAAGCTCCTCCTTATTATTTCCTAGGAAAAAAAAAATGAGGAACCCCTCTCTGCCTTTATCTTAAGAATTAAGGAGCTGGAGAGATAGCCTAGCGGTTAAGAGCACTGACTGCTCTTACAGAGGACCCGGGTTCGATCCCCAGCACCCACATGGCGGCTGAGAACCGTCTGTAACTCCAGTTCCAGGAGAACTCCAGTTCCAGGGAATCCGAGACCCTCTTCTGACCTCCGCGGCATTGCACGACACGGGTGCACAGACCGACATGCAGACAGTACACTCATACACATAAAAAAATAAATAAAATAAAAAAAAAAAAGAATTAAAAGCAGTCTAAAGAGAAAGATCCCCAACTCTACATCCAGAGAGATGCTCCTTAAAAATATTGTTTGGAAATGAATGAATTCAGAATGTAAGCAAGAGTGCCAGGGCTTAAACGATGACCATTATGACAGATGGATAGTGGCAACTCAGGACATGTGCACAGCCTCCTACAAAGCTAATTACCTAGCTCAAGCCTTTGTGGTTGCTGTCACCACAAATGAGAAATGTTTTAAATGTGTTGACAGAATTTCATTGGAAAAGACAGTGCCTGAAAGCACCATTCTCTCCCAGATGGCCTTCTGAAAGCTCCCCACCCATTCTCTGCCCCCAGTGTAGAAAAGGATAATATTGGAGGAAAGATTGCCACTCAGACTATGATAAAGATGGCAAAAAATTGCCTCTTTTAAACTCCTAGGTGGGCAGCCCCTAGCCCAGGAAAAAAGGGAGAAAAGAGTCAATACACGCCCTCCAGACAACACCAATCTCAGAAGGCTCACATCCTGCATTGGCGATTAAAATTGGGGGAGGCCTTTTAAACATTTGATAGATACAGGGGCAGACAGAACCATTATAAAACAGCAAGAAATCCTCCAGACTGACTTTTGCTTCCAGGACCTAGACTTCTAGGACTAGGAAGGCAATCACAGTCTTACATAACTAAAAATGTTTACACCTGGGTGGACCCTGATGGAAACACGGGTCAGATTCGCCCATTAGTAGCACCCACTAATATCAATCTGCTAGAGAGAGATATTTTGGAGACTTTAGATGTGGTTATGGCCAATCCAAATGAGACCAACCATTCCCAGACCATTTAACTGGAGGAAAATGCCCCCATCATCTCAGCAAGAAGCACCCCCAGTCCTGAGGGTCACTGCAGAATATGCTCCCCATTGTCTGGACTGGAAGTCAGATGATCCAGTCTGAATTGAGCAGTGGCCCTTGTCAGGGGAGAAATTTCAAGCTTTCCAGGACTTAGTAAAGGAGCAATGTTCATTGAGACACATCCGTCCATCTCTCAGTCCATAGAACACCCCTGTGTTTGTCATAAAAAAGGCAACAGGAGGTTGGCATCTCTTACAAGAACTTCATGCCATTAACAGAACTGTGCATATATGGGGGTCTCCACAAAGGCATCTCCCCCTTGCCTCTGCTATCCCAGCTAACACCCCTCTGCTAGCCTTAGATATCAAGGACTGTTTCTTTTCAATTCCCCTTCACACTGAGGATTGCAAGTGGTTCACTTTCTCAGTCCCTGAAATTAACAACTCACATCCAGCAACTCATTATGTGTGGACTGTCCTGCAACAAGGCATGGCCAACAGCCTAAGCTCTGCCAAGAGGAGATAGTGGCAGCCCTTAAACCCCATATGGAACAAGTTCTGCAAGTCTTCCATGATATGGACGATGTTTTAGTTTGAGACAAATTATCTACTGAATTGGCACCTTTAAAGGAGAGGCTTGTACCATTCTTAGAAGCTTTTGGATTTAAAATAGCCCATGCTAAGATTGAAATGATTCCCCCAATTCATTTCCTAGGCACTGAAATTTCTCTCACAGCAATGAGGCCACTCAAACCGGTCATCTCCCTTCCTCCCAGGCTCAAACTAGCATCTCTTCAGTCCTTCCTAGGAAATCTTAACTGGGTCCACCCATGACTGTCGATCCCCACAACAATGCTGCAACCTCTCTTTGATCTTCTATGAGGGAGGCGACAGGAACCCAGCTTCCAAGCGAAAGTTCACAGCAGAAGCTTCAGAACCCTACCTGAAGTCAACCGAGCTCTTCAGAGCATGGCTTTAGCACGTTTTACACCCTGACTTCCGGTACAGTTGCTTATTTTGAGCACCATCCCCATGCTCCTAGGGGCTCTTTACCAATCCAAGGGAGTACTAGAGTGGCTGCACACACCCATAGGGGAACTCCCTGACTGTTAACTGAAATGGATTCCTTAGGCACTCTGAAAAGAATAGAGAATCTGTGGAAAGGACCTGATTCACTGTTAATAACTGGGAGGGGCTTTGCTTGCATCTTCCCACAGGATTATCCGAGTCCCCTTTTGATTCCAGCCAGAAATGTCAGATAAATCGATTCTTTGTCAGAGAAACTTGGGAAGGAAGAAACCAGGTAATTGGAACCAGCGACTATTCTTTGCAAGGCTGCAGCAAGGCAATCACAATCACTGTTTTTCCCAATTCCACCAGTACCTCTCAGGCACTCTTTATCTGCGTTACCCATCTTAATAAAGGACATTGTTTACAGGAAGCTGATACTTATGGCAGTTGCGGATTCTGGTCTTGCATGTTGGAGAGTGTTTGCAGCCCAAGAAGCCTGTTCCAAGTCCAAAATAACCATTTTAAAATTAATATACAAGACCCCTAGAGTGACTGCTGGAGAGCTGGAATGAAGGGAAAACTCTACCCTTACAGCAACACCTCGTACCCTGCAGCAGATATCCGCATGTCTCGCCAGCTTGTTCTAGCTCCACAGCCAATCCTCACTCAATCCCACATTCTGTTACAGGAATCCAAAATGGAAGGAAAACTGCAGTCCACTCTAACATGGCTCCAGTATATTGAATATGCTAGAGATCTCCTACCCTACACCACCCACCGTAATGTCTCCCAGTGTTTTTCTGAGCACCCCTTACATGCTCTCTTTTCACTGTTGTTCCTTGTAATGTCTTTTTACAGGAATCTGCTCTCATGGAGAATTGTCGGGTATTCTTTTGGCAGCCCTGACCCCTGCTGTCTCTCACAGATCTGTGAAAGTCTGGAATGTCCTTTGATCTCTCAGGAAAGAATGCTGATCTAGATTTAGCCTGAGTTTCCCTCCTCTCAGTTACCTGTCCCAGGCCCCAATTTTGTGTAAGTGTCCTGGGCCATGCCTGGGTTAGTATATAAACCCTGAGTGCAAACAATAAAATTTAGTCTACTCCCTCAGGCCTTCCCTGAGTCCGTGTATGTGTGTCTGTCTCTATGTCTGTCTTTATCTTTTTATTTCCTCGAGTAATATCCCTGGCCAGCCCCCCTGTCTCTTTGCCAGAGCTAAGACAAGGAGAGAAGAACAACAAACAGCATGTGGATGTCGTTGGCCACGCATGCATAAAGGATACTCAGACAATGATAAACCCTACAAATGGCGTCAGGCTTCGAATTCCACTAGACAGAGGAAGAGGAAAAAACGAATTTATTGGGCTGTCTCTCTTAGCCCTGATTTCTCCCATGAGAGGGAAATCTCCAGGGATTTACTGTGAACACAGGGAGTTTCACCCCCTAATGCAGGGTTAGGGTAGTCATGGCCGGCCCATCTCCATAGAATTTAACTCTTTTTCTATGAGAGATTAGTCTTTAAATCTGCTTTCTGTTTCCTCTATATGGCCAACCTGGCACGTCTCCATAGAATTTAACTCTTTTTCTATTAGAGAGTAGTCTTTAAATTGTCTCTTTCCCCAACCACAAGCATTTCCTATCTTCCTTTATCATGGGTAACAAACAGTCAAGCCAATCAAAAACCAAGGTGGCTACGCAGCAGCTCGGACACAGTCCGGACTAACAGAGGGGCAGTGGGCACAGAGACCCAAGGGGGAGCTTGATAAAGCTGCGTGACAGCACCCCAGGGGCTTGGAAGAGTCAGGTGCTGAGATGGGGCAGCAGGCGACAGCAGCAATTAGGGCACCCACTGGTGTTGGGGGACTGTGCTCAAGCTGCCCCACCCAGAGTGGCCCTAAAGACCCAGGGTGCCCCAGGGGAACACGGCTGCCCCTTCCCTGGGAATGCACCCAAGCCTGCCCCTGTTGAGCCAGAGCACTGGGCTGCGAACTGGCTGTGCCTGCTGAGACCTTAGTCTAGACCCAGCCAGGCACAGCAGGCAGCCAGGAGGGACACTCGCTCAGGCCCAGACCACCACTGCACATGCAGCACTGCCTACTCAGCTGGTGCAGATGCCCTGCCCCTTCCTCTCATTCTCCACCACTTTTCATTTGCTTTTCTTACAGATCAAAAATCAAAACAAAACAAAACAAAACAAACAAACAGACAAACAACAAACCCTACGTTTCCCAGGATGCTTCACGTCTCCTGCTGAACAAAGTTACTATGATTCCAGGTTATCTCTTTTCAGGTTTTTCAGAAAATATAAAAAAAAATTGTACCTTTAAACTTTACTGTGTTCTTTCTAGTGATACTTGTTCAGAAATAAGGTAAATGTATGTCTCCTTACACATCAGTTTTTACCTCAAGATATTTAATGATGGCCACTTAAAATCTATAGCATGCTTCTCTAAACCTGATACATAGGTACCCCAAAACATGTTTGAATAAAGTGCATAGCACACCTAATCAATTAATAAGACCTAGGCATTTCAAAATCAATAAATTAAGGATCCTAAACAATTCTAAAGTTTATTAACAGAAAAGGGTCTTAAATAATTTTGGAGCCTTTTAGATTTGTTTTCATTTTTAAAATTTACAAGCCCCCATACAACGTGGTTTTGTAATCTACCACTGAGCAAAAATAACGAGTCATCTTAATTCCATCATATTTCAGAAAGACAACTTTGTATGAAGATTTTCAAGCCAACTTGGTCTAACAAAAATTAAAACTAATTTATGCTCATTAACATCTATTTGCTAGTTTTAGGTTTTGGATACAAATTATTTTGTGTGTTTCTTCTATTTACATAGATTTGCTAAAGGCTAACTCTAAAACCAAAATTGATTTTTACCCCAACTCAGGTCTTCCAATATATTTAAATGACTAATAAATTAATTGACTTACAACAGGTAAAAAAAATCTGCACAGATAGTAGTTCAAAGTTTTATTAACTATGTGCTGTCATCTACTGGAGGTAACTCACCAGCGTCCAGCAGAATCTATGAAACCTATTCTACAAAATTTATACCTTAAAGCTATGCATCTAAAATTGTAATATTCCTTTTTTTAAATTTTATTTATTTTTGTATGTGTATGAATGTACTGTCTGCATGTAGGTCAGCACACCCATGTCGTGCAATGCCACGGAGGTCACAAGAGGGTCTTGCATTCCCCTGGAACTGGAGTTCTCCTGGAATTGGAGTTACAGACGGTTCTTAGCTGCCATGTGGGTGCTGGGGATCGAACCTGGGTCTTCTGCAAGAGCAGTCGGTGCTCTTAACCATTAGGCTATCTCTCTAGTCCTGTAATATTCCTAAAGGTTAAAATTATGTATGTATAAACCTTATTTCCACTATCTAGTCTTAATCAGGTTACTTAAAAATCACAATGTATGTTTAATTAAGTTTCCTCTAACTTAATTTTATTTGTGGTAAACTAAATTAATTATGTTGTTTAAAATTGTTCAGACTTATGTTAATTTTTAATTCTAATCCATACTAAATTTCCAGGTAACAGCCTTGACATTAATATATATCAAGTGTCCTTTTATGATGTTATCTGTAACATCCTTTTGTCTACAAGATAATTTAGTTTTTTCTTTTTTTCTTTTTTTTTTGGTGTTTTCGAGACAGGGTCTCCCTATAGCCCCAGCTGTCCTGGAACTCACTCTGTAGACCAGGCTGGCCTTGAACTCACAAAGATCCGCCTGCCTCTGCCTCCCAAGTGCTAGGATTAAGGCATGTGCCACCACGCCCGGCTAAGGTAATTTAGTTTTAAAAGAAAGTATTTCATTTCTTCATCAACAATGGACCTCAGGACATCAGTTCCTGTATGGATATGTATGTGGTACCTAAAATAAGGTAAAATTAATGTAATGCCCTCCAAAGGACTGCTTAACATTCTCCTTACATTTAAGGAAATAAAATCTCTTGGAAGGATATTCTATCTCTCAAAAACAGCTATTAATATTTATCAAGGCCAGGTACTGTACTGGCTGGGATATCTCTGAATAACCAATTACATCAGTAAAAAATATTACAGCTGTCTTTTATCAAGCTGAAAATCAGGCCCAGTAAATCTACCAAAACTTATAAGGGCCATGGGTAATCCCCATATATTATTTTACTTTTCAAACTTAAAATCAAAGGGCAAATCTATGTTATTATTTAAAAGAATCCTAATAAGCCCTCCTCCGTTTATCTACTAAAATGATAAACGAGGTATTTCCTATCTACAGTAAAATAAAAACAGGGTATCTCTAACCACCTGTGCTATGACAACAACGCAACCTAGCACAGTAATGTTTACTTGACCATCTTGCTATTACCATTCATATTTCATCAGTAAAATACAAAAGTTTATCCCTGAGAGCAAGACTCCACCTAAGTGGGAGGCCATCTGCAGCTACACAATCCACGCCTCCACAAAGACTGGAGTCAGAGCTGAGTCACCAGCCTCCTGCTGGGAGAAGGCTGAGACAACCTGAGTGATATCTTCGACAAAATTTGTTTACTTCCTTGTCTCTCAACTGCTCTTCTCCAACAGCCTGGAATTTGCTGGCTAAAGAAAAAGCCTACAGTTTTTTTTTTTCTCCCATTAGTTCTTTCTGGAGTTTGGGAGGGTTGGGAGAGGGACACGGGTCTATATTCGATTAATGTATATTTAATTGACGTGAGTTCAACAAGTATCCAATTTTGCCCAGACTTTGTCTACAGGTTACATGGAGTTTTAGGACTTAGTAAAAGTAAATATCTGTATACTAAACAACATTGGTTTAAAGGTTTTGATAAAAACGGCAATGCATCTGAGTTAACTGGGAATATAAATTGTCCACATTTGTTTTATTTAAAACATGTATAACAATAACTTTGGGATTGGCATATAGAAATGTTCTCTATAATTTTTCTCTTGTACAGTATCATCTTGTAGCATTCTCTTTTACCTGTAGGATTATTTAACTTAAGGAATTAAGTTTGCTTCCCAAGTTAACGACATACAGTCACCCAAACCAGCTTGGGTGAATTTGATGAAATTTGCACCTTGATTCCTGCCTATAGGTATGTGTACTACAACTGCCTTTTTGAGAGTCATGGGTCAAAAAATAAAAACCTAAAATAAAAAGGGGGAAACAGTTATATATGAAACCTTTTTGTCAAAAACTTTGTAATTTAAATCTTAAAACTAACTATGGGAAAAGATTTCTATGTTCCTACAGGTGAAAACGTCACCAACTTAATGGCTGAGAAAGAAAAGATACAGCTTTGCATTGTGTAGGATGTACCAGGAAGTGCCAGCAGAGAGCTTGGTCCATCTGAACATTGAAAGGAAGAAAAGCCTAAGACTGTTACAGGCACCAAACCTCTCTGTGGATCCTATTTGTAACAACTGTTTATAATGAATCCTAATGAACCTTCCTTCTAGGTGCCACAGAGTTTTAATATGAGAGACTTTCTTACCTCCTTTTCATAGAACAAAGAGCATGATGGTGATGAGGTTGTTCTCTAACTATAAATTGGAGCCAACCGTTATAGAGGTAATCTCTTATAAAACCAGTAAAACTGCCTTATTTAATTGACTAATAGATATAGAAACTGTGAAAAGGAATATTCTCTATTCAGAACCAAATATAATACTAAAGTCACTTTAAGCTGTGCATTTAAGCAAAATATATTAATACAGGAGAGCTTTGATATCAACAATGGATTACTCTACCAAGGAGATGTTGGACAGGGGATCGAAGCCCCCCCCCCCAAAAAGGTAATGGCTTCTTGCCTGTAAACTGGGATACCTGCAAGAAGAGAGGTGGTAAGGACCTGCTGTCAAAGACCTGATTTAAGCAAGGGAAAGATGTATTGAGACTGCACTTGCAAGTGTACAATTGGTCTCTGGAATATCAGAGAGTGTTACTAAAATCCATTAAACCAATAAAGCAAATATATTTCTCCTTGAGTCAAGCAAGACTCCTCCTTCAGCACCAGCTGCACCTCACCTGCCTGGAAATACTGTGCAGCAATGGCAGCCATATGTCTGTATATCCCAAATTTATTTGGCTAGTAGGTCGCTCCTTGGAGGAATAACCCATGGTTGATGCAACAAGCTTATACCCTCTAGTGGTTAGGTGATGTTATAAGCCACAGTAAGACCCTGTCATCTTTTACAGAAAAACAGTAATTCATGGATTAACATATCATCCAAATATCTGAGTCTGTACCAAAGTAACCTACCACAACAATTAATACTGTTCAAATACCTATAGGGGCTGGAGATATAGCCTAGAAGTTAAGAGCTCCGACTGCTCTTGCAGAGGACCCGGGTTTGATCCCCAGCCCCCACATGGTGGCCTAAAACTTCTGTAACTCCAATTTCAGGAGAACTCCAGTTCCAGGGGAATCCTAGACCCTCTTCTGACCTCCGAGGCATTGCACGACAAGGGTGCACAAACCTACATGCAGACAGTACATTCACACACATACAAAAATAAATAAAATTTTAAAAATGTTAAAAAAAATACCTATATATCTAATTTCTTGTGCTTCATTAGTAGGATTGAAAGGTTATTCCTGGACAAACTGTCATCCCATGAAAGGAAACAGCCAGAACTGACCAGAGTCCAAAACGTCAGCTCCAGAGAAAGTAGACTGTTTTGCTTCTCGTCCACCTGTGCCATTTTTCTAAGCCTAGGGAAAAATCTGCAGAAGAGAGTGCGTGGTAGAATGTAAGGGCTGCAATTGGGGTGAATGGTGAAACTACAACAATATAGACTGGACACTTATTTGATCAACTTGATTGAACATACAGCTGTATTTTGGGACCCTTGGGCTGTGTGGGTTTGAGTGCAACTGCTTGCAAATTGGTTTTACATGGAGGATGTTTGTACTCATAAATTATTACTTATTATTAAAAAATGAAAAAAAATATATATATCCTACAGGAAACAATTATGACTGAACTTTATAGTGGGATATGTAGCACTCTCCAGCCAAGTTTAGGACTTTGGGGGGTACAAGTAAAAAACACCATCTATGTTAAAAGTGGCACACGACTTTAATTCTAGCACTTGGAAGGCAGAGACAGGTGGATCTTTGTGAGTTCAAGGCCAGCCTTGTCTACAGAGTGACTTCCAGGACAGCTGGGACTACAGAGAGACCCTGGCTCGAAAAGACCAAAAAAAAGGGGGGTTATCAAGTAATATCTGTATGTTTTCATGTACAAGATAAGAAATGTTACTCTTAGAATAAATGTCATTTGCATACCTGTATGTCTTTGTATGCCTTTATGTGTAGGACAAGCAATGTTGTTTTAGAGACTAGGTCAATAGTCTCTAAAAAGTAATACCATTTCCCCCATTAAGTCTACCTTCCAGATACTGAGAAACCTTCCTACCACTCCCCTTTATAGGAAAAAGAAAAACATGATGGTAATGAAACCACTCCCTAACTGAAAACTAGAGCCAATTGTTACAGTAGTAATTTCCTATAAAACAGGCATAACTACCCTTTATTAATTGACTGATAGGCATAGGAACTGTGAAAGGATATTTCTCTATCTAGAGCCAAATTCAATAGTAAAGTGTTTATAAGTTGTGTAATTAAGCAAAATATATTACTACAGGAAAGCTCTGACATCAGCAATGAATTATTCTGCCTAGGAGATGTTGGCTAGGGGATTCAAACCCCCCCCCCCCAAATTATAAAGGCCTTTTGCCTATAAGTGGGATATATGCAAGGAGAAAGGCAGTAAGTCCCTGTTGTCGAAGACCTGGTGTGAGCATGAAAAATGTTATGAGACGTCACTTGCTAGCGTACAACTGGCCTCTGAAATGCTAGAGAGCATTACCAAAGGCCACTAAAGCAATACAGCAAAATATTGGTCTCCCTGAGACAAGCAAGACTCCTCCGTCAATATCAGCTACACCTCAACAGCCTGGAGATACTGTGCAACAGTGGCAGCCAAGTGTCTATATATATCCCAAATCTATTTGGCTATTAGCTCTCTCCTTGGAGGAATAACTCACAGCGGATGCCACAAGCTTATGTCCTCTAGTGGTTAGGAGATGTTATAAGCCACAATAAGAACTTGTCACCCTTTATAGAGAAACCACAGTTTGCGGATTAGCATACCATCCAAGCATCTGTGTCTATGCTCACAGCTTAGCTTGACATAATAATTAGTACTGCTTAAATGCCTGTACATCCAATAGCTTGTGCTTTGTTAGTATGACTAAAAAGGGTATCACTGGGAAAGCTGTCAACCCATGAAGGGAAACAACCTGAACAGACTGGAGTCCAAAATGACAACTCCAAAGAAATTAGACTGTTTTCTTCTCACCCATTTGTGCCCCTTTCCCAAAGCCCAGGGAACAAACTGTGGAAGAGGAGGCATGTAGATTGTAAGGGCTGCAGAGAGATAGGGGTGAATCATGAGACTACAGGAATATAGTCTGGACTCCTAACTGATCAACATGCATGTGCATACCAGCTTCTCCAACTGAACTATGGGAACCTTGGGTTGTTCAAAATTTGGACATAGATACTTGCAAAATGCACCAATTACCTAATTGTATGACATACTGAGTAACATCAATATTATCTGCAAACAACTGTGTAATTATATTGTAGAATCCCTTAAAAATAAAATTTAAAAAATGGCAATAGATGAATGAATGGTGACAGAAAGATATTACTAAATAAAAATGACTCTTTTCAACTCTAAAAAAAAGTATGTTTTAATGGGAGAAAAGGTATTACTTTTACTTTGTCATCTTTTAGAACTCCATCACTTAAGGGCAAAGTTGCATGCTCAGTGGGTCTCTTTGCATCCTTTATGGTTGGTTTGCAAGGCACTGACACCAGTTTCTGTGTTTAAATCATAGGTGTGAATGCTTTTAAGAGTCACAGCAACTGATGTATGGCCTTTTGCTGCCTCTGTATTCAGAGGAAGATCAGAATGCCTGCATGCCTTTATGTTTAAGAGAATATGTTATCTTTCAACATAAGCCCTGCTACCTGCAGCCTAAATTCCCCTAGGCCACCAGGAAAATCCTTTTTGTTAAAACTAACTCCCACCTCAGGAGTTTGGCTTTCCGGGTTGTCAAAAGCCAGCTTGGGGTCACAGCTCAATTGTCTTTAGCACAATATCAAGCCATCCTTAAAGATCTCCTGGTACTCAGTAATAACTTTGCTCCATTTTAGTTAATATACAAAGGAAGGGCTGTAAGGGTTGGATTTTGTTTGGATCGAGGTATGAAAGCTGCAGAAAACTGCCTTGGGGCCTCTTCTTGAGGTCGGGGTAGGCAGTCTTTTTCCTGCCTCGCCTACTTCTGCAAATTCCTAACCCTGTCATCCTCTTCCTTTGATGTATTGAACAAAGATGTCACACCTCCAGCTTACTGTTTACACAAACAGTAGCTCTACTGCCCCTGGTAAAGCCAAGGTGCCCACTGCATACACACAAGTTGGGCTGCACTATTCCAGAGTATTTCCCCAACAGATAAATTGTTAACTGTCTGTGACAAATGAGACCTTTTAAAAAAATTTTTTTTTAATTCTGTATGTGTATAAATGTATTGTTTGCATGCAAGTTTGTGCACCCGTGACGTGCAATGCCGCGGAGGTCAGAAGAGGGTGTCGGACTCCCCTGGAACTGGAGTTCTCCTGGAATTGGAGTTCAGATGGCTCGGCCGCCATGTGGTCACTGGGGATCCAACCCGGGTCCTCTGCAAGAGCTATCGGGGCTCTTAACCACTAGGCCATCTCTCCAGCCCATGAGGCCTTTTTATAAAGTAAAAATGGGGAGATGTGGGGTATTTTTTGGCAGCCCTGAACCCTGCTGTCTCTCACAGATCTGTGAATGTCTGGACTGTCCTTTGTTCTCTCAGGAAAGAATGTTGATCTGGATTTTGCCTGAGGTTCCCTCCTCCTGCCCCAGCCCAGTATTGTGTGTATGTGTGCTGCCCCATGCCTGCATTAGTATATAAGCCCTGAGTTCCAACAATAAAATTGAGTCTACTCCCTCAGGCCTTCCCTGAGTCCGTGTATGTGTGGCTGTCTCTATGTCTGTCTTTATCTTTTTATTTCCTCAGATAATATCCCTGGCAGCCTCTCCCCTCTCCTTGCAGGAGCTAAGCCAAGGAAAGAAGAACAACAAACAGCATGTGGATGTTGGCTACGCATGCATATAGGACCACTCAGACGATGATAAACCTCCACAGAGAATGAGCTGGAGTTTCATGGCATTTCTCTCTTTGACCAACTCACTAAACTTCCTATTTAGTGAGAGCTGCAGCAGCCCGAGACCCCAGGTGCCTTCGAAGTATTCCTGTCAACAGGACGCTGTGTGTCAAATCCCCATTCTTTTCTGGTTCTGGAATTTGTTTGCCCATAAACATCACTCCCCAGCTCTTCCTTTTTTTGTTGTTGTTGTTTTTTTTTTGTTGTTGTTGTTCTTTTCAAGACTGGGTCTCTCTGTAGCACCAGCTGTCCTGGAATTCACTAGGTAGACCAGGCTGGGCTTGAACTCACTAAGATCTCCCTGCTGCTGCCTCCCAAGTGCTAGGATTAAAGGCGTGTGCCACCATGCATGGCTAGTGACTGGACCCGGACCATCAAAAGAGAGAGATATTCATTCCACTTCTGGTCAGCCTAGGAATCATTCTGTCTATGGCAGAGATGGAAACTGCAACCATGATATACAGCATGGAAGTGGACTTCCAAAATAAGGTTGATGAGGCAATGGCATTCACATCAAATAGCCTTGAATCGCTCTAGAGACAGATAACTTCTTTGGCCAAGGTGGTGTTGCAGAACTGGTGAGCCCTGAACTTGTTAACTGCTGAAAATGGGAGAACCTGTGTGTTCCTGGGGGAGGAATTTTTTATGTAAATGAGTCTGGTATTGTTGAGCAAAATGTTAAAACGTTAAAGGACCTCAGAAAATAACTCTGCAAAAAGTACTCCCCACAAATTTCTGTCTATTGGTTTTCCAACAGCCTGACTAACTGGTTACTTCCCTTACTGGGACCAATTTTCACCCTAGGAGTCCTCCTGACTATTGCACCATGTCCTACAGTTTATCAAAAACTGAATCAATACAGTCACTGAGGTCATGGCCAAGACTGTTCTAATCCAATACCAGGTCTTCCCAGGTGATCCCCTAGAGGACTTTGGCATTACTGCTCTATTTTAATTAAAAATCAACAATGGAGGGGTTGTGGGATTGAAACTTTGTATGTGGCTTGAAGCAAGAACTTGTAAGACCTGTCGCAGAAGGTCTCTGTTTATCTGATATCTCTGTGGGCATTCAGTTGCCACTGTGAGTTATCTGCAGCAGGAAGATTCAGGATATTACAATGTTATTTGCTTCACCCTATCTCTGCAAATTCCAGAACCAGATGGCCCCTTCCCTTGAGGCATTGAGCAAAATGTCACACCTCTAGTTATCTGTTGCACAAACAGGAGCTCTGAAGTCCCCTGATTAGAGCCACAGTGGCTCACCTTTCCCTTCCACCTGCCCCCCACTTCCTTGTCCAGGGAACAGTAGACTTCAATATATATACCTCACTGACAAAAAATAAAAGGAGTTACTATCTTCCTGGCTCTCTGCGTGTGAGTCTGCTCATTTTCCACAGGTGATTTCCTGCTGTTGTCCCTCACCCCTTCTTGTGAGACTGAAGCCTAGAGACTATCACTCTGCAGGCAGGGCCAGTCCTGGAGCCGGGCCAAGAAGGGAAGAGCAATGTGTGGAATGCAGTCATGCGTGACTTAAAGACACTGAATGACAACATGACATCATTTTTACTTTGACATCATATTTATTCTGACCTCATTTCTATAGTGACCTCAATCCTCCTGTGACTTTGTATCTATTCTGACATCATTCCTAATGTGACATCATCCTATTGTGACCTCATTCCTACAATGACTTCATAGATATTGTGACCTTTTCCTTAATGTGACCTCATCTCTATTGTGACTTTATTTGTAGAGAGAACTGCTGGAGTCCAGCTCTAGCAGGTTCAGTTCCTAAAGTGGGTGGTCACAAAGGTGACGAAGAAATTAATCAAATAAGACTCAAGAATCTCTTTCTTTTCGTGACCTGAGGAGCATCTACCTTCCCTGCTGCTGTGCATAATAGCTCTTGGGTTTGTCACTAGGCCAATTTCTTAACCTAAGGATTACAGAGCACTTCCATTTGCCTTTTCTTATCCTGTGCAGAGAGCCTTTCTGGTTTGCCACTCTGCCAATTGATTGACCTAAGGATTACAGAGAGCTTCCATTTGCCTTCTCTAATCCTGTGCAGAGGCCCTTTCCAGTTTGCCACTCTAATAAATTATTTTCTTCTCTTCTCTACCCCCAGATACCAATGTTTATTTTTATATACTTTAAGACTAATACAGGTTATGCAATTCTAAGCTAATGATGAAAAAATAACCCACCTTCCCCATAAACATTTTTCAGAAAATTCACACACCAAATCATTAATATCAAAATCAGTAAAACAATCAATAATGGTACATTTAGTTGAGACATAAAGTAGAACAGTAACAGCACAGCCCCTCGGCTAAGCAATTTAACAGTTTTGCAGCAAAGTTAATGTTAACTTTTAACTCCGAGGATACCATTCTTTATGCCTTGTGGTTACATAAGTCCTAGACATTGTAAAAAAATGAGCTTTAAAGCTTTAATAATAAAGAATTCTATTTTTCTTAATTTAGTTCCTTGTTTGCTTGCCTGGTAAGCCATTTCTTGATGGATGTAGCTTTGATTCATATCTTGTTTTTATTCCAGTCATTGTTTTCCTCAGTTTCTGTTTCTTCAGTTTCTGTTTTTTACACTTTCTGCTAAGGTGATTTTCAAAGGGCTATTCATCTTTAAATCACATCACTGGAATCCACACTGCTTCATTGGACTTAGTTTCACTTTGCCCTACAATCCTTTTTTTAGTTTAAACCTGACTATGAAATCAAAATTTCATTCTTTACTTGGGCAATCTGTGCATGACAGTTTCTGTAGAATTCTTAATTACTACTGTTTCATACTTTTAAGTTGTGTACACAGTGCCATTATTTCTCACAAAGTACTCATTTGTAGAAATGGCAAAAGTGTCAGCTCCACTCTTTGAGGAAGAAACAGGTACCCTAATTACTAGAAAGTTCAAAGTCAAGCAGGCCAGAAAAACGAGAATTAATATGATAAGAAAAATTATTAAAAATCAAGATCAGCTGGAGAGAAGACTTCAAACAGATGAGTCAGGTCACAGGAACTTTGTCAAGCAGTGAACCTTTCACGAATGCCTCCCCCAGAGATCTCATCCCTAGTGTAACATCAGACCTCCTGTGACCTCATGCCTACTGTGACCTCCTATGAATTGGGACCTCATTCCTACTGTGACATCTTCTTTATTTTGATGTCACCTTTACTGTGACCTTGTTCCAGAGTAAAATATTCCCTACTTTACCCTTATATCTAATATGACCTCGTTCCTACTGTGACATCATAATTATTGTGACATCCTGATGATTGTGACATCATTCCTACAGTGACCACATCCCTACTCTTACTTCATATCTAATATGACCTCATCCCTTACAACTATTGTGACCTCATTGCTACTGTGACACCATTTTTTATTTTGACACCAAACAATCTGTGACCTCCTTCATACCGTGACCTCATCTTTACTGTGACCTCATCCATACTGTGACCTCATCCCAACTCTTATCTCCTATTGAGTATGACCTCATTTCCCTGTGAAACATCTTTAAAATGATATCATTCTTACTGTGACCTCATCCTTACAATGACTTCATAGCTACTGTGACCTCATCCCTAATGTGACCTTATCTTTGTTGTGACTACATCTGTAGTGAGAACTCTTTGCAAGTGTGAAATCAACCTCCTACTTTGACCTCATGCATTCTATGACCTCATATCAACTATAACCTCATTCCTTCTGTGACATCTTCCATGTTGTTACATCATCATATTGTGACCTTGTTCATAAAGTGACATCATACTTACTCTCACGTCATTCCTACTGTGACAACATAATTATTGTGACCTCCTGCTTATTGTGATGTCATTCTTACAGTGACATCATCCCTACTCTGACATCATATCTAATATGACCTCATACCTATAGTGACATCATTCTTATGGTGGCCTCATTCATAAAATGACCTCATCCCTATTGTGAAATCACATCTATTGTGACCTCATTCCTACTGTGACATCACACTTACTGTGACTACAGTCCTACAATGACCTTATCCCTACTGTGACATCTTCCCTAATGTGACCACTTCTCTATGTTGACTTCATCCATATCAAGAACTAATCAATAATGGTCTCTCAACACTAATGTGACCTCATCCTTTTTTTTTTAATATCCTTTCTTTTTTTCAAAGCCAATTTTTATTGGAGTTTTGTGAATTTCATAGACCATTTTGTTTTGAGCAGAACTTCACCATATCAGTTAGTTCTTTGACACAGTTTTTTGTTGTTATTGTTGTTATTCCTTCCAATATGCATCGCTCCTAAATATGCATAAATACACACCATGTTTATCATAGGTTTTAGGATCTTCAGCTTATGATATTTTCTTTATTAGGCTGAATGATGTCATCTTTGAAAGGCTCCTCCTTGGCAAGCCCATACCATCAACAGTTCTGCCCTTGTGCTCCACACTGGGGTTTTTCTCTCCCACAGTCACCAAATAAGGTCCATTAAACATCATGTTCTCTTTGATTTTCCTGTACTGGTCTCCTTGATACATCCTGGATAATCCAACAATGGCAGTCTATACTCTGGAAGAGGCTGAAACCCAATAGTAGCTCAGTCTACAAATTGGTTGTCTCAGCAGTTCCCATCTGGCACTGAAGATTTGGAGAACCCTTGGAGACACATGAGTCTTCAGTCCATATTGGAAGGTTGAAAAGCTGTTTATCATGTCCTCGAAGGATGGCAAAATAGTAGCAGCCACAGGTTATCTGCACTTTTGAGTAAGGCAAGCAAAACAACTGTGCTATTTTTTAAATTTTTTTCTTTTTACTAAGATCTCAAGTTTTATAACTGAAGTACAGTTTCTCAGGTCCTACTATTTATTTCTGGTTATACTTTCCTTTTGGATGTTTAAGGCTATATTTACTCAGATTAACCAACGTTTTTGTTTTCTCATGGTCAGTTGAGGATTTGGTCCTCAAGGGTCACTCAGGGTTTCTTGGGGGGAGGGGAGGGAGGCAAAATCTCTGTTGGGCTTTTCATTTACCAGTTCCATCCACTCAAGGATAAAGTCAGGGACAGGTGGCAAGCTCATTTTGGGTCCCTTAAGCATTAGCCACACTGCTTTCAATATTGCTTGTACAATTTTACATTACCATCAGCAGTGGATGAGTGTTCCCCTTTCCCAACAACCTCTCCAGCATTTGGTGTCTTTTATTTTCTTGATCCTACCAGTCTTAACAGAGTCACATGATATCTTAAATTGATTTTAATTTGCATTTCCTTAATTATTAGCAATATTGAACTCTTGTTAAGATGTTTCTCAGCAATCACTAATTAATCACTTGTGAAGTCTCTGTTCAGCTCTTTCATCCAGGTTTTGAGTGAGTCATTTGTATTATTTCTTCTTTGTTTTTTCAGTAGTTTATATATTCTAGAAATCAATGTAACTTTATCAGATGTAACTGCGGTGAAGATTTTTTCCCACTCCGTTGTTTTTCTCTTCATTTCCTTGCTTGTTTCTTTTGCTATACAGAAGCTTTTGAGTTTAACGAGGTCCCATTTGTCCATTGTCAACCTTATTTCCTGCCAACTTTTTCTATTATCACCTTCAGAGTGTTGGGTTTCACGTTGAGGTCTTTGATCCATTTGGAGTTGACTTTTGTGTAGGGTGAGAAGTAGGGGTTTAACTTTATACTTCTACAAGTGGTGATCCATTTTTGCCAATACCATTTGCTGAAGATTCTGTCTTTCCTCCATTGTGTGTTCTTGGACCCTTTGTCAAATATGAGGTGGCTGAAATTGTATGCACTCAAGTTTGGATCTTCAGGTTTGTTCCATTGGTCTACAGGCCTATTTTGTGCCAGTACCAAACTGTTTTTATGACTATAGCCCTGTAGTATAGTTTGAAGACTGGTATAGAGATTCCCCCCTGTATTACTCTTTTTGCTCGACGTTGTTTTGGCTATTTGGGGTCTTTTATTTCCATATGAAATTAAGGATTTTTTCCAAGACTGTGAAAAAGCTCTTTGGGGTTTTAAGTGGTATTGCATTAAATCTGTATATTAGTTTGTGTAGAATGGACATTTTTACTATATTAATTTTTCCAGGCAATGAGCATGGGAGGTCTTTCCATCTTCTGATGTCTTCTTCAATTTCCTTCTTCAGGAGTTTAAATTTTTTGTAGAGATCGTTAGTGTCTTTGATTATGTTTCTTCCTAGTTATTTTATTGTTTTTGAGGCTATTGTGAATAGCGTGGGAAGGTCTCCTTGTATTACTTCTTCAGTTGCTTGTTGTTGTTGTAAAAAAAGGCCACTGATTTTTCTAGATTAATTCTGTACTTTGCCACTTTACTGAACATATTAATTGTTTCTAGGAGTTTTCTGGAGGAGTTTTTAGCATACTTAAGTAAATAATCTTATCACCAAAAAGGGATAGCTTCATTTCCTCTTTTCCAATTAATACCCCTTTAATTTCCTTTTCTTTCCTTATTGCACTAGAAAGTGTTTCAAGCATTATACTGAAGTGAAGAGGTGATAGGTGCAGCCTTGATGAGTGCCTTTCTCCATTTAGGATGATGTTGTCTGTGGGTTTACTGTATATGGCTTTGATTACATTGAGGAATATTCCATATTGAGGAATGATCCATCCAATCCAAATTCCTCTAGGATTTTAAGCATGAAGAGATGCTGGATTTTGTCAAAGGCTTTTTCTGCATCAATTGAGAAAATCATGTGGTTTTTGTCTTTCAGTCCATGTATGTATTTTATGATATTTATTGATTTTCACATATTGAACCGTCCCTGCATCTCTGGTATGAACCCAACTTGGTCATGATGGATGATGTTTCTCATGTGGATCTGTATGTGGTTTGCAAGTATTTTGTTGAGAATTTTTGCGTCTGTGTTCATTAATGACATGGGTCTATAGTTCTCCTTTTGGGTTGTATCTTTGCCTTGTTTGGGTATTAGAGTGATGCTGGCTTCATAGAAGGAATTTGGGAGATTTCCTCGTTGTTTCCTTCTGAACAGTTTGAGTAATAATGGTTGTATGGCTTTTTAAGATGCTTTATAGAATTCTGCTGTGAATCCATATGGGCCTGAGCTTTTGTTATTTGGGAGGTTTCTTATCCCATCTTCAATTTCTTCATATATTATGGGCCTGTTTAAGCTGTTGATCTCTTCTTGGTTGAGTTTTGGTAATTCCCAGATTTCAAATATTCATCCATTTATTCTAAGTTTTTAAAACATAGTAGAGTATGGTCTTTTGAAGTATTCCCATATGATTTTTTGGATCTTTTCATTGTCTGTTGTGATATATCTCCTTTCATCGCGGATTCTATTAATTTGGAGTTTTTTCCTTCTTTCTTTGGTTAACTGAGCTAGAGGTCTTTATATCTTGTTTATTCTCTAAGTAAAAAACTTTTGGATTTATTGATTTTTTTGGTATTATTTTTTTCTATTTCATTGATTTCTGCTCTGATTTTTGTTTATTCTTCCTATCTTTTGCATTTAGGGTTCATTTGTTGTTGTCTCTCAAGTGCTTATAGTTGCAGTTTTATATCATTCATTTGTGCACTTTCTTTTTTACTAATGTAGGCACCGAGGGCTATAAACTTCCCTCTTAGGACTGTTTTTAAAGTATTGCATAGATTTTGTTGTGTTGTATTATCATGGTCATTCAGTTCCATGAATACTTTTATTTCTTTATTTATTCCTTGACCCATTCATTATTCAGGAGTGTGTTGTTTAGTCTCCATATGTTCTTGTAGATAGTAGGGCTTATTCTAGTGTTGATATTGAGCTTTATTGCACTGTGGTCAGATAGAATGCATGAAATTATTTCAATCTTTTTGTATTTTTTGAGTTTTTTCTGTGTTCCAGGGTGTGTTTGATTTTAGAGAATGTTCTGTGGGGTCCTGAGTAGAAAGTGTATTCTCTGGTATTTGGGAGGGCTATTCGGTAGATGTTTGTGTGGTCCATTTAGTGTATTATATTATTCAGTTCAGATGTCACTTTGTTTATTTGTTGTCTGATTGACCTGTCATAAGAGCTCAGTGGGGTATCACCTACTATGAGGGTTCTGAGGTTAATCTGTGCCTTGAAGTCCTGGAGAATTATCTTTATAAAGTTTGGTGCACCAGAGTTTGTTGTATATATATTCATGATTATGAGATCTTCATGGTCAGTAGTTATTTTGTTAAAGATTTAATGGACCCCTCTGTCTCTTCTGATATATTTTACTTTGAAGTCTGTTTTGTCTGATATTAAAAGAGCAACTCCTGCTTTCCTTTTGGTACCATATGCTTGGAATATTTTTTCCATCCCTTTTCCTTAAGTTGGTTCTTATCCTTGAGAATGAGATGGGTTTCTTGTAGAGATCATATAAATGGGTTCTGTTTCCTAACCCAATCTCTTAGTCTATATCTTTTGATTGGGGAGTTTAGTCCATTAATATTTAAGGTTAAAATTGAAAGAAGTGTGTTGCTAACTTTCACCTTATTATCCATTTGCATTTTTAGCCTATATTTCTACTCCTGCAGTTATGTTTTTATTAATTTCTCTTTCTAGGTGCCTGGGGATAGTTGTTTTTCTCTTCTGTCCTTTGAATTGCTTCAATTATTCTCTGAAGGGTTGGTATTCTTGACAAATTTTCTATCATCTTGTTTATGTCGTGGAAGATTTTTCTCTCTCCTTCAACTATAATTGATATTTTTCCCTGTTATAGTAACCTGGGTTGGCATCTATTGTCCTTTATCACTAGATATTTTTTGCTCCATGGTTTTCTTACTTTCAAAGTTTGCACTGAAAAGTCAGCTGTAATTCTGATGGTTATATATATATATATATATATATATATATATATCTTGTTTTTCTCTGCAGCTTGTATTTATTTGCATTTATCTTTCTTTTGTTTGGGGAAATTTTCATCTATTATTCTGTTGAAGATCTGATCACTACGATCCTCTTGGGATTCTTCTTCCTTTATTCCTATGATAGAGAGGTTTGATCTTTCCATAATGTCCCACATTTCCTGGTTGTTCAACTTTCATGTATTTTAAATTTTTTTATAATCTTTACCTGAGCTTTTTGGTTGTTATGTGTTATCTTCCAAGTACGATATCCTTTTTTCTGCTTCCTCCAACCTACTTCTGTTGGATGAGTGTTTTTTTTTTCCTTTTCCTTTCCTCTTGATTGGATGAGTGTTCAATTTCCTTTTTCATTTCATCCTGTAGTTTCTTTAGTATTTCCACTTCCTTTTGGAACTTCTCAATCTCTTCTTGTAGCTTCTTGCTTTGTTGGTTGGTTTTCTTTTTTATTTCAGCATGGGATTTTTTCAGTGTTTCCACTTCCTTCTGGTGTTTGTCATTCTCTTCCTCTAGTTCTTTCTGGTGTTTCTCATTCTCTCCCTTTACCTCTAGTTCTTTCTTGAGTTTTTCATTCTCTCCTTAGTTCTCTGACTTATTCTTATATATTTTTTTTTATTTCTGTGAATATGTCTGAAGTAATTCCTCTAAGATCTGTGTTCTGGGCTACGTCCAGTGAAATCTCACTGTAGGAACCTCCTATAGGATTGGTAGAGCTTAGTGTGGAATTATTCTGCACTTTTCCCATGTTGTTACTTCATTGTGCTCTTAGCATGTAGGTTTCACCATACCTGTATTCTGATGCTAATCTCAAACTCTTCTTCACTTTTTTGAAGTTTTCAGGTGCCTTTTTTTTTCTTCTTTATGGAGTGTTGACTTGTCTAGATTTCTGGCTTTCAATTTTATTTATATATTGGAAGTCTAACTCATTCTTCCCTTTGTGTTCTGAAGGTTCTCCACAAACAAGGTAGGGAATAACCCAGTCAGTACCCTGCTGAGCACTATAATTACTATGCTTCCTGCCAGCCAGTTTCTCCAGGTGGTTTTGAGGCCTTGGTGATGTGAGAGTAGAGTTGACTCAGGTTTGCTGTTTCATTTATTGCCTTGGGCCCAAGAATCACTATTGTGGTTGTACTGGAACACTCAGGACTTCCAGTTGTCGGGGTAGGAGGGAGGATTGACCTGCTTACCTACACATCAGGTGATCCTGGAAAATGCCCAACGAAATCTCTGTGCACCCAAGTCTTACAATAGCAACAGGCTCACCTTTAATAACAGCTATCAGGGTGACTCTGCCCCACAGCCACACAATACAGTGATACAGTTATCCAATGATCCACCTGGCTGAAGCACCTGACAATTACCTGTGCTTCAGGTGGTCCTAGGAAATCCCCAGTCTAAGCTCTGTGCACTCAGACCTCATCCTTACTGTGACCTCATTTCAATTGTAAATTAATTCCTACTGTGACATTATACTTACTTTGTCATCATACATATTCTGACCTCATTCCTATTGTGATATCATATTTATTTTGACATCATTCTTTGTCTGACTTCATTCCTACAGTGACCTCATTCCTACTGTGTCCTCATATCTGATATGACCTTATTCCTACTGTGACAAAATAATTATTTTGAAATCATGCTTACATGACATAATCCTACAGTCACCTCATGCCTACTCTGACATCATCCCTAATATGACCTCATACCTACATTGACATCATCCATATTATGATCTCATTCCTAAATTGACCTCATACCTACTGTGAATGCACATCTATTGTGCCCTCATTCCTACTGTGACCTCAACCCTATGCTGAAGTAATATCAAATACGACCTCATCCTTAATGTGTCATCATTCTTAGGAAGATATCATTCCTTCTGTGACCTCATGCCTACAAAGAATTCAAATCTGCTGAGGCTTCATCTCTACTGTGTCCTTATATCTATTGTGATTTCATCTGTAGTCAGAGTGTATCACCAGTGTAACCTCAACCTTACTATCACCTAATCTCTACTGTGATTTCATATCTAGTACGACCTCATTCTTGTGACATGATCCATACTCTGACATCATGTTGCCTGTGTCCTCATTGTTCACTGACCTCATCCCTACATTGACTTCATATCTAAAATGGCCTCATTACTTCTGTGACATAGTCTTTACTGTGACTACATTAACACAATGAACTCATCCTACTGTGACATCTTCCCAAATGTGACCTCATCTCTATGCTGACTTCATCCATAACGAAAACTTGTTCAATAGTGGGCACTCAACCCTAATATGACCTCATCCTTACTGTGACCTCATATAAATTTGACCTCATGCCTACTGAGAAATTATCCTTACTGTGTCATCATCCACAATCTGACATCATTCCTATAGTGACATCAATTTTCTTTTTTTAATTTTTATTATTTATTTATTTATTTATTTATTTTATGCATATAAATGTACTGTCTGCATGCATGTCTATGCACCCATGTTGTACAATTCCACGGAGGTCAGAAGAGGGCTTCGGATTCCCTTGGAACTGGAATTCTCCTGGAATTGGAGTTACGGATGTTTCTCGCTGCCATGTGGGTGCTGGGGATCGAACCCCGTTCCCCTGCAAGAGCAGTCAGTGCACTTAACCACTAGGCCATCTCTCCAGCCCCAACATCACTTTTCTTTTATGTCACACATACTGTGACCTCAACCCTAATGTGACCTCATATCTATTATTATATCATTCCTAATGTTATATCATTCTTACTGTGACCTCATATATATTGTAACATTATTCCTAATGTTACATCTTCTTTTTTTCTAACGTCATCTTTACTGGGACCTTGTTCCTTCAGTAAGATCATCCTTACTGTGACCTCATACCTAATATGGTCACATCATAATTACTGTGACATCATGCTTATTGTAATATCATTCCTATAGTGACCTCATGCCTACACTGACTTCATATCTAATATGACCTCATAACTACAGGGACATCATTCCTACAATGACCTCATTCCTACTGTGTATTCAAATCTCTTGTAATATAATTTTAATTTGCCATCATTTTTACGGTGACTTTATTCTTACCATTACCTCATCCTTATTATGATGTAATATTGAATATGGCCTCATTCTTACTGTGACATCATCCTTACAATGACATTCTTCCCATGACATCATGCCTACAAAGACTTCATACCTAACGTGACCTCATCCCTACTGTGTCCTTCTATCTATTGTGACTTCTTCTGTAGTGAGAAAGCATCCTTAGTGTGACCTCAAACTTACTATAACCTTATCTGTCCTGTGACTTCATATCTAGTATGACCTCATTTCTACTGTGACATCATCCTTACTCTGACATCATGCTTACTGTGAACTCATTACTACACTGATCTCCTCCCTAGTGTGACCTCATATCTAAAATGACCTCAATCTTACCTTGGCATCATCCTTACTTTGATCTCATTCCTAAAATATTTCATCGCTACTGTGATCTCATCCCTAATATGAATTCAGAATTATTGTAATTTCATCTGTGGTGAGAACTCATGCCTAGTATGACATCAATCCTACTATGACATCATCCCTACTCTAACATCATAACTAGCGTGACGTCATTCCTACTTTTACATCTTCTATATTGTGATGTCATATTTATTGCAACCTTGTTCCTCCACTGACATCATCCCTATTATGAACTCATATCTTTTATAACCTAATTCCTACTATGACATCACAATTACTATGACACCATGCTTATCAAGACATCATTCTGACAGTGACCTCATCCCTATTCTGACCTCATATCTAATATGACCTCATAACTACAGTGATATCATCCTTGTGAACACATTCCTACAATGACCTCCTCCCTATTGCGACCTCACATCTATTGTGACCTCATTCAAACTGTGACATCATTTTTACTTTGACATCAACCTTACTGTGACTTCATTCCTACCATGAACACATCCTACTGTGATGTAATATCAAATATGACCTCATTTGTACTTTGACAGCATCCTTACAATGATATCAACCTTACAGTGATCGCATGCATACAAAGACTTCAAACCTACTCTGACCTCATCTGAACTGTGTCTTCCTATCTATTGTAACTTCATCTGTAGTGAGAACTCGTCCCTAGTGTGACCTCAACCTTACAATGACCTTATCTCTACTGTGACTTCATATCTAGTATGACCTCATTCCTACCATGACATCATCCTTACTCTGACATAATGTTGACTCTGACCTCATTGCTACTCTGACCTCATTGCTATTGTGACTCATATCTAAAATAACTTCATTCCTATTGTGACATCATACTTACTGTGACCTCATTCATAAACTAACTTCATTACTTACTGTGAGCTCATTTCTTCAGTGACTTCATAGCTAATGTGACCACATTCCTAATGTGACTTTATCTCACTTGTGATTTCGTCTATAATGAGAACTCATCACTAGCGTGGCATCAACCATGCTATGAATCCACCCCTACTGTGAACTCATATCTTATATGTCCTCATGTCTACTGTGAAATCATAATTATTGTGACGTCATGCTTTTCGTAATTTATTTTTTATTATTAAACTTTTTCCATACATCATACATAATTTCTCAATTGAACTTAGAGTCACTTCCCCTTCCATGCGCCCCACCCCACCTGAGTTCTTACATTCTGCCATACATATATTGCATCTTTTTCTGAGTCTTTCTAGAGGGTTTTTTTCCAGTTCTTTTGTTGTTATTCTTTCCAACTTGTAATATATATATATATATATATATATATATATATATATATATTTTTATACCTACCTAATTATAAACATACATACATACACATATCACTTGAATTGGAGTATTTTCTTTTTTTTTTTTTGCTAAAATATGTCATTGTTCTAGTTTGTCTTCCATTGCTGTGACAAAACACTCTGACTGACACCAACTTGGGGAGGAAAGGGTTTATTCAGCTTACATTTCCTGGGTCACAGTTCATCAATCAAGGAGCCCAAGGCAGGAACTCAGGGCAGCAACCTGGAAGCAGGAGCTGAAGCACAGGCCATGGAGGAATGCTATTCACTGGCTTGCTCCCCTGGCTCATGCCCAGCCTGCCTTCTCATACGGTACACAACAACCTGCCCAAGGTGGCACCACTCATTGTGGGTTGGGCACTCCCACACTGCTTGACAATCAAGACAATACTCCACAGATGTGGCCACAAGCCAATCCGATGGAGCCAATTCCCCAATTGAGGCTCCCTAAACCCAGGTGTGTCAAGTTAACACTAAAGATATCCAGCACAATTGAACCCTTGTCAACTTGACCCAAAAAACACATCACTATTAAACCACCACCTTTCCATTTCTTATCCCCAAAGTATGTTGTTAACACTAATCACAACCTAAGACAGTCCAACCTTAAAAGCCCCACAGTCCTTAAAATGTCCAAATGCTTGAACGTTCACAGTCTATTAAAAGTCTCTTAACTGTGGGCTGTTGTAAAATCCGAAACAAGTACTGTCTTATTTCAAAGGGAAGAATCAGGCACACTCAAACAAAACCTAAGGCCAGCAAATTAGCTCAAGGCTGGACACCTGGGATTCACTCACGATCTTCTGGGCTCCAAAGGGTTTTGGGAGCTCCCCCTCTCCAACTCTGTCATCAGTGGCAAACACAGCTCATCTTGAAGGCCGAGGCTGACTCCATTTCACACCTGCTGCTGCTCTTGGTGGTCATCCCATGGTCCTGGCATCTCCAAAAAGCTGGGGTCGCCACTGAAATTGAGGCAGCACCTTCACCAATGGTCTCTTCTGACCACTCCTGGTGCCAAGCCCCAGGTTTCTCCATGACACCTGCAATCCTGGGGTCTTCAGTGCAACCGAGGTGCACTTCCACCAATGCTCTTTCCTGACATCTCACAGTACCAAGCCTCAGCTGCTCTCTGTGACCCCCTCAAATTTCAACACCAGAATCGTATAGGAGACTCTTACACACTACCAAGTCCTGCTTCAGCTTGACATGGAGACTTGGGCCCCTTCTGGAACATAGCATCTGTGTGCTGACCCTGAAGAAATTCTTCCCAGAAGATTTCACCACCCTGATGCTGGTCTGTTGTTGCTTATAGCTGATTTTTCAGCCCCAGCTAACCAGCATCAAGTGTCCCAGTACAACAAAGATTTCACTTCAGGCTCTGGTCTCTTGTCACTTACAGCTGATTCTTCAGCCCCAGCTGACCAGAACCCACAGATTAAACAGTCCTGATGATCTCTGCTTCCTTTTGAAACTTGAAACTTCACAATCCAGGCCTCCATCTTCTACAACTCTTTCAGCTTAACTGCTCCAAGATCCACAGCCAGGATCTTTAAGCATTCATTGATTTTCTCAGCCCAAAGTTCCAAACGCCTTCACAATCATTCCCCAAACACCAAGGTCAGGTCTGTCACAGCAATACCCCATTCTCTGGTACCAATTTATGTTCTAGTTTGTCTTCCATTGCTGTGACAAAACACTCTGACCAATACCAACTTGGGGAGGAAAGAGTGTATTAAGTTTACATTTCCTGGGTCACTATTCATCACTCAGGGAGCCCAAGGCAGGAACTCAGGGCAGGAACCTGGAAGCAGGAGCTGAAGCACAGGCCATGAAGGAATGCTATTCACTGGCTTGCTCCCCTGGCTCATGCCCAGCCTGCCTTCTTATACTGTACACAACAACCTGCCCACTCATTGTGGGCTGGGCCCTCCCACACTGCTTGACAATCAAGACAATACTCCAAAGATGTGGCCACAGGCCAATCCAATGGAGCCAATTCCCCAATTGAGGCTCCCTCAACCCAGGTGTGTCAAGTTGACACTAAAGCTATCCAGCACAGTCATGTTTTCCTTAAGGAATTGTTTGAAGGTCCCCCCTTAGCAAGCCCAAACAACCATCAATCTTGCCCTTGTGGTCGACACTGAGATCTTTCCCTCCCATGGTCACCAAAAAGAGATCCAGTATTTATGCATCCTGTCTTGATCTTCCTGTACTGGCCTCCATGACACAGCCTGGGTAGTCCAACAATGGCAGTCCCTACTCTGACGAGGCTGAAATCCCAGTAGTTCTTCATTCCAAAAGCTGGATATCTTAGTAGTCCCCATCTGGCATTGAAGGATTAGAAGATTCTTGGATAGACATGACTCTTCAGTCCATATTGTAGGGTTATAAAGCTGTGTCTCATGTCTTTGAAGAATGGCAAAAGGAGTGGCACATACAGGGTAGATGCACTTGCCAGTAAGACTTGAAGACAGGCCAAAAAGCAGTGCTATCACTTTATTTATTCTTTTTGTCCTTATAGTAAAATCTCAAGTTTTGTATCTGAAGTAAAATTTCTCAGGCCTTACTGATTATTCATTTCTGGATTTACTTTCCTTTTGTATGATTAAGCCACACAGTTAGCCCAGATTAACCAAGGTTTTGTTTTATTAAGGACAGTTGAAGGTGTGTTCCTCAGTGGCCACTCAGGCTTTTTTTGGGTGGTGGAGCCCCTGGTTACTTTTCATTTGCCAGTTCCATCCACTAGAGGACAAAATCAGGTCTTGCTAGACCAGGCTTCCCTTTTTGAAGCATGAGCAGACTTTTTTCTTTGTAGACTGGACACTGGATGAAGTCCCACTAGTGGGTCTCTAAGACTTCCCTACACAGGAAGACTGATGACTCACATTTGCAGTATATTTCAAGAGATGCCCCCATTCATAGTCCCCTGAGACTTAGTTGACCACTAAGGGCAAGGAATAAAGTTTTCCCTTAGGTCCCTTGGCCAAATTGATATGGGAATTAAGGATGGTCATTAAGCACCCAGAAAGGATAAGTACACCAGCCTGATACATCGGACCTATATCAAAATTGTATCTTCTGAAAATGAACTGTATGTTAATTCCATATAATATTTCTTGATTCACATTTGTCCATTTTAATTTTACATTACTCTAAAATATGTATACATAACCACCATCATATATCAAAAATCCAAAATCTGAATATAAATGGTAGGTTAATCACAGAACCTTTCTAGAGGTTCCCAATATAAGAGCATGAGGAATATAACATTAATGTTACTCAGTTTGCCTTTCAACTAGATACTTGTTGCTAGCATCCATAGATGAGGGATACCATTTGTCATTTGTTTTTCTGGGACTGTCTTATTCACTTAAAATAAAATCTAGTTCCATCCATTTACCTGCAAATTTCATGATCTTTCCTTTCCACTGAATTGAATTTCATTTTGTAGATGTACCACATTTTCTCAATCCACTCGTCCGTGGAGGGGCACTTGTGTTGGTTCCAGGTCTTCACTATTGTGAAGAGGGCTGCAATACACATGGCTGTACATGTAATTCTGTGATAGGATGAGGCTTGTGGCTATATACCCAGAAGACGTATGACTGGGTCAGTTGTTAAGCTCATTTTGAGTCTTTTAAGGGTTCTCCACATTCCTGTCCATAGTGGTTGTATTAGTTTGCCTTCCCACCAGCAGTGGACAACAGGTCCCCTTTCCTCCAATCCTCTCCATAATTTGATATCATTTGTTTTCTTGATCCTAACCAGCCTAATCGGGGTGAGATGATATCTTAAAGTGCTTTTAATTTGCATTTCATTATTAGCGATGTTGAATATTTCCCCCCCTAAAAGATGTTTTTCAGCCATCTCTATTTCCTTACTTGCAAAATCTCTGTTAAACTCCATCTTCTGACTAAGTCATTTGTTTTCTTCTTTGTTTTTTGAGTACCTTATATATTCTGGAAGTTAATGCTCTGTCATATGTATCAGCAGTGAAGGTTTCCTCCCACTATGCAGGTTTTCTCTTCAATTCCCTGATTTTTTGTTTTTTTTTGCTGTTCAGAAACTTTTTTTTTAATTAGTTTTTATTGATGCTTTGTGCATTTCATACATTTTTTCCAATTAAGTTCAGGCTTATTTCCCTTTCCCTCCCCCCCCACCCCCACCCCATCCCAGATCATGCATTCTGCCATAACTGTCCTGCATCTTTCTCTCAGTTTTTTTTTTTCATTTTTAGCTATAAGTGATAATCCATGAGTACAAGCATCCTTCATGCAAAACCTATCTGCAGGCTGTTGTGCCCAAACACCTACAGCCCCACCATCCAGTGGGGGGTGACAGGTTGTTTGTTCAATCAAGTTGATCAAATGAGTGTCCAGACTACATTGCTGTAGTTTCACCATTCACCCCAATCGCAGCCCTTACATTCTACCACGCCCCCTCTTCCGCAGGTTGTTCCCTAGGCTTAGAAAAGGGGCACAGGTGGATGAGAGGTAAAACAGTCCACTCTCTCTGGAGCTGTTGACTTGGACTCTGGTCAATTCTGGCTGTTTCCTTTCATGGGCTGACAGTTTGTCCAGGAATAACCTTTCGATCCTACTAATGAAGAACAAGCAATTAGATATATAGGTATTTAAGCAGCACTAATAGTTATGGTAGGTTACTTTAGCATAGACACATGTTTGGATATGTTAATCCATGAATTACAATTTTCCCCCCTGTTAAATATGACAGGGTCTTACTGTGGGCTTTACATCTCCTAACCTGTAGAGGTGTAAGCTTGTGGGCATCACCATGGTGTATTAAAAAGTAAAAAGTGAAACGTGTATATTAACAACTTGGTTTACAGAATCTTGATAAATATGGTAATGCACTGAAATAATGAGATTAATTCGCTGTTGCCCACATTTGCTTTACATAAAAGCTGTGAGCAAGAACTTTGGGATTGACACATACAAATGTTTCTCTATAATTGTCTTTGTTGAACAGTATACCTGGTAGCTTCTCTTTAAGTGATAATTAACGTAAAAAATTAATTTGGCTTCCCAAGTTAATCACATATAGTCACTCAAAACAACATGGGTTGAATTTGATGAAATGCTGGCCTTGACTCCACCTCTATAGTCCATGTATAATACAAACTGTCTTCTGGAGATCATACGCTAAAAAAAGGGGGGGGGATACAGAAACAAATGAAACCTCTTTCATCAACCCTTGCAATTCAAATCTTTAAACTAACTATGGAAAAGATTTGTTGGTTCCAACAGGACAAAACGTCACCAAATTAAACGGCTGAGAAAGAAAAGATACAGTTTTGCATTTAGTAGGATGTACCAAAAAGTTGCAACGAAAGGTGACCGTCGAACATTCAAGAAGAAAGCCTCAGATTGCCATAAACATCGAAGCCCTCTGTGGATCCTACATGAAACAACATAGTTATAATGAGTCCTAATGAACTTAACCTTCTATGTGGTGCCACAAAGGTTCTGATATGAGAGACTTCCCTTGCCTTCCCACCCATAGAACAAGGAGAAATATGACAATGATGAGGTCGCTCCCCAACTGTAAATTGGAGACAACTATTGTAGAGGTAATCTCTTATAAAACCGGTAAAACTGCTTTCTTTAATTGACTACTAGACATGGGAACTGTGGAAGGGATTACTCTCTGTTCAGAACCAAATATAATACTAAAGTCCTAGGGCTATGCACTCAGGCAAAATATATTAATACAGGAGCTCTGACATCAGCAATGGATTGTTCTACCAGGTGGATGTTGGCCAGGGGATCCAAGGCCCCACAAAAGGTAAGGGCTCCTTGCCTCTAAGTTGGGATACCTACAGGAGGAGAGGCAATAAGACCCTGCTGCCGAAGACCTGACGTTAACATGGGAGGGATGTATTGAGACCACACATGCAAGTGTACAGATGGCCTCTGGAATGCCAGAGAGTGTTACCAAAGGCCACTAAACCAATAAAGCAAACATGGGTCTCCCTGAGTCAAGCAAGACTCCACCGTCAGCACCAGCTACACCTCACCTGCCTGGAAATACTGTGCAGCAGAGGCAGCCATGTGCCTGTATATCCCAAATCTAATTGGCTATTGGCTGTTCAGAAACTTTTAATTATAATAAAATCCCAATTGTCAATTGTCGACCTTATTTCCTACACACCTGGTGTCTGATTTAGAAAGTTTTTTCCTACAACTATGTCTTATAGGTTGCTGCCAACTTTTTCTTGCATCCCCTTCAGTGTTTTGGGTTTCATATTGAGGTCTTTGATCCTTGGAGTTGATTTTTGTACAGGGTGAGAGGTAGGGGTTTAATTTTATTCCTCTACCTTTGGTGATTCAGTTTTGCCAACACCATTTGCTGAAGATGCTGTCTTTCCTCCATTGAGACTTTTTGGATCCCTTGTCAAATATGAGGTGGCTGAAACTGTATGTGCTCAAGTTTGGATCTTTGGTTTTGTTCCATTGGTCTACATGTCTGCTTTTGTGCCAGTACCAGGCTGTGTTTATGACTATAGCCTTATTGAATAGTTTGAAGTCTGGTATAGAGATCCCCTCTGTATTGGTCTTTTCACTCAGCATTGCTTTGGCTATGTTTTGTTTTTCCAAATGAAATTAAGAACTTTTTTTCCAAGCCTGTGAAGAAACTCTTGTGGATTTTAATTGGGATTGCATTAAACTTGTACAAGAGTTTGGGTAGAATGGACAATTTTCCTATACTAATTTTTCCAATCCATTAGCATGAGAAGTCTTTCCATCTTCTGATTTCTTCTTCAGTCTCTTTTTTCAGGGGTTTATAATTTTTGTAGTGATCTTCGGTGTCTTTGGTTAGGTTTGTTTCAAAGTATTTTATTGTTTTTTGAGGCTACTGTGGTTGGGACTTCCTGTTTTCCAATTACTATTCCTTGAATTTTCTTTTCTTGCCTTATTGCCCTAGGCAGTGTTTCAAGCACTATATTGAAGAGGAGTGCTGACAGGGGCAGCCTTGCCAAGTTCCTACTATTAAGGGGAATCCTTCTAACACTTTTCTCCATTTAGGATGATGCTGGCTGTGGGTTTATTGTATATGACTTTCATTATGTTGAGGAATGATTACTCCAGTCCAATTCCCTCTAGGACTTTTAATCATGAAGGGATGCTGGATTTTGTCAAAGGCTTTTTCTGCATCAATTTAGATGATCATGTGGCTTTTGTCTTTCAGTCCATTTATGTGTTTTATGATATTTACTGATTTTTGTATGTTGAAACATCCCTGCATCTCTGGTATGAATCCAACTTGGTCATGATGATGATCTTCTTGTGTGTCTGTATGCTGTTTGGAAGCATTTTATTGGGAATTTTTGTATCTGAATCCAGTAATGAGATGGGTCTGTAGTTCTCTTTTATGGTTGTATACTTGCCTGGTTTTGGTTTTATAGTGATGCTGGCTTCATAGAAGGAATTTGGAAGATTTCCCTCTGCTAGTATCCTTCTGAACAGTTTGAGTAATAATGGTTGTAGGTCCTCTTTAAATGTTTTATAGAACTCTGCTGTGAATTCTATAAAACCATCTGGGGCTGGGCATTTTTTAGTTGGGAGATCTCTTCTTTCATTTTCAATTTCCTCATATATTATGAGTCTGTTTAACCAGTCAATCTCTTCTTGGTTTAGCTTTGGTGATTTCCTGGATTTATGATATTCATCTATTTTTCTTAGATTTTCAAATTTAGTAGAATATGGGTTTTTGTTGTATTCCCATATGATTGTCTGTAGATTTTCATTGTCTGTTGTGATATTTTCCCTTTTGTAGTAGCTAATATGCTGAGAATTATGCATGTGCAGAGCTTGTCACTCATCAACCTAACCTGCCCTAGGCAGGCGAGACCATACAAGTAGCTGAGTTGCAGACCTGGGCCAATCAAAAGGTGACGAGAGGAGAGATGGAATTCAAACATTACATAACCCCTAACCCTGCCCCCCAATAAACGAGTCTGTGACAGTTCACCCTCTGTCTGCATTCACCCAAATCCCAGGGTCTATGTCTTCACTCTTAGCCTCTCATCCCCTCACGGTTGGAAACAAAAGTTCCCCAGCAGGCCTGGGGGATTCTCTACATCTTGCATCCAATGTGGCTTTTCAAACTTTCCCCCGACCTGGGTGCTGGTGAGGCATCCCCTTCCTTGATCAGTAAGTAGGCCCCCTTTTGTGTTACTTGTTTTTCAGCTGGCATTAGGGTGAGTGCTTTCCCTCCTCAACCCACCTCTTCTTCTCTCTACTTTTCTCTCTGCTTTAGTTATCTGTGTGTTTGCCCTTGGCCAGGGACATACATTCCTGTGCCATTGCTTTGTTGGTTCTTCCCTCTAAAATTTAACCTCCATTCCCACTTCCTGCCCTCATGGGGAACAACACTTCCCATGTTCAGGAGCCAGAGACACCGGCCCTTAAGGGTCTCCTCCAGACCCATGATCTTAAAATTAAATCCTGGGACTTGAATTCATTTGGGAGGAAACCGTTTGCATTGCCCCTCCTAGCTATAATTGCAAGCCTTAAGGGATCCTCAGCAGAGGATGTTCTGGTGAGTAGAACTCAGCCTGTCACAAGAAAACCAAGGAGAAGTTGGCCCTGCCCTGTGTCCCTGACTTTCACCAGCACAATGAAGGATCTCCCATCACCACTACCCCCAAATTCCCTTTAGCTGCCCATCTTTTTTTTTTTAATTAGTTTTTATTGATGCTTTGTGCATTTCATACATTTTTTCCAATTCAGTTCAGGCTTATTTCCCTTTCCCTCCCCCCGCACCCCCACCCCATCCCAGATCATGCATTCTGCCATAACTGTCCTGCATCTTTCTCTCAGTTTGTTTTTTTTTTTTCATTTTTAGCTATAAGTGATAATCCATGAGTACAAGCATCCTTCATGCAAAACCTATCTGCAGGCTGTTGTGCCCAAACACCTACAGCCCCACCATCCAGTGGGGGGTGACAGGTTGTTTGTTCAATCAAGTTGATCAAATGAGTGTCCAGACTACATTGCTGTAGTTTCACCATTCACCCCAATCGCAGCCCTTACATTCTACCACGCCCCCTCTTCCGCAGGTTGTTCCCTAGGCTTAGAAAAGGGGCACAGGTGGATGAGAGGTAAAACAGTCCACTCTCTCTGGAGCTGTTGACTTGGACTCTGGTCAATTCTGGCTGTTTCCTTTCATGGGCTGACAGTTTGTCCAGGAATAACCTTTCGATCCTACTAATGAAGAACAAGCAATTAGATATATAGGTATTTAAGCAGCACTAATTGCCCATCTTATGGATACACATTTGCCCCCCAACAATCTACCCTTGAAGGGGTCCCAGGAAGCTCTCTCCCACTGGAGGGACTAGAGAGATCTCTTTTGGTTGTCTATGGCTTTTGGGTATGAAAGAGATCTATTCTTGTTTTTTCTTTTTACTTTCATTTTTGTTTTATTTAAACTCAAGTTTCTGGTCTGGGGTGATTTGTTAGGAGAAACTGGACGCAGTATTGCTCCATGAACACAGAGTTGTGGGACACCCTAACTCCCCTCTGGTAAAGTGCGAACATGGGGCTCACCTCAGTGATTTGGAATCTGGGCAAAGGGACTGGATTTTTGGTTCTGGGACCGACAGGGCATCAGCTCTGTGCACACAGCATTTCCTCTCTTCATCTGACTATCGTAACTGTTCTTCTGTGTGTCTAAACATGCATCTAAGTTTTTGTGTGTATTTGTAATTTGTTCATTATAACTGTCCCATGTTGGTTTTGTCAGAAAAAGTGGCCATTTTAAGTTTCAATCCTTTATGTGCAGAGAATCATTAATTTTGGCATGCCAGAGTAGATACACACATGCAAACTTTAAAAATTGATAATTAAAAATGCATATAAAGGTTTAAAATTTGGTTTGTTTCTGCTTTCAAAGGGGATTGTGTGAGGTAACTTGCTTATTTTGGAATTATCTATATTTTTTGAGACATCTGTAGGCCAGATTCTCTGGGTGGATGTAGTTAACACATTATGTAACCTATCGAACTGGGAATAAATTCTTGGACCAGGTATGGTGGCACATACTTTTAATCCCAGTCCTTAGGAGGCTGAGGCAGACAGTTATTTGTGAGCTCAAGGTCAGACCATCTGGTCTGCTTTGGTGAGATTTCCTCTGCCCAGCTGTGATCTCAATGGACTAGAGATAATCTACCTCTTACTAGCTAGTAAAATTTGCATCAGAATTTAGTCAGGAATCCTGGTATGTCTTGAGCTTGGAGAATTCCTGAGCTCTCTAGAGTGCCCACGTGACAACCTTTCCATTTCTGCTAGAGACCAATCTTGGGGACTGGCACCTGGATCATTGGGGTGCTGCATGGCTTCCAGGAGTGCATTATAGGCTCTTGCCTCCAAGGGGTGAGGAGAGCAGTCTGGAACATCTGTTGGGTTCTGTTATATTTCTGCAAGAATTTTTGAGCCTGTTTCCCTCCCCCTCTTTTTTCCTCATGGGAGGAAAAAGGACATTTCTGGGTCTGTGCCCTTCCTGCTGATCTGGCTGTCAGGCTGTGTGTTTGTATTGAGGAAAAGTTGGTCTCAGAGAACTGGGAGAATCAAATTCATGAAAGCTGTATTTCACTCCATGTTTTTAGCCTCTGTTGGATGAAGACATTACATAAAATTTTTGTGATCACTTTAAGATGTTAGAGCATCCCCCTTGCCCCAGGATCCTGACATTTTGATTGTGTGTTTAGTTTTTTTAAACTATGGGACCTCAGTTCAGTTTATGGATAAGCTGACATGTCTAATCTGAAATATAAATATTTTAATGGTGTGACCTGGGTACAATAAAAAACCTTTCCAAACTCTCTTTCAGCACTCAGGAGACAAAGGTATCTGGGTATCTTGGTCTGGTATTGGTGGAGAACTGATACCAGAATGGATTGGGCCAGCCCTGTTTCTTGCCTCCATCCAGGGTAAGAGAACTACCCCTCCTGGGGTAGCTAATGGACTTTATTGTGTTTCCTATCTGTTCCCCCCTCCCCCTTCCTCCTCATAGGAAGGGAACATACCTCCCCGGGTTTGAACTGGTGTCCTGCTGGTCTGGCCACTGCTGGAATTTCCCCAGCCAGGTGTGGTGGGCCACACCTTTAATCCTAGCAGAGCCAAGGTTTCTAGGTGGAAAGATATTACTGTAGAATTTCTGAGTCAGAAACAATTAACTGACCCAATTTAATCTTAAATTAAAAATATGAAAATTTACCACATAGCTAGATGACCTCAGTACTGTATAAACTGTGAAGATTAAAATGTTGTTATGTTGACTGTTATAAACTTAAGAGTAGTATTTTACTCTGATTTAAGTTTTCATCAGCAATTTAGAGTTTTCATCATGGTGCTGAAGTTTGGGGTTTGAAACTAGTTAAACATATTTGTTTTATTGGACTGATTAAATGAATAGGCTTGCATCTAAGGCTAATGATTTACTTGATATCAAGTTGTTTCACAAGGAAACTGTCATGTGAGCTAAAACTGCTAAACATTCCATTTTTGATATTCTTGGTAGATTAACTTGTTTCTTTTCATAACAAAAAGTACCTCTTCTTTTTTAAAATTTTATTTATTTTTGTATGTGTATGAATGTACTGTCTGCATGTAGGTTTGTGCACCCGTGTCGTGCAATGCTGCGGAGGTCAGAAGAGGATGTTGTATTCCCCTGGAACTGGAGTTAAAGATGGTTTTCAGCCACCATGTGGGTGGTGGAGATCGAACCTGGGTCCTCTGCAAGAGCAGTTGGTGCTCTTAACAACTAGGCCATCTTTCCAGCCCGAAAAGTACCTCTTTTTAAAAGTGCACTTCGCAGACGTTTCACTCCTATTCCATTGAGTTTATGTTAGCAGCTGTTACTTGTAGCAGCAGATCAGTATTAACATCTAGCTGGCTCACCAGGAGAACAGAGGCTGACCATGGAGCTCTCCATGTGGATTCTGTTCACACTGACTGATGGAGGTATTTTTTTGTGACATTGTAAAGACTGAATTAAATTTTAAGCTAATGTCAAATCTTGGTAGAGAATGTTTTAATAAATAAATGTTTTAAAGATATTTAAAATATTCTTCCATATTCCAAAATGTAAAATGTAACATGACAGATTTTATGTGTCTGACATTGTGTCTGGGAAGGAAGGACAGACTTTATTCCCTTCACAAACTGCTGTTGGAGGCCTGATAGGGCTATGTGAGTCCTTATAGACACAGTCTTTGGCCCAGAAGGAAAGTTTTAATAAGTTGCTGTGTGAAGCTGTTTGTTTTTGACCATTTGCATCCCTTCCATAAAGCAAGTGGCATGGTTGCCTGGGTGGATATAGAGGGTGTTTAGTCATGAGATGTTTGAAAATAAGAGCTCCATTTTTAATTGAGCATTTCTGGCATTTTTCAAACTATTGTATTTGTATTGTATCTCATTACGTGGGGAATACATGTTAATTACTTAGTAAATCTGCTCAATTAGGGGTTAATCTGTTTATGCATGTTATGTCTCATGGTGTCAAAAAGGGATATAAAAAATGAAAAAAGTGTTAAAAATATATTTTTTAGTAAGGATTTATGTGGAGATGATGAAAAAAGTCTATGCAAGTGTTAAAAGTCTGAGGAGGTTTGTTGAGACAGGTAAAAAGGACACTATATAAATAAGCTTAAATTTGTAAGGTTCAGTCAACTATTTTAAAAATAAAAATGTGGGGCTGGAGAGATGGCTCCAGCTGCTCTTGCAGAGGACCCAGGTTCGATTCCCAGCACCCACATGGCAGCTAAGAACCATCTTTAACTCCTGTTCCAGGGGAATATGATGCCCTCTTCTGACCTCCATGGCATTGCATGACTTAGGTGCACAGACCTGCATGCAGACAGTACATTCATACACATAATCAAATAAATTAAATTTTAAAAATCTTTAAAAAAATTAAAATGTATTTCTAGTCAAGGTTTGTTTAAGAGTGTTTTTTGTCCAACTTTATGTGCATATCACATGGCACTTCAAGTTTTAGTAAAATGATAAGATACCTATTGTATTATTCAGGGTTCTCTAAAGAAACAGAAACAAAAGGACAAATATATAGGTATATACAATTTATTGATTTGCTCACGTGACAGAGTTCAAGGAGTCCAATAGTAGCTGCGCCACACTGGAGAGGCTGAGAATCCAGGGAACTGCTCAGTCCACAAGGCTGGATGTCTCAGTAGTCCCAATCTGGTGCTGAAGGCCTGATGGATTCCCGGAGATCTGCCAGTCTCAGTACATACTGGGATCCGTCGGGTTGATCAAAGCAGCAAGACAAACTAAACTAACCAGTGAGAGAGAGGCAAGCCACAGGAAAAAAGGGACCAGATCCCTCTGGCGTGGCCTTTAATACTGCCTTCCAGCAGAAGGTAATGCCCACATTTGGGGTGGGCCATCCGGGTTGAGGTAGTTCAATCTGAAGATCCTTTTTCTCTTATTTGTTCCTTAGTCCAGTCAAGTTGACACCCAGGATTAACCATCACAAGTCCACCCCTTGTCAACTTGACACCCATAAATAGCCTCTCCTTATGTTATGCTTAAATGTCAATTGCAAATAATGGCAAGTTCATAATTCCACCTAACATGCTATAAGTGTCTCACTCAATATCAAAGCATTATATCTTAAAGTAGGTGGTAATGTCCTTGAGGAACACTTAGTCCTTCAGTATCTAATAACCTAAATATGGCAACCTTCAAAACTTATTTGGTTAAGAATGTGCATATATATATATATACATATGTACATAATACATACAAAATACATAAATATATACATATATACATATATATGCATATACATATATATATATATATATATATATATATGCACATTCTTAACCAAATAGGACAAAAGTTAATATCTATTATATTCCATGTTTCTGCAACTGGTCCCATGGCCTCAGCTGATATTTATGACTACATTCTTCTACTATACATTCTGTATTTCCTCCACTATCAGCAAGCACCTCTGCAGGTCTTGGCTCTTTCCCTGGAGGAGTGACCCATACCTTCATCCCTGAAGGGTCTGGGCCATTTATTGTCCTGTATGGTTTGGGTTGTTGGAGTTTTCCATTGACCATAATCATAGGACATGGTAGCACGAGAAGGTGCCCTACAGCATCTCCTGCCTTCCAGACCTATTCTTCCTTGCCCCCATTGTGGAAAAAATGTCCAATTTCCCCCTAGTAGTCTGGATCAATCATTCCTCCTACTACTGTTATTCCTTCCTTAGCTGGTTGGCTTAAGGGCAGTAGAAGCCCAAAGTGGCCAGGGGGAAGTCTTAGCTTCCAGTTCAATAGAACGTTTGTTGAATCTCCTGGCAAAAGCACTCCCCACTTTGGAACCAAAACCTCTAGACCAATAGAACGCAAGGTTGTGGTTACAGGAAGCAAAAATTTTCCTACTGGGTCACTAGGGGTGATAGTAAGTGGAATCACTCCCACTTCCACCCTTTGATTCCTGGACCCATGAATTCTGGCTATAGGAGAAACAATACCATATAGTGGACACTGATTCAAAGCATATACTGCTTGCTGGAGAACCTTGCTCCATCCCTCCAGAGTATTGCTACTTAATTGGCACTGTACCTGTGTCTTCAAGAGACCATTCCATCATTCTATAAAGCCAGCTGCTTCTTGGTGGTGGGGAACATGGTAAGACCAGTAACCATGGGCCCATAATCGCAGTTCTTTGGCTGTGAAGTGAGTTCCTTGGTCAGAAGGGATGCTGTGAGTAGTACCGTGACTGTGGATAAGGCATTCTGTAAGTCCCTGGATGGTAGTTTTGGCAGAAGCATTACTTGCAGGAAAGGCAAATCCATAACCAGAATAAGTATCTATTCCTGTAAGGACAAAACGCTGTTCCCTCCATGATGGAAGTGGTCCAATGTAGTCAACCTTAAAGGATCTTTGGATTGGACTAACTCAACCCAGATGGCTCACCCCAAATGTGGGCATTACCTTCTGCTGGCAGGCAGTATTAAAGGCCATGCCAGAGGGATCTGGTCCCTTTTATCCTGTGGCTTGCCTCTCTCTCACTGGTGAGTTTGTCTTGCTGCTGTGATCAACCCTACAGATCCCAGCATGTACTGAGACTGGCAGATCTCCTGGAATCCATCGGGTCTTCAGCACCAGATTGGGACTACTGAGACATCCAGCCTTGTGGACTGAGCAGTTCCCTGGATTCTCAGCCTCTCCAGTGTGACGCGGCTACTGTTGGACACCTTGAATTCTGTAACGTGAGCAAATCAATAAATTGTATATAGCTATATATCTGTCCTGTTGCTTCTGTTTCTTTAGAAAACCCTGACTAATACAGTTATTTTGTATCAGAAGTGGGGTGGGCCATGCAGGCTGAGATACTCCAATCTGAAAATCCTTTTTCTCTTATTTGTTCCTTAGTCCAGTGAAGTTGACACCCAGGATTAGCCATCACACCTATATTAAGGTAAATTGGTATAAACACTCAAGCTAGTTTACTAGTGGCCTGAATAGAATTGTGAATATACAGAGTTGTTAATTTTCAATCCTCTTCTGGCTTGAACCTGACTCCCTTTTACAGGTTTGTGTTAAATGGGCACAGGCAAATGGTGGGTTATCTATGGCCACTGAAAAAATGTACTTTATGTTTCTTGCAAGAGTTGTTTTTGATATTTCCTTTAACCTAACCAGATAATTTGGCTCAAAAGCTAGATGCTATCTTCCTGAACCAACTGCATGCAGTCCAAATGAAGACAGGTTGGATAAACTTGGTAATAATCATCAGTTTATTTCCTGTCTTCTGGTATGTGTTACAACTCCTGTCTTTCTGGGAAAACTATAAATCAGAATAAAGGGTCTGAAAAAGAAAAAAAAAATGTTCCCATTTGTAGTAATTGTAGTGAACAGTTTTACATTCAAAATAAGCTTGAAATTGTTTAATTAGATCTTGTGAGTTATGCCTGCTTAACGTATGGTGTTAAGTCCCTCTTCAACTCAGTATTATAAACGGATGCTTGAACTTTTGTCTAAGCATTATCTAAAATATTATACAGTAATTGAGGTGTTAGGCTGGTGTAACAGCCTTTCTGGATGGATAACCACCATACATAATGCCCATACCTATTTGGCCAAAAAAAATGTTGGTTAATCTGGGTTAACTGTATGGACTTATACACCAAAAGAAAAGTATGACCAAAATATATGTAATCATTATATTTCCTTCAAAGTCTGAGAGATTGTGCCTCCAAACACTAGTTTTTAAGTCATTTAAAGTCATATGAGATTTGTTGTTACCAAATAACACAGTTTCTTCTCTCTATTTAAGCAACTACCTAAGGGAAAACTCACACCCTGATTATTGAAGTTTCCTGGAAAGCAGATGCTGAGTCCAGACACTATGGACAAATGAACAAAAGAAGAAGCCCAATAATGGATGCTTTGGTACTCCTGGTTGAGAAATTCTAACAGACTTTTAAGTTGGACATTTAATTCATCCTGTTCCTCTCTTGGTTCCCTGCCTAGAAAATGTACCTAGCTACTCTCGCTTTCACAGTCACTAGCCAAATATTTTGATCTCTCTGTACCTGTACCTTTGGGGTCTTTTAGGTAGATCCACTGAGCAGGGATGCTACAGGCCCACCTCCGATGCCCCTTTTCAGCATGGAAGAAGTCAGAGCAATAGGTGCCATGATTCTCTCTTGGCAATTGGGGTAACCTCCTCAGAGGGTAATGTGATAAAAGTAGAAGCTAAAATTTGGCTATGCAGTTTAGGGTCAAGACACCCAAAGAGCCAGTTTCTTTCTCAGCTGAGAGCTGAGGATTTCCTGGATCTGCCAGTGGACTTATCCTTATGATTGCTTTGACTCATGGCTCATGTATCCTTAACTCACTTGTCAGAATTATTGACGAGTAGGTAAATTCCATAGATTGTTTTTGTGTTGTGCAGTCATTGATGTTTACATTCAGGAATGCTCTTCTTTTCTTTTTTCTTTCTCCCTTCTTTCTTTCTTTCTTTCTTTCTTTCTTTCTATCTTTCTTTCTTTCTTGATTCCTTGACCCATTCATTATTCACATGTGTGTTGTTTAATCTCCATGTGTTCATGTAGGTAGAATAGCTTATTCTGGTGTTGATACTGAGCTTTGTTGCACAGTAGTGTGATAGAATGCATGGAATTATTTGTCTTTTTGTATTTGTTGAGTTTTATTCTGTGTCCAAGTATGTGGTCAATTTTGCAGAATGTTCCGTGGGTGCTGAGTAGAAAGTGTGTTTTCTGGTGCTTGGGTGGAATATTTGGAAAATGTCTGTGAGGTCCATTTGCTGTATCATTTTGTTCAGTTAAGATGCCTCTCTATTTTTTTGTCCAGTTGATCTGTCAAAAGGGATTAGGGGGGTATTGAAGTCTCTTATTATGAGTGTGCTGGGGTTAATCTGTTTGTTGGGGTCCTGGGGAATCATCTTTATAAAATTCAGTGAACCAGAGTTTGGAGCATATATATTCAGGATTGTGAAATCGTCATGTTTAATTCTTCCTTTGACAAAGATGTAAAGGGCTTCTTTGTCACTTCTGATTACCGTTACTTTGAAGACTATTTTATTTATTTATTTATTTATTTATTTACTTATTTAAATTTTTTGTGTATGAGAGTACCGTCTGCCTGTAGGTTGGTGCCCCGATGTCATGCAATGACACGAGGTCAGAAGAGGGCGTCAGATTCCCTTGGAACTGAAGTTCCAAGGGAACTTTAACTGAAGTTAAAGACAGTTTTTAGCTGTGATTTAGGTGTGGGGAGTCGAACCCAGGTCCTCTGCAAGTGCTCTTAAACTCTGAGCAATCTCTCCAGCCCCAGAAGTCTATTTTGTCTGATATTAAAATAGCAACTCCTGCTTTCTTTTTGGTAGCATTTGCTTTGAATATTTTTTTCCATTCTTTCACTTTAAGTTGTCGCCTATCCTTGAGCGTGAGATGGGTTTCTTGCAGATAGCATATAGGTGGATTCTCTTTCCTTATCTGTCCCCTCAGTCTATGCCTTTTGATTGGGGAGTTTAGGCCATTAATATTTAAGGCTACAATTGAGAGATGTGTGTTTCCTTTCACTTTATTATCCATTTGCATTTTTGGTCTAGGTTTCTACTTCTTCGGTTATGCTTTTATTAATTTCTCTTTCTTTTTTATTGTTTTACATATATTTTTGTACAAGATTATGTTACAAATTGAATCTAGACTTGTGTTCCCCTCCCAACCCACCCATCCCATCAGATTCACCCTTTTAGTCAGATCTTTGAGGCAGTATTTTCTGTTGTTGGTGTTGTTCTTTCCAATATGCATCACTCCCAAAAAGAAGTTTCTACTAGGTTATTTGCGCTAGCATCCACAGGTGAGGGATACCATTCATCATTTGTTTTTTCTGGGACTGTGTTGCTTCACTTAACATAATATCTTCCAATTCCACCCAATTACCTTCAAAGGTCATGATGTTGTCTTTTTTTACTGCTGCATAGAACTCTATTGTGTAGTTGTACCACATTTTCTCTAACCACATGTCAGTTGAGGGGCATTTGGATTGGTTCCAGCTTTTTTGCTATTGCGAAGAAAGCCACAATAAACATGGCTGTGCATGTATCTCTGTGGTACAATGAGACTTGTGGGTACATACCCTGTGGTATGGGTGGGTCAGGTGTCAAGATCATTCAAAGTCTTCCAAGGGTTCTCCACACTGCTTTCCATAGTGGCTGTACCAGTTTACATTCCCACAAACCTCTCCAGCACTTGGTATCATTTGTTTTCTTGATCCTAGCCAGACTTATTGGAGTAAGATGATATCTTAAAGTGGTTTTAATTTTCATTTTCTTAATTATTAGCGATGTTGAACACTTCTTAAGATGTTTCTCAGCCATCTATAATTCTTTACTTGTGAAGTCTCTGTTCAGCTCTTTGCTCCATCTATTAAGTGGGTCATTTGTTTTCTTTCTTTTTTTTAATTTTTTATTATTATTATTATTTTTTTTATTTCTGTATGTGTATCAATGTACTGTCTGCATGCAGGTCTGTGCACCCGTGTCGTGCAATGCCGTGGAGGTCATAAGACGGTCTCGGATTCCCCTGGAGCTGGAGTTAAAGACTGTTCATAGCGACCATGTGGGTGCTGTGGATCGAACCCGGTCATTGCTCTTAACCACTAGGCCATCTATCCAGCCCTTGTTTTCTTTCTTTATTTTTTGAGTAGTTTATATATTCTGGAAAGCAATGCTTTGTCAGATGTATCTGTGTTGAAGGTTTCCTCCCACTCTATGGGTTTTCTCTTCACTTTTTTGATTGTTTCTTTTGACATACAGAAGCTTTTGAGTTTAATGAGATCCCATTTGTCAATTGTCAACATTAATTCTTGCACAGCTGTTGTCTGATTTAGGAAGTCTATTCCTAAACCTATATCTTGTAGTCTGCTGCCAAATTTGTCTTCTATTGCCTTCAGAGTTTGGGGTTTCACATTGAGGTCTTTAATCCATCTGGAGTAGACTTTTGTACAGTGCAAGAGGTATGGGTTTAATTTCATTCTACAAGTGTTGATCCAGTTTTGCCAACACCACTTGCTGAATATGCTGTCTTTCCTCCATTGTGTCTTCTTGGCCCACTTGTTAAATATGAGATGGCTAAAATTGTATGTGCTCAAGTTTGGATCTTCAGTTTTGTTCCATTGGTCAATAGGTCTGTTTTTGTGCGAGTACCAAGCTGTTTTCATGACTATAACCCTGTATTATAGTTTGAAGTCTGGTATAGAGATTCCCCCGTATTGGTCTTTACACTCATGTTTATAATGGCTATTCGGGGTCTTTCGTTTTTCCAAATGAAATTAAGGACTTTTTTTCCAAGCCTGTAAAGAAACTCTTCGGGATTTTAATTGGGATTGCATTAAATCTATACAAGAGTTTGGGTAGAATAAACATTTTTACTATATTAATTTTCCCAATCCATGACAATGGGAGGTTTTTCCATCTTCTGATGTCTTCTTCAATTTCCTCCATCAAGGGTTTCAAAATTTTGTTGTAGAGATCTTTGGTATCTTTGGTTAGGTTTGTTCCTAGGTATTTTATTGCTTTTGAGGCTATTATGAGTGGGAAGGTCTCCTTGAATTGCTTCTTCAGTTGCTTGTTGTTGGTGTAAAGAAAGGCTACTGATTTTTCTAGATTTATTTTGTATCCTGCCACTTTACTGAAGCTCTTATTACTTTCTAGGAGTTTTCTGGTGGAGTTTTTAGCATCCCTTAATTAAGCATGCATATCATCAGCAAAAAGGGATAACTTAACTTCCTCTTTTCCAATTAATACTCCTTTAATTTTCTTTTCTTACCTTATTGCCCTAGCAAATGTTTCAAGCCCTATATTGAAGAGGAGTAGTCAGAGGAACCAATCTTGCTGAGTTCCTACCTTTATAGGGAATGATTCTGTAGTTTCCCCGTTTAGGATGATATTTTCTGTGGTTTTCCTGTATATTGCTTTGATTATATTGAGGAATGATCCCTCCAATCCAATTCCCTCTTGGACTTTAAGCATGAAGAGAGATGCTGGATTTTGTCAAAGGCTTTTTTCTGCATCAATTAAGATGATCTTGTGGTTTTTGTCTTTCAGTCAATTTATATGCTTGATGATGTTTATTGATTTTCTTATTTTGAACCATCCCTGCATCTGTGGTATGAATCCAACTTGGTCATGATGGATGTCTTCTTGATTTGGTTCTGTACACAATTTGCCAGTATTATGTTTAGAATTTTGGCATCTGTGTTTATTAATGAGGTGGGTCTATAGTTCTTTTTGGTTGTATCTGTTCCTGGTTTTGGTATTAGACTGATGCTGGCTTCATAGAAGGAATTTGGGAGAATGGTCTCTGTTTGTATTGTTCTAAACAATTTGAGTAATAATGGTTGTAAGTCTTTCTGAAATATTTTATAGAATTCTGCCGTGAAACTGTCTATGCCTGGGAATTTTTTACTTGGGATGTTTCTTATTACATCTTCAATTTCTTAATGTATTATGGGTCTGTTTAAATGGTTGATCTCTTCTTGTTTGAGTATTGATGATTCCCAGGATTTCAGGTATTCATCCATTTCTTCAAGGTTTTCAAACTTGATAGAGTATAGGTTTTTGAAGTATTCCCATATGATTTTCTGGACCTTTTCATTGTCCTTTGTGATATTTCCCCTTTCATCATGGTTTGTATTGATTTGGAGTTATTCTCTCTTTCTTTTGGTTAACTGGGCTAGATGTCAGTATTATCTTGTTTATTCTTTCAGAGAACCAAATTTTGGATTCATTTACTTTTTTGTATTGTTTTCTTTATTTCTATTTCATTGATTTCTGCTCCATTTTTCTTCCTGTCTTTTGTATTTAGGGTTCATCTGTTGGTGTCTCTCAAGTGCTTTTAGCTGCCATGTTAGATTATTCACTTGTGCTCTTTCTGTTTTTCTAATGCAGACACCCAAGGGCTATAAAATTCCCTCTTAGGACTGCTTTTAAAGTATCCTATAGGTTTTATTGTGTTGTATTATCATTGTCATTCAGTTCCAGGAATGCTTTACTTCTATCTTTTATTGTTAAAAAAAACTTTTATTTAATTAATTTATTTTTTTATCTGTATGAATGTACTGTCTGAATTTAGGTTGGTGCACCTGTGTTGTGCAATGCCACAGAAATCAGAAGAGGGTGTCAGATTCCCTTGGAACTAGAGTTAAAGATGGTTCTCAGCTGCTATGTGGGTGCTGGGGATCAAATCCAGGTCCTCTGCAGGAGCAATAGGTTCTCTTAACCACTAGGCCATCTCTCCAGCCCTATTTCTTTTTTTATCTCTTCCTTAACCTATTCATTATTCAGTAGTGTGCTTTTTAGTCTCCATTTGTTCTTGTAGATATTAGGACTTATCCTGGTGTTGATAGTGAGCTTTATTGTGTTGTAGACTAATAGAATGAATGAAATTATTTCAATCTTTATGTATTTGTGGAACTTTTTTCTGTGTCTCAGCATGTGGTCGATTTTGGAGAATGTTACTTGGGGTGCTGAGTAGAAAGTTTATTCTCTGGTATTAGGGTGGAATCTTTGGTAGATATCTGTGAGGACCATTTGATGATTGTATCATTCAGGTCAGATATTTCTCTGTTTATTCTTTGTCCTGTTGACCTGTCCAAAGGGCTCAGTGGGGTATTGAAGTCCCCAACTATGAGCCTATTGGGGTTAATTTGTGTCTTGTTGTCCTGAAGAATTGTCTTTTAAAAGTTTGGTGAACCAGTGTTTGGTGCATATTTATTCATAATTGTGAAATCTTCATGGCGAATTGTTCCTTTGATAAAAACGTAATGGCTTTCTTTGTCTCTTCTGACTTCTTTTACTATGAAGTCTATTTTGTCTGATATTAAATAGCAACACCTGCTTTCTTTATGGTAACATTTGTTTGGAATATTTTTTTCCATCCTTTCACCTTAAGGTAGTGCCTATACTTGAAGGTAAGATGTATTTCTTGTAGACAGCATATAGATGGGTTCTCATTCCTAAACCAATCTCCCTCTCTGTGTCTTTTGATTGGGGAGTTTAGTCCATTAATAGTTAAGGTTATAACTGACATATTTGTGTTGCTTCCTTTCACCTTATCCAGTTGAGTTTTTGGTCTAAATTTCTACTTCTGCAATTATGCTAATATTATTTTCTCTTTCTAGGTGCCTGGGGGATAGTTGGTCCTATTTTCTGTCCTTTGAATTGCTTCAAGTATTCTCTGAAAGGTTTGTTTTCCGGATATGTATTCTTTCATCTTGTTTATATCATGGAAGATTTTTCTCTCTCCTTCAAGTATAATCAACATTTTTTGCTGGGTATGGTAACCTGGGTTGGCATCTATAGTCCTTTAACACTGGGAATGCTTTGCTCCACGTTCTTCTTGCTTTCATAGTTTGCAGTGAGAAGTCAGTTGTGGTTCTAATAGGTTTCCCCTTATATGTAACTTTTCTTTTCTCTTGTGGCTTTCAGAAATTTTGTCTTTGTTTTGGGCATCAAATGTTTTAACTATGATATGAGTTTCTTTTCTTTTTTCTGTTTGAAGTTTTATATGCTTCTAGTATTTTTATTGGTTTATCTTTTTTAGGGGAAATTTTCATCTATTACTCTGGTGAAGATCTGGTCAGTACCATTCTCTTGGGATTGTTCTCCTTCCTCTATTCCTACAATGTGGAGGTTTGATCTTTTCATAATGTCCCATGGTTCCTGGTTGTTCCTCTTTTGTGTATTTTAAATTTTTTCATAATCTTTACTTGAGGTTTTTAGTTGTTCTATGTTATCTTCCAGGTCTGATATCATTTGTTCTGCTTCCTCCATTCTACTTCTGAGGCTTTTTCCATTCCTTTCCTCTTGATTGGATGAGTGTTTGATTTCCTTTTTCCTTCATTTTTTAAATTTTATTTATTCCCTTTTTCATTTTGTCTTCTGATTTCTTTAGTATTTCCACTTCCTTTTGGAGCTTCTCAATCTCTTCCTGTAGCTCTTTGCTTCGCTGGTTGGTTTCCTTATCTTTTTCCAATATGGGATCTTTTCAGTGTTTCCACTTCCTTCCGGAGTTTGTCATTCTCTCTCTCTAGGTCCTTCTTGAGCTTTTCATTCTCTTTTTTTAGTTCTCTGACTTGCTCTTTATAGTTTTTGATTTCTATGAGTATGTTCATTATTGTCCTTCTAACATCTGTATCCTGTGCTATCCCCAGGGGGATCCCAACTGTAGGAATCTTCCACAGGGTTTGTTGAGCTTGGTGTGGATTTATCCTGTACCTTTCCCATGTTCTCTTCTTCGTGTCCCTGACATGTGGGTTTCTCTTTGCCTGTATTCCAATGTGAATCCCAAATGACTCTTCACTGTGTTGAAGCCTTGCTTTGCTTGCCTCCTTCAGATGCCTTTGTTGTTCATTTGATTGATTTCTTTTTCTCCTTGCTTATGGAGTGTTGACTTGTCTAAGTTTTAGGCTTTCTAATGGAAGTCTAACTCACTCTTCCCTTTCTGTTCTGAAGGTTCTCCAAAGAATCCACTTGGACACTGCTTTGGCAATCCCAGTTGGTGGGTGGGGGGTGGGGATTGTGCTTCAGGCGGTCGTGGGAAATCCCCAATCTCAAGTCTTACACAGGCCCAGCTTTTATACCAGCTAGGAGGACAACTCCGCCCCCACAGCCACACTAGCCAGTGGAGCCAAAGTTGACTGAATCAACCAAAAATTACACTGAAGCACCCAGCCCCTAACTGTGCTTCAGGTGGCTTTGGGAAATCCCCCTGAAGTTTATTTGTCTGATATTAAAATAGCAACACTTGCTTTCTTTTTGGTACCATTTGTTTGGAATATTTTTCCCATCCCTCCACGTTAAGTTGGTGCTTATCCTTGAGATTGAGATGGCTTCAAAGCTAATGTGACCTCATCTCTATTGTAACTTCATCTGCAGTGATAACTCGTATCTAGTATGACCTTACTGTGACATGTATCCTAATGTGAACTCATCTCTATGTTGACTACATCCATAGAAAGAACGCATCAATATTGCGCCCTCATACCTAATAGGACCTCCTCCTTACTGTCACTTCATATCCTGTGTTACCTCATTCCTACTATGAAACTATCCTTAATTTGTCAACCTCCATAGTCTGACCTCTTTCCTACTGTGACATCATTCCTATTGTGACCACTTATCTATTATGATTTCATTCCTACTGTGACATCATCTTTAGTGTGACCTCATTCCTACACTGACCTCATCCCTATTGTGAACTCACATCTACTATGATCTCATTCTTACTGTGACATCATTTTTCTCCTAAGTTTATTTAGAAGGATGCTTCATACTAGCTCTCAGAATATAGTTCCCTGACACTTATCCTGGATTACAAGAGTGGGTAAAGCCACGCATGGTGGCATTTGACCCTTTAGCCTGAATCAGAAGTGGTCTTTTTAAAAATAACTTCTTGGGGCTGGAGAGATGGCTCAGCAGTTAAGAGCACCAACCTCTTGCAGAGGACCTGGGTTACATTCCCAGCATCCATATGGTGGTTAAGAAACATCTTTAACTCCAGTTCCATGGGAATCCGACACCATCTTCTGACCTCCACAACATTGCATGACATGGGTGCACCTATTTACATATAGACAGTATGCTCATACACATAAATTAAAATAAAAATACAAAATAAAAAATAAACCTCTTGCTTTTGCTCCAATCAAATGCTCAGAAGAGAGATTTTTACAAACCCATATGATATGCTGACCTCAACATTTTTGGCTGGTTGGACTGCAAATGTATTCAATAATGAGTCCAGAACTGGTGCATTATCCATATCGACTCACGTTTAGGGTTCATTTGTTGTTGTCTTTCAACTTCTTAAGCTGCAGTGTTAGCTCGTTTATTTGTGCTCTTTCTGTTTTATTTTATGTAGAAACCCAGGGCTATAAACTCTCTTAGTACTCTTTTGATACTATCCTGTAGGTTGTGTTGTGTTGTGTACTGTCATTGTCATTTAGTTTGAGGAATACTTTTATATCTATCTTTATTTATTCCTTGATGCATTCATTATTCATGAATGTGTTGTTTAGTCTCCATGTGTTCCTGAAGGTAGTAGGGCTTATCCTGGTGTTGATATTGAGATTTATTGCAGTGGGATATGATAGAATGCATGAAATTATTTCAACTTTCTTTTTATTTTTTTTTCTGTGTCCAAGTATGTGGTCAATTTTGGAGAATGTTCATGGGGTGCTGAGTAGAAAGTATGTTCCCTGGTGTTTGGGTGGAATGTTAGGTAGAAGTCTGTGAGGTCCATTTATTGTATTATATTTTTCAGTTCCAATGTCTCAAATCTATTATGGCCTTATCCATACTGTGACCTCATATCTATTGTGACCTCATTCCTATTATGACATCATCCTTACTGTGACCTCCATTCTACAATAAATATATCCATTATGTGACCTCATACCTACTGTGAACTCATCCCTATTGTGACCACATCACTACTGATATCTAATACCTATTTTCCCCTCATACATAGTGTGACCTCAACCCTACAGTGATGTCTCCTCTATTGTGTCTTTATTCATAATGAGAACTCATCCATCATGGGACCTCATCACTACTATGACATCATAATTACTGGCACTTCATATCTAATATGACCACATACCTAACGTGATATCATCTTTACTGTGACGTCATTCCTACAGCAACATCATTCCTACTCTGATGTTATATCAAATATGACCTCATTCCTACTGTGACATCATCCTTATTATGATAACATCCTTACTGTGACATCATGCCTACATAGATTTCATACATATAGTGACCTCATATCTATTGTCATCTCTTCTGCACTGAGAACTCATCACTTATTTGACCTCAAACTTACTACCACCTCATCTATACTGGGTCTTCATATCTAGTATGAACTCATTCATACTGTGTCATCATCCTTACTCTGACATCATGCTGACTGTGACCTCATTGCTACATTGACTTCATCCCTATTGTCACCTCATATTAAATAACCTCATTCACAATGTGACATCATACTTACTGTAACATCATTCCTAAAAGGACGTCATTCCTAACGTGACACCTTCCATAATGTGACCTCCTCACTATTTTGCCTTCATCTGTATTGAGAACTGATCAACGTTGGCCCTCAAACCTAATATGACCTCATTCCTACTATGACAGTATACTTACTTTGTCAACATCCATATTCTGACCTCATTCTTACTGTGACATCATATTTACTTTGACATAATCCTTACTCTGACCTCATTCCTACAATGACCTCAATGGTAATATGACCACATATTTATTCTGACCTCATTCTTTTGCTAACATCAACCTTACCAAGACCTCATTCCTACAATGACCTCGTATCTACTGTGACCTCATCATTATTTTGACCGCATTTCTATTGTGATTTCATGTGTAGTGAGAACTCATCCATAGTGTGACCTAAACCCTACAATGTCCTCATCCCTACTTTGACTTCGTATCTATTGTGACATCATTCCTACTGTGACATTTTCCTTACTATGTTGTCATACTTACTGTGGCCTTGTTCCTACAGTGGCACCATCCCTACTCTGACCTCATATATGATATGACCTCATTCCTACTGTGACAGGAGAATTATTGTGACATAATGCTTATTGTGACATCATACCTATCGTGACCTCATCCCTATTCTGAACTCATATCTAATATGATCTCATACCTACAGTGACATCATTCTTATTGTGACCTCATTCCTACAATGATCTCATCTCTACTCTGAACTCATATGTATTACGACTTCATTTCTACTGGGACATTATCATCATTGTGACATCAACATTACTGTGACCTCATTTCTACAATGACCTAATAGTTACTATGACTTCACCCCTATTTGACCTCATCTCTATTGTGTCTTCATCTGTAATGAGAACTCATCCCTACTATGACCTCATGCCTACTGTGACATCATATATATTGAGACCTCATTCCTACTGTGATATAATCCTTATTATGACATCATCCTCACTGTCATCTAGATCCTACATTGACATCATCCATAAAGTGAACTCATCCCTACTCTGACGACATATCACTATGACCTCTTCACTATTATGATATCATAATTTCTTTGATCAATTTCCTACAATGACCTCATCACTTCTGTGGACTCACATCTATTGTGACCACATTCCTCCTGTAACATTTTTTTTTCTTTTTTTTTTTAATTTTTTTTTTATTTATTTCTGTATGTGTATAAATGTACTGTCTGCATGCAGGTTTGGGCACCCGTGTCGTGCAATGCCGCGGAGGTCAGAAGAGGGTCTCAGATTCCCCTGGAACTGGAGTTCTCCTGGATTTGGAGTTTCAGACGGTTTTCAGCCGCCATGTGGGTGCTGGGGATCGAACCCGGGTCCTCTGTAAGAGCGGTCGGCGCTCTTAACCGCTAGGCCATCTCTCCAGTCCTCCTCCTGTAACATTTTTATTTTGACATCAAACCTACTGTGATATTATTCCTATAGTAATATCATCTTTACTGTGACCTCATTCCTCCCATGTCCTCATCCCTACTCTAATGGAATATGGAATATGACTACATTCCTACTATGTCATTATACTTACTTTGTCCTCATCAATACTCTGTCTACAATCCTACTATGACATCATTTTTACTTTGACATTTTCCTTCTGACATCATCCTTACATCCTTACATTCCTACTGTGACCTCGTATCTACTATGACAACATATATACTCTAACATCTTCCTTACTCAGACATCATGCTCTGACCTCAATTGTAAAGTGACCTCAATCCTACTGTGACCTCATATGTATTATGACCTCACTCCTACTGTGAGATCATCCTTACCGTGACCTCCTTAATACAAGTACCACATACCTACTGTGTCCCCATCCCTAATGTGACCTCATCTCTCTTGTAACTTCATCCATAGTGAGAATTTATCCCTAGAGCAACATCAACCCTACTATGACCTCATCACTACTGTGACCTCGTATCAGTAGTTGTAGTAGCCTGTATGCTGAGAATTATGTAGTGCACGTGGTCAGAGTTTGTCCTTCATCAAACTAATTTGCCCTAGGCAAGCGACACTATTAGTCAATTTTCTGTTGCTGTGAAAAACCACCATGACCAAGGGTACTTAGAAAAGGATGATTTTATTTGAGGTTACAATTGACAATTCCAAGGAAGCAGAGTCCATTGTGGCCAGAGGCATGGTGGCTGTGGCTGGAGCAGAAAGCCACAGATCACATCTCACAATGAGCACTGGAAGTCAAGAGAGAGATACTGGAGACTGAAAGGCTTGTTAAACTCACTAAGCCCATCCCCAATAATATATTTCCTCCAGCAGGGCCACACCTTCTAAGATCTCCCAGAACAGTGCCACCAACTGGGGACAAAATGGCTGAATACTTGAAGCATATGGGAGACACTCTCATCTAAACGACTACAGCAACCATACAAACAGCTGAGTCACAGACCTGGGCCAATCACAAGTTGGTGATATGATGACTGCTCTAAGAGGAGAGTGGAATGTGAACATTATATAAACCCTAACCTTGCCCCTAATAAATAAGTCCATGTCAGCTTGCCTTCTGCATGCTTTCACCCAACTCCCAGGGTCCCATGCAGACTCTGTGCTTCTCACCCCCTTTCTTTCATGTTCGGAACATGAAGTTCCCTGGCAGGCTTAGGGGATTGACAACATCTGATGCCCAATGTGGCAATGTGGATTTTTGACACACACCCACATGCTGTCAAGGCACCCCCTTCCTTGATCGGTGACTAAGGCCCCTTTTGTGTTCTATGTTCATTCAGCCATGCGAGGGTGAGTGCCAGGCCCTCACCAACACTGCACCCCTCTTCTCCCTTCCCAATTCCTTCCTTCATGGGTAATAGTCTTCCCCACATTCGGGAGCCACAGACAGCTGCCCTAAAGGCTTTCCCCCAGACCTGTGGTCTTAAAGTGAAATCCCTAGACTTGGATTCATTTGGGACAAGTCATTTGCATTGCCCATCCTCGCCATAATTGTGAGCCTTAAGGGCTCCTCAGTGGGGGATGTTCTGTATGAGCATTACTTGGCCTGCCACAAGAACAAGGAGAAATTGGCCCTGCCTGTGTCCCCAACTTTCACCCATACAATGAATATTCCCCCCATCCCAAATCTCCAAAACTCCCGTTATCTGCCCCTGCTAGGGATACTCATTTGCAACCCACCAATATGCCTTTGGAAGGGGGCCCAGGAAACTCTCCCACTAGAGGGACTAGAGACATCTTGTTTGGCCAGCCATGTCTTTTGGGTAAGAAAGAGCTCAGTTCTTTTTTTTTTTTTTTTTTTTCTTTCCTTTTTTTTGAAGAAAATAAAATGTCTGGTCTGGGGTGAATGAAAAAAAGAAAGAAAGAAAGAAAGAAAGAAAGAAAGAAAGAAAGAAAGAAAGAAAGAAAGAAAGAAAGAAAGAAAGAAAGAAAGAAAGAAAGAAAGAAAGAAAGAAAGAAAGAAACTGGATGCAGTGTTACTCCTTGAGAGTGGAGACAGGTGTCGCCCCACCTCTCCAGTGGTAGAGTGTGAACAGGGGGTTTACCTCAGTGATTTAGTATCTGGGCAAGGGGTCTGGATTTTTGGTTCTGGGTCTGATAAGGCATCAGCTCCATGTGCATAGCATTTCTTCTCTTGTGTCCAACTATGTCTGTGTTTCTGGTAAATGTTCTTCCATGTGTGTAATCATGTGTCTAAGTTTTTATATGTGTTTGTAATTCAGTAATATAATCGTCTCATGTAGTTTCTGTAAAACAAAGTGACCACTTCTCATTTCCATCATTTATGTGCACAGAATCATTAGTTTTGGCATGCCAAACTAGATATGCATGTGCAACCTTTAAAATATGGATATTTAAAAATGCATTTAAGGGGCTGGAGAGATGGCCTAGCTGTTCAGAGCACCAACTGCTCTTTGAGGGGGCCTGGGTTCAATCACAGCACCCACATCGTGGCTAAGAACCGTCTTTAACTCCAGATCCAGGGGAATCCGACACCCTCTTATGACTTCCACAGCATTGCAGGACATGGGTGCACAAACCTACATGCAGACAGTACACTCATACACATAAAAAATTTTTAAAAATAAATAAATAAAAATTAATTTAAAAAATGAATTTAAAGGCCAAAAATTTGGATACTGTAGACATCTCTAAATTTAAACACTTCACAATAGGTGGTAACTGTTTATAGGCGTCAGCCTCTGAATTGACTGTTAAGGATTCTATTTTTCTACCTGACTTTTGGGTTTCTGTTTGCTTTCAAAAGGATTGTGTGAGGTAACTTGCTTGCTTTGGAAGTATTTTGATCTGAATGTTCAGTCTAACTTGTATATTTTTTTTTTGAGATGTCTCTGGGCCATATTCTCTGGGTGGATATATCCCTGGTTTAACATATGAACTCACCTTCAGGGCTGGGAATGAATTCTTGGACTGGCTTTGATTTGGGTGGGGCAGATTTATTGCCTCTTGGGACAGGTGTGGTGGCACAAACCTTTAATCCCAGTCCCTGGGAGGCAGAAGCAGGAAGTTCTTTGTGTGCTTACGGTCAGCCCATCTGGTCTGCTTTGGTGAGTTTCCTCCCAGGTGCTACAAGGAAACTCTATCTCAAAGGACCACAGATAAGCTGCTTATTACTACCTAGTAAAATTTTCATCAGCATTTATTCAAGAATCCTTGTCTGGCTTGGATGGAGGTCTTTAGAGCTTGGGGAATTCTTGAGCTGTCTGGAGTGCTCATGTGGCAACATTTCGGTCTCTGCTAGAGACCCATTTTGGGGTCTGCCACCTGGATCAGTTGGGGTGCTGCATGGCTTTCAGAAGTGCATTATAGGCTCTTGTCACCAATGAGTGAGGGAGAGCAGCCTAGAACAGCTTTTGGGTTCCGATATGTTTCTGAAAGAATATTTGAGCCTGTTTCCCCCCCACACTACTTCCTCATGGGAGGAAAAGGGAGCCCTCTGGGTATGTGCCCTCCTTGCTAATCTGACTGGCAGGCCATCCTGTGTGCTGTGTGTTTGTTTTGTGGAAGAGATGGTCTCAGAGATCTGGGTGAATCAAACTCATGAAAATTGTACTTCATTCCATGCTTTTAGTCCATTTTGATGAAGGCATTATATAAAATTATTGTCATCACTTTAAGATGTTAGAGCTGCCCTCTCATCCCAGGCTCCTGATATTTTGGATATGTGTTTGAGTCTTCCTAAAACTATGGAACTTCTGTTCAGCTTATGGGTAAGAACCTATTTGGAGTGTGTAAGTGCCTTAAGCACTCATACTTAGGAGATCTTATTCTGACATGCCTAATCAGAAATATAAATATTTTAATGGTGTAATGTGGGTACCCTAATAAAAGTATCTTTCCAAATTCTTTCCCAGCACTTGGGAGATCAAGGTATGTGTATAACTTGGTCTGGTTTGGGTGGAGAACTGATACCAGAATGACCTGTATCAACCCTATTTCTTGCCTCCAGGCATGGGAATGGGCAGCCTGGGATATCTAATGGGCTTTAGTATGTTTCCTATCTGTTCCTCCCACTGCCTTATTCCTCATAGGAAGCAAACATACCTCCCTGGGTTTGAACTGCTGTCCTTCTCGTCTTGCCACTCCTGGAAGTTCCCCAGCCAAGTGTGGTGGGCCACATCCTTAATCCTAGCATGCCTTCAATCCCAGCACAGCAAAGGTTTAGGTTATGGTCAGAAATACTGATTTCTGAAAAAGCTCTAAAGTTTTGCTTTTAAAACTAGTTTGTCATGACATTGTGTCTAAACACGGTATTCATTTTTTTATAGTGCTTCTTAGTATTCCTTCAGAACAAAGGGTCAATCTGTTTATTAATGTAGTTATTTATCATAGTATTAAGAAAGGAAATGAGAAAAAAATGTTAGATGTAGAAATGGAGATATTTTTAAGGATTTATAATGAGAAAGTCTAAGTGATAAAAGTCTGAGGAGGTTTGTTATGACAGGTAAAAGGTGAGACTATATAAATAAGCTTAATTTTCTAAGGTTCAGTCAACTAGTTTAAGAATCAAAATGTACTTGTAGTCAAGGCTCGTTTAAGAGTGTTCCGTTTTTGTGAAAACTTTTATGCATGTCACATGGCACTTCAAGGAATAGTAAAATGATAAGATACCTGAATTAAATTAAATTGGTATAAACACTCAAGCTAGTTTACTAGTGGCCAGAATAGGATTGTGAAGATACAGAGTTGTCAATTTTCAGTCCACTCCTGGCTTGAACCTGACTGCCTATTACAGGTTTAGATTAAATGGGCACAGACAAATAGTGGGTTACCTATGGCTACTGAAAATGTACTTTATGTTTGTTGGAAGAGTTGCCTTTGACCTAACTAGATAATTTGGCTCAAAAAGCTAGGTTATATGTCCCTGAACCACCTGCATGCAGTCCAGGAGGAAACAGTTTGGATGAGCTTGGTAATCCTTATCAGTTTATTTCCTGTCTTCTGGTATGTGTTACAACACCTCTCTTTCTGGGAAAACTATAAATCAGGATAAGGGTCTGAAAAAGTCTGTTCCAATTTGTACTAATTTCCATGAACAATTTACATTAAAAGTAAGCCTGAAATTGTTTAATACAATCTTGTGGTTTATGCCTGCTAAATGTCTTTAAGTTTCTCCTGCAGTCAGTATAATTACAAGGCTGCTTGACTTTTCATCCAATCATTATCTAAAATATCATACAGTAATTAAAAGTATTAGATCATGTAGCTTAGCCTTTCTGGGTGGTTGACGACCATGCATAATGATCATAACAATTTGGCCAAAGGACTTAAGAAACGAATTTATTTCTTGCCCTCTGAGTTCAACTAAGTCCCAGGGGAGTATGTCTAGGGGAATATCCTGAAGTGTCCTGCAGTTGTGAGCCACCAGTCCTCCTGGGCAGGGAGGTCTTGGAGATCCACTAATGGGACTGTCCAGTCTATAAAGAGGAAAGTATCTTCATGCTTCAAAAGAGAAACCTGGTCCTGAGAAAACTGACTTTGTCCTGTACTGTGGATGGAACTGGTAAAAGCCGAGAGGAACCATAGGCCTTCCCCCCCAAAATCTGAGTGGCCCCTGAAGACCAGATCCTCAACTGACATTGAGAAAACAAAATTTTGGGGTTTGGTGCCTCTGCAGCACTTTGTGCGGGTGAACTCCTGAGGCGTGGGAGGACAGAAGTGACTCAGGCAGGTACATTTTGGGGTGGACTGTCTCCTGGGCTGCTGGAAGGGGGTCACGACTCTGAGCCCTCTTGTGGGGGGTGGCCATCTCGGTGGGATCACCCTTCGCCTTTGCAGCCATGATCAGAGGGTCGGGTTTGGGATTGGTGCCTCTGCAGTTTTGTGTGGGCTGGCTCCTGAGGTGCAGGAGGCCAGAAGTGACTCAGGCAGGTACATTTTGGAGTGGACTTTCTCCTGGGCTGCTGAAAGGGGGTCGTGACTCTGAGCCCTCTTGTGGGGGGTGGCCATCTGGGAGGGACCACCCTTCACCATTGCAGCCATGACCAGAGGGTCGGGTTTGGGTTTGGTGATTCTGTGGCTTTGTGTGGGCTGGCTCCTTAGGCGCAGGAGGCTGGAAGTCACTCAGGCAGATAAGGGGACACAGGCTAGGTCAGGCATACCCCGCTGTTTCCCCAAATCCCCTGACCCCCCGCCCCCAACAATGGGAATTGGTGACAATCCAAGTGGAATTTTTTTGGAGAACCTTCAGAACAGGAAGAGAAGAGTGACTTAGGCTTCCAATATCCGATATATAAACAAAATTGAAAGCCTGAAACCTAGACAAGTCGATACTCCAGAAACAAGGAGGGGGAAAGGAAAAAAAAGCATTGGAAGGAGGCAAGCAAAACCATCCGCTAACATAGTGAAAAGAAATTTGTGATTTGAACCACAAAAGGGAAATGCACATGCCAGGGACACGACAAATCCCACACCAGGTTCTACCAAACCTGTAGGAGATAGCTACAATGGGATCCCATGGGAGGAGACCCAAGGAACAGAACTTAGAGGAATAATTGCAGACCTAAGCAAAAAAATTAAAGAAAGTAAAGAAGAATTCAGAGAACTAAAGAGAGAGAATGAAAAACTCAAAAAGTACCTAGAAGGATACAATGAAAAACTTCGGAAAGAACTAAAGGAAAAGATTGACAAACTCCAGAAAGTACTAGAGAGAGAGAAAAACAAATTCTGAAAGGAAGTAGAAACACTGAAAAAGGACAACAATCAACAAAGTAAGGAGCACCAAGAAGAGTTTGAGAAGTTCAAAAAGGAAATGGAAGTACTAAAGAAAACAGAGGATGAAATGAAAAAGGAATTAGAACACTCATCCAATCAAGAAGAAAGGAAAGGAAAAAGCCTCAGAAGTAGAATAGAGGAAGCAGAACAAAGAATATCAGATCTGGAAGATAACACAGAGCAACTAAAAAGCTCAAATAAAGATTATGAAAAATTTAAAAATACACAAAAGTGGAACAACCAGGAAATATGGGACACTATGAAATGATCAAACCTCCGCATCATAGGAATAGAGGAAGGAGAAGAATCTCAAGAGAATAGTATTGATCAGATCTTCAACAGAATAATAGATGACAATTTCCCCAAACTAAAAATAGACAAACCCATACAAATACAATAAGCACATAGGACTCAAAATAGACAAGATCAGAAAAGAAACTCCCCATGCCATATCATACTTAAAATGTTAGGTGCCACAAGAAAAGACAAAATTCTGAAGACTACGAAAGAAAAACAAATCACATACAAAGGAAAACTAATCAGAATTACAAATGACTTTTTAGCACAAACCATGAATTCAAGAAGAACATGGAGTAAAGCATTCCCAGTGTTAAAGGACTATGGATGCTAACCCAGAATACTTTAGTGAGAAAAATTGTCGACTATAGTTGAAGGAGAGAGAAAAATGTTCCATGACATAAACAAGATGATAGACTACATGTCTGAAAACCAACTCTTCATAAAATACTTGAAGCAATTTTCAAACACCTAGGAAAAGAAACTAATAAAAACATAACTATAGGAGCAAAATCAGAAGCTAGAAGTCCAAATGGATAATAAAGTGAAAGGAAGCAACATCCATCTTTCAATTATAATCTTAAATATTAATGGGCTAGATACCCCAATCAAAAGGCATACACTGGGAGAATGGATTAGAAAACACAACCCATCTATATGCTGTCTAAAAGAAACCCATCTCAATTTCAAGGATAGGCACCAACTTAATGTGAAGGGGTGGAAGAAATTATTCCAAGCAAATGGTACCAAAAAGAAAGTGGGTGTGGTTATTCTAATATCAGACAAAATAGACTTCAAAGCAAAAGAAATCCAAAGATACAAAGAGGGCCATTACATCTTTATTAAAGGAATAATTGATGATGAAGAAATCACAATCATGCATATATACGCAACAAACACTGGTGCACCAAAATTTATAAATTCTTCAGAATCTCAAGGCAAAGATTGACCCCAGCACACTAATATCAGGGGACTTCAATATCCCATTAAGTCCGCTAGACAGATCAATAGGACAAAGGATCAATCAAGGATATCTGAACTAAATGATGCAATACACCAAATGCATTTTATCAGACCACAGTGCAATAAAACTCAATATCAACTCCAGGATAAGCCCTACAACCTACAAGAACACATGGAAACCAAACAACACTCTCCTGAATAATTAATGGATCCAGAAAAAAATAAATAAAGAAATAAAAACATTCCTGGAACTGAATGACAATGATGATAGAACACAGCAAAACCTATGGGACACTTTAAAAGCATTCCTAAGAGGGAAGATTATAGTTCTAAGTGCCTACATTAAAAACAAAAAGAGCACAAGTCAATTATCTAGCACTGCAGCCAAAAGTACATGAGAGACAACAACAAATGAACCCTAAACACAGAGACAAGAAGAAATAACAAAAATCAGAGCAGAGATCAATGAAATAGAAACAAAGAAAACCATACAAAAATCAATGAATCCAAAAGTTGGTTCTTTGAGAGAATGAACAAGATAGACAGACCTCTAGCCCCGTTAACGAAAAGAAAGAAGGAACAACTCCAAATCAATAGAATCTGTGATGAAAGGGGAAATATCATAACAGACAATGAAAAGATCCAGAAAATCATATGGGAATACATCAAAAACCTATACTCTACTAAGTTTGAAAAGCTAGAAGAAATGGATGAATATCTGAAATCCTGGGAATCACCAAAGCTCAACCAAGAAGATATCAGCAGCCTAAATAGACCAATAATAAAGGAAGAAATTGGAGATGTAATAAGTAGCCTCTCAACCAAAAAATGCTCAAGCCCAGATGATTTCACAGCAGAATTCTATAAAATATTTCAAAAATATTTACAACTATTACTACTCAAGTTGTTTAGAAGGATACAAACAGAGGGAGTTCTCCCAGATTCCTTCTAAGAAGCCAGCATCATGCTATTACCAAAACCAGGAAAAGATACAACCAAAAAGTAGAATTATAGACCCATATCCCTAATGAACATAGATGCAGAAATTCTAAACAGGATACTGACAAATCGCATACAGACCCACATCCATCAGGATGATCCAAGTTGGATCCATACCAGAGATGCAGAGATGATGCAACATACGAAAATCAATATATACCAACAAACATGTAAATGGAGTGAAAGACAAAAACCACACCATTATCTCAATTGAAACAGAGAAAGCCTTTGACAAAATCCAGCATCTGTACATGTTTAAAGTCCTAGAGGGAATTGGACTGGAGGGATCATTGCTCAATGTAATCAAAGCCATATAAAGGAAACCCACAGCCAATATCATCCTAAATGGGGAAACGACAGAAGCATTCTGCTTAAAGGTAGGAACTCTTCAAGGTTGCTCCCTGTACCACTCCTTTTCAATACAGTGTTTGAAACCCTTGCTAGGACAATAAGGCAAGAAAAGGAAATTAAAGAGTTCTAATTGCAAAAGGGGAAGTCAAACTATCCCTTTTAGCAGATAATATGATTTTATACCTAAGGGGTTCTAGGAACTCCACCAGAAAAGTCCTAGAAAGGATTAAGAGCTTCAGTAAATTGGAAGGATACAAAATAAATCTAGAAAAATCAGTAGCCTTTCTTTACACCAAGAATAAGCAACTGAAGAAGGACTACAAGGAGACCTTCCCACTCACAATTGCCTCAAAAACAATAAAATACCTAGGAACAAATCCAACCAAAGACACTAAAGATCTCTACAACAAAAAATTTAAACCCCTGAAAAAGGAAATTGAGGAAGAGATGAGAAGATGGCAAACCTCCCATTCTCATGGATTGGGAAAATAAATATAGTAAAAATGTCCATCCTACCCAAACTTGTGTACAGATTTAATGCAATCCCAAAATCAAAATTCCCAAGACTTTCTTCACATGCTTGGAAAAAAATCTTAATTTTATTTGGAAAAACAAAGGACCCTGAATAGCCAAAGCAACCCTGAACGAAAAGAGCAATAGAGGGGGGCTTGCTCTACCAGACATCAAACTATACTACAGGGCTATGGTCATGAAAACAGCCTGCTCCTGGCACAAAAGCAGACCAGTTGACCAATGGAATAAAACTGATGATCCAAACCTGAGCACATACAATTTCAGCCACCTCAGATTTGATAATGGGGCCAAGAAGACACAATGGAGGAGACAGCATCTTCATTAAGTGGGGTTGGCAAAACCGGATCACCACTTGTAGAAGAATAAAATTAAACCCCTACCTATCGCCCTGTACAAAAGTCAATTCCAGATGGATCAAAGACCACAACGTGAAACCCCAAACTCTGAATGTGAAAGAAGAGAAACTTGACAGCAGACTACAAGACATAGTCGTAGTAAAAGTCTTCCTAAATCAGATAGCAGCTTCACAGGAGACAGGATCGACAATTGACAAATGGGAACTGATTGAACTCAGGAGAAGAAACAATAAAGGAAGTGAAGACAAAAACCACAGAGTGAGAGGAAACCTTCACTGCAGATACATCTGACAAAGCATTAATTTCCAGAGTATACAAGCTACTCAAAAAACAAAGAAGAAAGAAAACAATTGAATCGCTCAAAAGACGGAGCAGAGAACTGAATGGAGACTTCACAGAGGAGGGATTGGAGATGGCTGAGAAACATCTTAAAAAACTATTCAACATCACTAATAATTAGGGAAATGCAAATTAAGACCACTTTAAGATATCATCTCACTCAGATAAGACTGGCCAGGATCAAGAAAACAAACAATATCAAGTGCTGGAGAGGTTGTGGGGAAAGGGGAACACTCTTCCATTGCTGGTGGGAATGTAAACTTGTACAGCCACTATGAAAAGCAGTGTGGAGAACACTTGGAAGCCTCAAAATGAGCTTGCCATTTGACCCAGTCATACCCCCCCTGGGCCTATACCCACAAGACTCATCTTACTGCAGAAATACATGCACAGCTATATTTATTGCAGCTCTGTTCACAATAGCAAAAAGCTGGAACCAACCCAAATGCCCCTCAACTGACGAGTGGATAGAGAAAATGTGGTACATGTACACAATTGAGTTCTATGCAGCAGTAAAGAAAGACAGCATCATGAACTTTGCAGGTAAATGGATGGAGCTAGAAAACATTATATTAAGTGAATTAACACAGTCCCAGAAAAACAAACAAGGAATGGTATCCCTCAAATGTGGATGCTAGCATCAATAACCCAGTTATAAATATTTCTTGTGGAGAGGGATGCATATTAAAATAACAACAACAGAAAGACTGCATCAAAAAACTGACTGAAATTGTGAATCGGGAGGGGTGGGAGGGGAAGGAGAGGGACACAGGTCTATATTCTATTAATATATATTTAATTGACGTGAGTTCAACAAGTATCCAATTTTGCCCAGACTCTGTCTACAGGTTACATGGTCTTTTAGGACTAAATAAAAGTAAATATGTGTATATTAAACAGCATTGGTTTAAAGTTCTGATAAGGGGCTGGAGGGATGGCCTAGCGGTTAAGAGCGACGACCGCTCTTGCAGAGGACCCGGGTTCGATCCCCAGCACCCACATGGCGGCTGAGAACCGTCTGTGACTCCGGTTCCAGGAGAACTCCAGTTCCAGGGGAATCCGAGACCGTCTTCTGACCTCCGCGGCATCGCACGACACGGGTGCGCAGACCTGCATGCAGACAATACATTCATACACATAAAAATAAATAAATAAATAAAAATTTAAAAAAAAATTTAAAAAATAAAGTTCTGATAAAAATGGTAATGCACCTGAGTTAATTTTAAATATAAATTGTTGTTATCTACCTTTGCTTTACATAAAATCTGTAAAACGATAACTTGGGATTGGCACATACAATTGTTCTCTATAATTTTTCTGTTGAACAGTATCAACTTGTTGCATTCTCTTTTACTTGTAGGATGATTTAACTTAAAAAAATCAAGTTTCCTTCCCAAGTTAACCACATGCCATCACCCAAAACAGCATGGGTGAATTTGGTGAAATCTGAGCCTTGATTCCAGCTTATAGGTATGTGTAATACAATTCCATTTTTGAGACGCATGGGTCAAAAAAACAAAACCATAAAATAAAAAGGGGGATACAGATAGATATGAAACCTTTTTGTCAAAAACCTTGCAACTCAAATCTTAAAACTAACTACAGGAAAAGATTTGCATGATCCAACAGGTCAAAATGTCTCCAACTTAAAGGCTGAGAAAGGAAAGATACAACTGTCCATTGTGTAGGATGTACCAGGAAGTGCCAGCAGAATGGTTGGTCTGTCTGAACATTGAAAGGAAGAAAAGCCTCAGATTGCTACAGACATCAAACCCCTCAATGGATCCTACTTTTAACAACTATTTATAATGAGTCCTAATGAAACTTACCTTCTAGGTGCCTCAAGGTTTTAATATGAGAAAATTTCGGGACTCTGATATCAGCAATGGATTGTTCTACCAAGGAGATGTTGGCCAGGGGATCCAAGTCCCCCCAGAATGTAAAGGCTTCTTGCATGTAAACTAGGATATCTGCAAGAAGAGAGGTGATAAGGCCCTGCTGTTGAAGGCCTGATGTAAGCATGGGAAAGATGTATTGAGACCATACTTGCAAGTGTACAGTTGGTCTCTGGAATACAAGAGAGTGTTATGAAAAGCCACTAAACCAATAAAGCAAATCTAGGTCTCCTTGAGTCAAGCAAGACTCCTCGGTCAGCACCAGCTACACCTCACCTGCCTGGAAATACTGTGTAGCAGTGGCAGCCCTTTGCCTGTATATACCAAATCTAATTGGCTATTATATCTCTCCTTGGAGGAATAACTCACGGCTGATGCCACAAGCTTACATCCTCTCATGGTTAGGAGATGTTATAAGACACAGTAAAACCCTGTCATATTTTACAGAAAAAATGTAATTCATGGATTAACATAGTCTATGCCAAAGTAACCTACCATAACAATTAGTACTGTTAAAATACCTATATATCTAATTGCTTGTGCTTCATTAGTAGGATTGAAAGGTGATTCATGGACAAACTGTCAGCCCATGAAAGGAAATAGCCAGAATTAACCAGAGTCCAAGACAACAGCTCCAGAGAAAGTAGACTGTTTTTCTTTTCGTCCACCTGTGCCCCTTTTCTAAACCTAGGGAACAATCTACGGAAGAGGGGATGTGATTGGGGTGAATGATGAAACTACAGCAGTATAGCCTGGACGCTCTTCAGATCAACTTCATTGTACATACAAGCCCCCCCCCCAGCTGGATGGTGGAACCCAAGGGCTGTGTGGGTTGGGGAACAACTGCTTGAAAATTGGTTTTATATGAAGGATGCTTGTACTCATAAATTATTACTTATTGTTAAAAATGAAAAAAAAGAAGTAATAAAAAAAGAGAAAACAAAATTTGGTTAATCTGAGCTAACTCTATGGATTTAAACACCCAAAAGGAAAGTATAAGCAAAAGATAAGTAATTATTATATTTCCTTTAAAGTCTGAGAGACTGTGCCTCCAAAACTAGATTTTAATTCATTTAAAGTCATATGAGATCTGTTGTTACCAAATAATAAATATTTCTCTTTCTATTTAAGCAACTACCTAAAGGAAATCTAACATCATTACCTGGAAAACAGTTGCTCAGTCCAGAAACCATGGCCTAATGATCAAAAGGAAAAGTCCAATAATGAATGCTTCAGAAACACTCCTTGTGAAATTCTAATGGACTTTTAAGTTGGACATTTAATTCACCCTGTTCCTCTCCTTGTTCCCCGCCTAGAAAATATACTTAGCTACTCTAGCCTTCATAGGTACCAGTAAAGGATTTTGTTCTCCTTGTAGCTATACTTTTTGGGGTCTTTTAGATATATACACTGAGCAGGGGTACCCGAGTCACCACTCCCCACGTCTGTTTCCAGCACAGAAAAAGTCAGAGTGGTCAGCACCCCAATTCCCTCTTGGCAATTGGGGTAACCTCCTCAGAGTGTTTTTAGGGTCAAGTCCCCTCATGAAAGTTGCAGTTTCTTTCTCAGCTGAGAGCTGAGGACTTCCTGCATCTGGTTGCTCTGACTTGTGACCCATGCATCCTTAACTCACTTCTCAGGTTTTTTTGACCTGTAGGTAAATTCCATTAGAATGCTGCTAATGATACAATACAACCCCCTTAGCAGAGATCATTCCATCTTGGAAATATCAACTGTAGTTGACTCTTGTGAGCTTCTTTAAGGATTTGAAGGCCATATAATGAGAGGGATAAATTAGTTGTGGCCCCAGGTTTTCCTCATTCTGCCCTAACCCCTACCAAGTCCTCAATATTACACATCAATGTCATGTACTTAGTACTTGAAATTACCCATGGCCCTAGCCGTGGTAGATGTATTGGGCTTGATTTTGAGCTTGATAAAAGACAGCTGTAATATTTTTTACTGATGTAATTGGCTGATAGGAGAAATCCCAGCCAGTATAATACCTGGCCTTGATACATATTTTATATTTATTTTTGAGAAACTGAATACCCTTCCAAGAGTTTTTATGTCTCTTAATGTAAGAAAGAAGTTATGTCGTCTTTTGGAGGACATTACATTATTTTTACCTTATTTTAGGAGAATATATTCTTTCTGAAAACCATAGTATCACATACATATCCATACGGGAACCAATATTCTGAGGTTAATGGTTGATGAAGAGATGAAATAGTGTCTTTTAAAACTAAATTATCTTGTACATGAATGGTGATGTTATAGACAGCATTATGAAAAGACATTGGCTATACATTAATGTCAAGGCTGTTACCTGGAAATTTAGTAGGGATTTAAATTAAAAGTAACTTGTAGTTTATATAAATTTAAGTGTGACAATTTTTTTATGTTGACAGGATTAGAGTGATTTTTTTCTGGTCTTTTTGAGACAGGGTCTCTCTGTAGTTCCAGATGTCCTGGAACTCACTCTGTAGACTAGGCTGGCCTTGAACTCACAAAGATCCACATGCCTCTGCCTCCTGGGTTCTAGGATTAAAGGTGTGTGCCACCACACCTGATTTTTAAACAACATAAGTAATTTAGTTTACCACTATCACACTAAAGGTGTTAATAGGTTTTGAACATGAGTAAAAATAAGTTAGAGGAACCTTGATTAAACATACATTGTGATATCTAAATTTTCTGTTTAAGACTGGATCCTGTAGAATAAAATTTACTCATATAAATTTTAACCTTTATATATATTACAAACCTTATATGTATAACTTTAAGCTATGAATTTTACAGAATGGGTTCTACAGATTCTAACGGGTGCTGGTGGATCACATCATGTAAATGACAGTGCATGCTTAATAAAACTTTGAACTATTACATGTGTAAATTTATATTTGCCCTTAAATTAAATAATTTATTAGCTATTTAAATATACTGGCAGAACTGAGTTAGGGAAAAGTCAATTTTGGCTTTAGAATTAGACTTTACTGAATTTATGTAAATAGAATAATCACAAAAATTAATTTTTTAACCAAAACCCAAAAATGACAGATATTTAATAAAGAACATTAATTAGTTTTAATTTTTGTTAGACTAGTTTGGCTTGAAAATCTTCATAGAAAGATGTCTTTCATAAATGTAATATGGTATTAAATTCAGACATATATGAATTAAGATGACTTGTTATTTCTGCTCAGTGGTAGGTTACAAATGATGTGGTCAGGGGACCTGTGAAGTTTAAAAATGAAAACAAATCTAAAAGACTCCAAAATTATTTAGGACCTTATTTTTTAATTAATTTTAGAATAGTTGAGGATACTAATTGATTGATTGACCTTAAATGACTAGGACTTATTAATTGATCAGTTGTACACAATTCATTTAAATATTTTTGGGGTACACCATGTATCAGATTTAGAGAAGCATGCTTGAGATGGAATTGAACTTAACAGATTTTAATTGGTCATATCAAATATTATCTTGAGAGAAAAATTTATGTGCAACGAACAGTACAGTTACCTCAATTCTGAGCGATTTTCATGAGAAATAACACAATAAAGTTCAAAGGTATGTGTTTTCTGAATATCTTTCAGAAAAACCTGAATCAACAAGACCTGGATCCATACTGAAATTTTTCAATTGGTCTAAAGCACCTTGGGAAATGTAGTTCTTTGTCCTGGAAAAAAAAAAATGAAAATGCCCACGACAGGAAGTTGACATGACTGCCACATGGGAAATATAGTTTTGTGCTCAAACATGGCATGCCCACATTGACTTTACTTTCCTGAGATATTATTTTGGTTATAAACTTTTTACAGCTCTGAGTTGGGACTACATTAACAAAAAATGCCTCCAAATGAAGGTCTTAGTTATACCTGATATGGCACAGATTTTTGTGTGGCAGAGAAGGAAGTAGCTAAAGGGCTGGGTGCTTCTGGCCCTTTAAGGGAATGTGGCCAAGAATAAAAGGGAAGGAAGGGGCCACTGGGCAGTGACTGAATAGCCATGGCAGTGCAGGGCTGAGTGAGAGTCCGCATGGCCACTGGAAGCAATTGGCTCATGTGTGTCCCCACACGGTATGCTGCAAGCCCTGCCAATCCCCAACCCAGGACCCCAGCCCCTCCTTGCACCTGGGACATGTCACCAGTACACCTTGTTGCTGCTTAGCCTTCTGTGCCACACTCTTAGACTGTGGGTTTTTCTGGTGTGTCTGTTTGATTCCCATGATAAAGAAATTTAGGAAGTGCTAGTGGCTAGGGAAACGTTCCACAGATGGAATAACTTCTCATTTGTGGGAACTAAAGTCATTTAAAGGATAGATCAAAGACTTATCTCATATGAAAAGGAGAATTATTCCATGAAGATGTGCCAAAAGCCTGGCTGTATAGAGGAGAAATGCTGAAAGACAGACTAAAAAATTAATGTCACATGAAAGAGATTTAATAGAGATAGCCCAAAAGCCTGGCCATATAGAAGAGAAATGCTGAAAGACAGATTAAAAGATTAATCTCATGTGAAAAAGAGAATTTTTCCATGGAGATAGGCCAAAGCCTGGCTACTACCATGAGTCCTACTTTCAGGGGTATACTTCTCGGTTTCATGTTAAATTCACCTAGATTTTCCCCTCTCATGGGGGAAAAGTGAACTGAGAGAGACAGCCCAAGAAAATACCTTTATTCTTCTTCCTTATTTTGGTGGAAAGTCAAGGCCCACATTGCCAGTGCCAGTTGTCGGTTGTTTATATATCATCTACTGGTCATTTGGTCATGCATGACAGCAATCCACATGATGTTCTTCCCTCCTAGAACCAGGCTGGCAGCTTCACAAGGCTACAATCTTCGGGCAGTCTCCTGCCTGCAGGCTGACAGTCCCTAGGTTTGCCTCTGGCAAGGGGGGGTGTGGTGGGAGCAGACTGCAGGAAGTCACCAGAGGAATGAAATAAAAGAAATGGACTCAGAGAATTGGTCCAGGAGATAGACTCTATTTTATTCATGACAACAATTTGTTTATATACTAAAGGCTACTGTGCTCTGTCCAAGGAAGTGGAGGTCAGGATGAAGGGAAGGTCGAGCCACCTTGGCCCCTACCAGGGGGCTGCAGAGCTCTTGTTCATGCAACTGATAAACTAGAGCTGTATGCTTTTGCTCAATACCTCAGGGAAGGGGCCATCCATTTGTGGAACTTTGCACAGATAGGTGAGGCAGAAAAACAATGCAATATCCCGACCTCATGGAACTATAGAAAACTCACGGATACAACTGAATTCCTATAGAGATATCAGATAACACTTGGAAGTTTCTCCAGGACAGGGTCTGCAGTTCCTTGCCTCAAGCAGAACAAAGTTTCATTCCTACACTCATCAACTGTGGGCCCTCAGCCTTAATATCACCTCATTGTTACTGTGACATTATATCAATTGTGACCTCATTCCTACTGTGACATTATCCTTACTTTGTCATCATCCATACTGTGAACTCATTCCTAATGTGACATCATTTTTCTTTGACTTTATACTTGTGACCTCATTCATACAGTGGTGTCAATCCTACTGTGACCTCATACATATTATGGCTTTATACCTACCAGGACTTCATAGCTACTATGACCTCATCCCTAATGTGACCTCATCTCTATTGTGCCTTCATCTGTAGTCACAACTCATCTGTAGTGTGACATCAGCCTTACTTTGAACTCCTTCCTACTGTGATAGCTTCCTTAATGTGACATCATCTTATTGAGTCCTTGTTCCTACAGTCACATCATCCCTACTGTGACTTCACATCTAATATGACCTCATTTTGACTGTAACATCATAATTATTGTGACATTCTGTTTATTGTGATGTCATTTCAACAGTGACCTCAATTTTACTCTGACTTCATTCCTACTGCAACCTCATATCTAATATGACCTCATAACTACAGTGACATCATCCATATTGTAACCTCAATTTTACTCTGACTTCATTCCTACTGCAACCTCATATCTAATATGACCTCATTCCTACAGTGACATCATCCATATTGTGACCTCATACCTACATTTAATTCATCCCTAATATGAACTCACATCTACTGTGACCTCATTCCTAATTTGACATAATTTTTATTTTGACATCTTTACTTTCATCTAATTCCTACACAGACTTAATCCCTACTCTGATGTAATATCGAATATGACTTGATTCCTACTGTGTTATCTTCCTTACAATGATATCATACTAAAATTTACCTTATGCTACAAAAACTTCTTACCTACAGTGATCTCCTCCTTACTGGGTCCTCATTTCTATTGTGACTTCATCTGTAGTCAGAACACAACCCTACTGTCACCTCAACCTTACTACGACCTCATCTCTACTCTTACTATATAACTAGTATGAGCTAATTCCAACTGTGAAATAATCCTTACTCTGACATCATGCTGAATGTGATCTGCTTGCTACACAGACCTCATTCATTCTGTGACTTCATATCTAAAATGACCTCAGTCCTACACTGACATTGTCCTTATTGTGAAATCATTTGTACAATGACCTCATCCTTACTGTGAACTCACATCTATTTTGACCTCATTCTTACTTTGACATCATTTTTTATTTTAACATCAACCTTACCGTGACTTCATTCCTACCATGGCATACTATTTACTGTGACCTCATTCCTATAGTGACCTCATCCCTACTCTGATTCATCCTAGAGACGTGTGATTTGCTCTGTGATATCTTCATACCTACTCTGATGTAATATTGAATATGATCTGATTCCTACTGTGAAATCATCCTTATGCTGATATCATGCTTACTGTGACATTATGCCTACAAAGAGTCCCACACCTACTGTGACCTTATTCCTAATGTGTCCTCATGTCTATTGTGACTTTGTCTGTAGTCCGAACACATTCCTAGTTGACCCGAACATATTATGAGCTCATCTCTACTGTGACCTCCTTCCTACAGTGACACCATCCTTGTTCTGGCATGATGCTGAATGTGACCCTTTTGCTACAGTGTAGGTCATCCCTACTGTGACATCTTATTAATTGTGACCTCATTTGTACTGTGATATTATCCTTACATTATCATCACCCAGACTCTAACCTCATTCCTACTGCGACGTCAATTTTTACATCATTCTTACTCTGACCTCATTCCTAAAGTGACCTCATTCCTAAAGTGACCTCAATCCTACTGTGAACTCTTATTAATTGTGACCTCATTTGTACTGTGATATTATCCTTACATTATCATCACCCACACTCTAACCTCATTCCTACTGCAACATCATTTTTACATCATTCTTACTCTGACCTCATTCCTAAAGTGACCTCATTCCTAAACTGACCTCAATCCTACTGTGACTACATATCTAGTATGACCTCATTCCTCCCTTGACATAATTCTTACATTGATATCATGCTGACTGTGCTCTCATTGCTATTAGGACCTCAGACCTACTGTGAACTCATATCTAAAATGTCCTCTTTCTATAGTGACATCATACTTGCTGGACCTAAAGCCAACAATGACCTCATCCCTAATGTGACGTATTCCCTACTGTGACTTCATCAAATTGTGATTTCATTCATAATGAGAACCCATCCATAGTGGGATCTCATTCCTTCTATCACCTCATAACTACTGGGACCTCATGTCTAATATGACCTCATTCCTAGCATCACATCATTTTTACTGTGACCTCATTCCTACAGTGACTTCATCCCTACTCCGATGTAATGACGAATATGACCTCTTTCTTACTGTGACAACATCATTAGTGCAAACTCATCAATAGTGGGCCCTCAACCCTAATATAACCTCATGCTTACTGTGACCTCATATCAATTGTGACCTCATTCCTACCATGACATTTTCCTTACTTTGTCATCCTAAATACTCTTACCTCATTCCTCCTGTGAAATCATTTTTACTGTGACATCATACTTACTCTGACCATATTCCTGCAGTGAAGTCAATCCTATTGTGACCTCATATCTATTATGTCCTCATTCCTACTGGGACATCATTATTACTGTGATCTCATTACTACAACGACTTCATAGCTAATGTGACCTCATCTCTAATGTGACCTCATCTCTATTGTGAGTTCATCTGTAGTGTGAACTCATCCAAAGTGTGACATCAACCTTACTATGACATCATCCCTACTGTGACCTCTTATATATTGTGACCTCATTCCTACTGTTACATGTTCCTTTTTCTGATGTCATCTTTACTGTGAACTTTTTCCTACATTGACATCATCCCTACTCTGACATCATATCAAATATGATCTCCTTCCTACTGTGACATTGTTATTGTGACATCATGCTTATTTTTATGTCATTCTTACAGTCACCTACTTCCTCATCTGAACTCATGCCTACACTGAACATATTCCTATTCTGACCTCATACCTACAGTGACATCATGCTTATTATGACCTCATCCCTATTATTACATCATACCTTCTGTTAACTCACTTCCCTTGTGACCTAATTCCTCTTGTGACATCATCTTTACTGTGACCTCATTCTTACCATGACCTCGACCCTACTCAGATGTTATATTGAATATGACCTCATTCCTTCTGTAACATCATCCTAACGATGACATCATCCTTACTGTGATCTCAGGCCTCAAAAGACTTCATACATACTGTGATCTCATCCTTACTGTGTCCTCATATCTATTGTTACTTCTTTAGTCAGAACATACTCCTAGTGTGACCTCAGCATTGCTATGACCTCCCTAATCTCTAAAGTGACCTCATATATAGTATGAACTCATTCCTAAAGTGACATCATCCTTACTCTTTTTTTACTTTGACATCATACTTACTGTGATATCATATTATGACTTCATTACTACAGTGACTTTAAAACCTACCATGACATCATATCTATTATGACCTCATTCCTACTGTGACATCATCGTTACTGTGACCTCATTCATACAATGACCTCATTGATGCCTTTGACTCTGACCAGCAGAAATAAAGCACCTCTAGCTCGTTCTTCTCAAAGCGGTTTATTCAGGCACATTATAGCATTTTTATTTCCTCCTCTTCCTCTTCTTCCTTTTCTTCCTCTCCAAGAACAGAAAGTCTCCTCTATTTATCCCTCTCCCGCTCCACCTTCTCAGCCCAGGTTGTGTGGCCTCAGTCTATTGGTTCATATCATCTGGCCTGATCTTGCATCCAGGGTGCACCTGTGCAGTTCAAACAGTGGACGTGGCTTTACTTTGAGGTAGGAGGGAATCAGGTGTTAGTCATAAGACTTGGCTAAAGTCCCAGACGCCATCTTGGGACTGTCGCCACACCTGCTCTCCACACCTCATAGCTACTAGGACCTCATCTGTAATGTGACCTCATATCAAATGACCTCATTCCCACTGTGATATCATAATTATTGTGAGATCATGCTTATTGTGACCTCATTCCTCCAGTGACCTCATCCCCACTCTGACCTTATCCTTACCCTAAACTCAAATCTAATATGACCACATACCTATAGTGATAGCATCCTTACTGTGACCTCATTCCTAGAATGAACTCATCCCTACTCTGACCTCATATCTATTATGGCCTCATTGTTACTGTGACATCATCCTCACTTGACATCATTCCTGCAATGACTTAATAGTTACTATGACTTCATACCTAATTGTCCTCATCTATATTGTGTCTTCATCTGTAGGAAACAATCATCCTTAGTGTGACCTCGACAATAATATGAACTAATCCCCTCAGTGAACTCGTATCTCCTGTGACCTCATTCCTCCTGTGACATCACCCTTATTGTGCCATCATTCTTAGTTTTATCTTGTTCCTAGAGTACATCATACCTACTGTGACCACATCTAATATGACCTAATTCCCACTGTGAAATCATCCTTAAAATGACCTCATTCCTACAATTACCTCATCCACACTGTGACCTCATCCATATTATCATCACATCTAATATTACATCTTTTATACTGTGACATCATACTTACTGTTCCCTCATTCCTGCAAAGACCTCATCCGTCCTGGGACATCTTCCCTTCATTTCACAATGAGAACTCATCCAAGGTGGGACCATAACCCTACCATGACCTCTAAACTACTGGGACCTCATATCTAATATTACCTCATTCCTAATCTGTCATCATCTTTAGTGTGACCTCATGCTTATTGTGATCATATTCCTACATTGACCTCATCCTTACTGTGACCTCTTCCCTACTCTGACCTCGTATCTAATATGTCCTCATTCCTACTGTGACATCATGCTGTGAACTCATTCCTATAATGACCTCATCCCTAATAAGACCTCAGTTCTATTCTGACTTCAATCATCGTGTAAACTTATCCATTGGGCTACGCCAATCTTATTATGATCTCATCCCTACTGTGATCTCATATTTATAGTGACCTCATTCCTACTGTGACATCATCCTTACTTTGACCTCATCTTTAACCATAGTGCTACATCAATCTTAATATGACCTCATCCCTACAGTGACTTCATATCTATTTTGACCTCATTCCTACTGTGACATCATCCTTATTTTTACATCATCCATATTCTAACCTCATTTCTTCAGTGAGCTTATCCCTATTGTGACCTCATGTCTAATATGGCCTCATTAATTTTATGAAATCTGTTTACTCTATCATTCTTACTCTGACATCATACTTTTGCTGACCTTATTCCTTTAATTATCTCATCCTTACAGTGACCTCATCTCTAATCTGAATTCAACCATAATGAGAACTCATATATAGTGGGAACTCAACACAAGTGTGAAGCCATCCGTAATGTTCACTCAACCCTACTACTAACTAATCCCTTCTGTGACTTCATACCTTGTGTGAACTCGTTTTAATATGATCTTATCTCACAGAAGTCATCACAATTCTGAGCTCATCCCTACTGTTTCCTAATCTCTATTGTGAACTCATCCCTACTGTGATCTCATACCTTCTGTAAATTCATCCTTATTGTGACCAAATCCCTATTGTTATCTCTTACCTATTTTTACTTCATACATACTGGGGCCTCATGCCTACTATGACCTCCTCTCTATTGTGTCTTCACCTCTAGTTAGAACTCACCCCTAGTGTGACCTCAATGCTATTATGACCTCATCCCTACTGTGACTTCATATCTATTGTGATCTCATTCTTACTGTTACATCATCCTTATTGTGACATCATGCTTATTGTGACCTCATTCCTACACTGACTTCATCCCTACTGTCATGTCATCCCTACAGTGACCACATTTCTAATATGAACTCATTCGTATCATGACATCAACATTACTGTGACCTCGTTAGTACAATGTCCTCTTCTCTATTGTGACATTTTACCCACTTCGACCTCATCCAAAGCAAGAACTAATCCATAGTGGCCCCTCAACAGTACTACAACCTCATCACTACTGTGATTTCATATCTATTGTGAAATCATTATGACTCTAACATCATACCTACTGTGACATTATCTTTACTGTGACATCATCCTTATTGCGAACTCATTTCTACAATGACCTCATAGATACTATGAACTCATCCATAATGTGACCTCATCTCTATTGTGACTACATCTGTAATGAAAACTCATCCTTAGTGTGACATCAACCCTAATATGAATTCATCCCTACTGTGACCTCATCTCTACTCTTACCACATATCTAATATGACTTTTTCATACTATGACATTATCCTTATTGTGATATCACACATTGTGACCTCATTCCTATACTGAACTCATCCCTACTCTGACCTCATATCTAAAATAACCTCATTCCTAATGTGACATCATCCTTACTATGACCTCATCCCTACTTTGAATTCAATATCTGTTTTGACCTCACTCCTACTGTGAACATCATACTTTGATATCCTCCATATTCTGAACTCATTCCTACTGGGGCATTTTCCTTATTTTGACATCATCCTTACCCTTATCTCATGTGTACAGTTAGTTCAGCCCTAATTTGACTTCATATCTATTGTGACCTCTTTCCTAGCATGATGTCTGCTTAGTATGATGACATCCTTACTGTGGCATCATATTTACTGTGACCTTATTCTTACAATGACCTCATCTCTAGTGTGACTTCATCTCTAACCTGTCTTCATCCATAGTGATAAATATTACCTAATGGAAACTCAACCCTAGCTAGACTTCATTCTTAATGTTCACTCATGTTTACTATGACCTAATCCCTTATGTGACCGCATCCCTTGTGTGAAATTGTCCCTAGTGTGATCTTGTGTCTACCAGGAACTCATCAAAACTCTGAAATCATCCCTACTATCACCTCATCACTACTGCGAAATAATCCCTATTGTGACCACATCCCAACTGTTATCTCATACCTATTTGACTTCATACTTACTGTGACTTCAACCATACTGTGACTTCATCTCAATTGTGACTTTATCTCTAGTGAGAACTCATCCCTAGTGTCACCTCAACACTACTATGACCTCATCTCTACTTTCACCTCATATCAATTGTGACCTCATTCTTACTGTGAAATCATCCTTATTGTAACTTCAACTTTACTGTGTTCTCATTCTTATAGTGAACTCATCCCTATTGTGACTTCATATCTAATATGACATCATTCATTTTGTGACATCATCCTTATTATGTCATCATGCTTATTGTGCCCTCATTCCTATAATGACCTCATGACTACTGTGATCTCATAACATATTTGACCACATATCTTATATCACGTCTTTGCTACTCTGACATCATTTTTACTGTGCCCTCATTCCTACAATGACCTAATCCCTACAGTAACATATTACCTACTGTGAACTCATCATTATTGTGACTGCATCTGTAGTGAGAATTCATACCCAGTGTGACATCAAACATACTATAACATAATCCCTACTGAGACTTCATATCTTTTGTGTCCTCATCAGTACTGTGACCTCATCTGTAATCTGCCTACATCCAGAGTGAGAACTATTCCTATTGGGACCTCAAAACTTATGAGAACTCATGTCTAATATATACTCATTCCTATTATCACTTACTTCCATCCAAGACTACATCCCTTATGAGAAATCGTCCCTAGTGTGTTAGCATTTCTACTTTGAAGATATCACAACTCCGAAATCATCCTTACCATGAATGCTTCCTATTGTGAACTCTTCCCTACTTTGCCCTTATACCTACTGTGAGCACATCTTATTGTGAGCACATCCCTACTGTTATTTCATGCATATTTTGACCTCATACCAACAGTGACCTCAACTTTACTGTCTCTTCATTTCAATTGTGACTTCATATCTAGAAAGAACTCATCCCTAATGTCACCTCAACCCCACTATGATGTGTTTCCTAATGTGACCTCATAACTATTGTGACATCATTCCTACTGTGACATCATCCTTATTGCAATAGCAACCTTACTGTGACCTACAATTACATCTATTGTGACTTCATATCTAATAGGATCTAATTCATTCTTTGACATCATCTTTATTGTGATCTCGTGTTTACTGTGACCTCATTCCTACACTGACCTCATCCCTACTGTGATATATTCCTTACTGTGACCTCATCTCTATTGCAACTTCATTTCTAATGAGGACCAATCAATAGTGGGACCTCATCCCTACTATGACCTCATAATTACCAGGACCTCATATCTATTACCTCAGTCCTACTATTACATCAACTTATTGTGACCTCATGCATATTGATACCTAACTCCTACAATTATTTCATCCCTAATATGACTTCATCCCTACTCTGACCTCAAATCTAATATGATCTCATTCCTACTGTGATGTCATACTTACTGTTACCTCATTCTTAAAATATTCTCATCCCTAGTGTGACATATTCCCTACTGTGTCTTCAACTCTATTGTGACTTCTACCATAGTGAGATCTCATCCATAGAGCTACTTCATTCTTAATGTGACCTCATTCCTACTGTGACATCATCCTTATTTTGGCATTATCCATACTCCTACCTCATTCCTGATGCTAACTCATAGATATTTTGACTGCATACCTTACTGTGACATCATTCTTAATGTGACATTTTTGTACTGTGACCTTATTCCTACAGTGATGTCATTCCTACTGTGACCACATCTCAAATCTGCCTTTCTTTTGTGACATCATTTTTATTTTTACATCAACCTTACTGTCACCTCAACCTACCATGATATTACCTTAACGGTAACCTCATCCTTACTGTGAGTTCATATCTACTGAGATATGAGAAGTAGGATGTAATGTAGGAATAGGAGTTTGCTGGGCTCAAAGCAGGAGGACTGCAAAATTCCGCTCTGTGGCCTCTTTGTGAGGTCGGTGCAGGCAGCTTTTCCTGCCTCACCTACTTCTTAAAATACCTAAACCTGTTGGCCTCTTCCTTTCATGTACTGAGCAAAAATGTCACACTTCCAGTTTACTGTTTACACAAACAGTAGCTCCAGTCACTCAGTCATCCACGGTAGGAGTCAAGATGGCTGGCATTTCCCTTTTCCTCGTTTCACACCCTCCTAACCCCATTTCCTTGCCCAGAGCACAGTAGTCTTCAATATATAGACCTCATTGACAGAAATAAAATGGAGATAATTTTTACCAAGCTCCTTGTGTGTGTGAGTCCATTCATTTTCCACGGGTGATATCCTATTTTTTTTCCAATGCCCCCTCCTTGACAGAGTGAATCCTAGAGTCTGTCAGCCTGCAGGCAGGGGATAGTCCTAGAGCTGAGCCAATGAGGGAAGGACAGGGTGTGGAATACAGTCAGGTGTGACACAAAGACATTGAAAAACAACAACTGGCACCAAAGTGGGACTTGGATTTCCACCAAAGGAAGCCCTTGTTTTCTCCCACACAAAGGAAAATCTCAGAGTGTATTAGCATAGACACAGGGAGATACCCCCCCAGATGCAAGATTAGGGTAGCCCCGACCAGATGTGGTCCATCTTTGTGGAATTTAAATTTTTCTGTGAGAGTTTAGTCTTTGAATCTGCTTTCAGTCTCTGTTCTCTATATGGCCAGCTTGGCACATCTCTTTGGAATTCTCTCTTCCTATGAGATTAGTCTTTGAATTCTCCCTTTCCATAACCACTAGCATTTTCTATCTCTCTTTATCATGGGTAACAAACAGACATGCTAAAAAGACCCACAGGCTAAGAAAATAAAAACTTCTCAAGAGTCGAGGTGTTAAAATTTCCATGTGAGAAGCTGCCTCCTTTTGGAGTGAGACTCTTATATTGCCCTGTGGATGTCCCCTGCAGACTTATGTAATTCAGAATCCTGGGAGCATGTGGCACAGAATGCTAGACAGTGAGAAAACTCTCTGGCATCTCTCATGTTCTTGCCACTATTAGCCATGGTGAGACAATGTTTAAAGCCTTCTCACCAAACCACACCAGGAAAGGAAAACAACAAAATTAAATTGCAGAACCCATCTTCCCAAGAACCTGCTAAGACTCCCCCTGAGAGCCCCAATAATATTCCATCTGAAAGCCCCCAAGCTCCAGACCCAGTAAGAGTATAACAGGATAATCAAAACATCCAAGTGGCTAGCCTTAGCCTTTCCCTTAATTATCAGCCACTCCCTATCAAGGGGCCAGGAGCACCTTCACCTTCAATTTCTTCCCTCTCTGCTACAAAAAAACTGTGCCAGATTCAGGACAAGACAGATCTTCAATCACAAGCATTCTCCATAAATGTAGCTCCAACTGGGGGTTGTCCTGTAAACTGGTACCAGTACCAGGCAAATGAGTTGAAAGAACTCAGGCAAGTAGTCAGAGAGGACGGTGTCCAGGCACCGTGGACAAAGTCCATTCTCCAGGGCTTTTGAACATCTCTTAACACTACCCAGGACTGGAGAGATATCTGTAGATCTTCACTTCCAGGTCCGCTATTCTTACAATGGGAAGCACTGTACAGAGATGAATATCTCCAACAGGTTCAGAGAAATCAAGAGCCACCTAATATAGACTGGGGTTATGAACAGCTCTTTGGAGAAGGAGATTTTAGCACATTGACACAACATGCTGGACTGGCCCCAGGGTACTTTGACCAGGTCCACTTTGGCACTCTGCAGTCCTATGATCAAATTACACCACCCACTGAATCCCAGAGCAGTACCTCCTCATTATTTCCTAGGCAAAAATCTGAGGAACCCCCGTCTGACTTTATCTTAAGAACTAAAATCAACCTAGAGAGAAAGATCCCCAACTCTGAAGCCAGAGAAATGCTGCTTAAATATATTTTTTGGGAAGGAATGAATTCTGAATTCAAGCAAGGGAGCCAGGGCTTGAAAGAAGACCATTATGTCAGATGGATAGTGGCAACTCAGGACATGGGCAGAGCCTCCCACAAAGCTAATTATCTAGCTCTAGCCTTTAGAGCTGCTTTCTCCAACAATGAGAAATGGTTTACCTGTGGAGGCAGAGGTCACTGGAAAAGACTGTGCCTACAAGCACCAGTCTTGCATGGAGGGCCTTATGAATGCTCCTCATGCATTCTCTACCCCCGGTGTAAAAAAGGATACAATTGAAGGAAAGATTGCCATTCAAAGTATGATAAAGATGGCAAAAAATTTCCACTTTTAAACTCCTATGTGGGCAACCCCTAGCCCAGGGAAAACAGAAGGGGAAAGCGTCAGTATGCACCTTCTGTGCAGCACCTATTTCAGAAGCCTCACATAATGTATTGAAGATTAAAACTGGGGGGTCCTTTTAAATGTTTGATAGACACAGGGGCATAAAGAACCATGTTAAAACAGCAAGAAATCCCCCCTGACTGGCCCTTGCTTCCAGACCTAAACTTCTAGGAATAGGAGGGCACTCACACCCTTACATCAGTACACCTGGCAGGACCATGCTGGAAACATGGGTCTGATTCCCCCATTATTAGCACCACTTAATATCATTCTGCTAGGGTGAGATCTTTTGGAGGCTTTGGATGTGGTTATTGCCATTCTAAATGAGACCAAACATGCCCAGACAGACCATTTAACTGGGGGAAAAAACCTCCATCATCTCAGCAAGAAGCACCCCCAATCCTGAGGGTCACTGCAGAGTATACTCCCACTTGATAGGAGTATAAGTCAGATGATCTGGTCTGGATTGAGCAGTGGCCCTTACCATGGGAGAACTTTCAAGTTCTCTAAGACTCAGTCAAGGAGCAATTTTCTTTGGGACACATCCATCCATCTTGCAATCCCTGGAACACCCCTGTATTAGTCATAAAAAGGCAACGGGAAGCTGGCCTCACTTATAAGACCCATAAACCATTAAAAGAACTATACATATATGAGGGTTTCCACAAAGGGTTCTCCCCATGGCCTCTGCTATTCCTGCTAACACCCCTTTGCTAGCCTTAGATATAAAACACTTTTTTTTCTATCCCCCTCCATGCTGAGGATTGCAAGTGGTTCGTTTTCTCCATCCCTAAAATTAACAATTCGGGTCCAGTAACTTAGTATGAGTGGACATTCTAGCCAAAAGACATGGCCAACAGCTCAACTCTCTTCCAAGTGGTGGTATGTCCCTGCAGGCCCACATGGAACAAGGTCTACAAGACTTCCATTATATGGATGACATTTTAGTTTGGGACAAATAATCAACTGCTCTGGAAAATTTAAAGGACAGGCTTGTACCATCCTTAGAAATTTTTGGATTTAATATAGCCCATGCTAAGCTTCAGATGATTCCCCCAATTCGATTCCTAGGCACTGAAATTTGTCTTATAGCAGTGAGGCCACTCAAACCTGCACTTTCCCTTCCTCCTAGGCTCACACTAGCATCCATTCAGTCCTTCCTAGGAAATCTTACTGGCTCCACCCGTGGCTGTCTATCCCCACAACAACACTACATCCTCTCTTTGATCTTCTGTGATGCAAGAGGAACCTTGCTTCCAAGCAAAAGCTCACAGAAGAAGCCTCAGAAGCTCTACCTGAAGTCAACTGAGCTCTCCAGAGCATGGCTTTAGCACATTTTACATCCTCCCTTCCTGTACAGTTGTTTGTTTAATAGCACCTCCACACTCGTAGGGGCTCTTTACCAATCCACCGGAGTACTAGAGTGTCTGCACACACCCATAGTGTAAACTCCACCGACTGTTAACTGAAATGGATGCCTTAGCTGCTATGATAAGAAATGGGAGGGAACATTCCCTGCAAACTCTGGGGAAAGAGCCTGATGTTATAGTGACACAATTCTCCTTCATGGATATCCAGTGACTGATGTGAAATCATGTTCATATAGCCATAAGCCTCATGGGATTTCCAGTACAGATAGAAAATCACTACCCTAATGATAGATGGGTCTCTGCTCTCCCATTGTTAAGCTGGCTCCCCCCACCCCCTGTATTTTACAAGATGCGCCTATAAGGCAGGTCATGTCTATTTTCACAGACAGAGGGGAGGGGCTACAGCCATCATTTATGACAACCTGGATCAATCCCTTCAGATCCTGTTTCACCCGCTCCCTGACCATAATTCATAGTACATGGAACTCTATGCTGTTTACCTAACTCTCAAAGAAACAAACAGGCCTCTTAATCTCTTCTCAGACAGTATCTATGTGATCAGTCTGCTGCCCTGCCTATCCAGATCCTTTGTCCAAATAGACAAAAATCCCCTTTCCCCCCTTCTCATTGCCATTTCATCCCTCTTACAGAATAGGAGCCACCCTCTCTTCATACAGCATATCTATGCCCAGAGCCTCCTGCCACCACCTCTCTCTGAAGGCAACTCTCTTGCAGACTGAGTCTCCTCTACAAGTATCTGTGTCCTGTCCCTCTCTGAAGCAGAAAAATTCCACTCCATCACCCGTGTTAACCTAAAGAGCCTCCACACTCACTTTCCTTATATTCCCTCAGCCCAACTTCAGCAAACCCTTGGAACTTGTTCCTCCTTTTCTGCTCTAATTAAAACACCTTTGCTATAGGTATTGGGGATTAACATCAGGGGGTTAAAAGCTAATGTTCTCTGGCAAACTGAAGTTACCCACATAGCTTCTTTGGAAAACAAAAGTATGTATTTGTCACCATGGAAACTTATTCCAAATTTATGTGGGCTACTGCCCACATGGGAGAGAGAGCCAAGGACCTCAATGCCCACCTCCTTTCTACCTTTGCCACCATGGGCATTCCAAAACAGATTAAAATGGACAATGAGCCAGTGTTTGCTAGCTCAAATTTTATTTATTTTTATATTTTATTTATTTTTCTATGTGTATGAATGTACTGTCTGCATGTAGGTCTGTGCACCTGTGTCGTGCAATGCCGCAGAGGTCAGAAGAGGGTGTTGGATTCCCCTGGAACTGGAGTTCTCCTGGAATTGGAGTTACAGACGGTTCTCAGCCACCATGTGGGTGCTGGGGATTGAACCCGTGTCCTCTGTAAGAGCATTTGGCACTCTTAACTGCTAGGCCATCTCTCCAGCCCCTCAAATTTTAAATCATTTTGTCAGTTATGGAATATTGCACATCATATTTGTATTCCTCATAACCCACAGTGACAAGGCATCATTGAACGGACCCATGAGGTACTAAAAAATCAGTTATTTAAAAAAAGGCAGGTAAATACCCTCTTATCATCCAGCTGGCCATGGTATTGGCAATTCTAAACCTCTTTAATATTTATGGGGATTCAAAATGTCCAGCTATAATCAGACGTTGACAGATACCAAACATGATTCCTCAAATACTTGTCCAGTGGAAAGATCCCCTAGACAATCAGTGGAAAGGACCAGATCCACTTTTAACAACTGGGAGGTGCTTTGCTTGCATCTTCCCACAGGATTGTCTGAGACCCTTTTGTATTCCAGCCAGAAATGTCAGATTCATCCCCGCCGACCAAAAAGATGGCACGCCTGTCACTTGTGGATGGAAAGAAGAGGAGAAAGATGAGGAGACACTCCAAGAACCCAAATGACATAACATGGAAGGAACTTGACAAACTCCTCACTTCTGCCAAGTCCATGTGTCCCCCCTCACACCCCTGTCTGCCATCCTTTTGGCTGCTAATGAACAGGCCTCTGACTTGGATGCATGTCTGGCGGTTTTCTGTCAGAGAAACTTGGGAAGGAAGGAGTCAGGTAATTGGAACCAATGACTGCCCCCTATAAGGCTTCAGCAACGGAGTCATAATACGTTTTGAAGTTCCACATCTACCTCTCAGTCACCCTTTATGTGCTTCCCCCATCTTAACAAAGGACAATGTTTACAGGAAGTTCACACTTATGGCCATTACAGATTCTGCTCTTGCAGGTTGGAAAACATTTACAGCCGAAGGAGTTTGTTTCAAATTTGAAATAATCGGTTTGAAATTACCATACAGGACTCCTGGAATGACTTCTGGAGGGCTGACATGGAGGGAAAACCCTACTCTTACAATAATGTCAGGTACCCAGAGGTGGTTATCCACATCGCTTGCCAGCTCGTCGTAGCTCCTCAGCCTATTCTCACTCAATCCCACATTCTGTTACAGGAGCCGTAGTGAGCATTTACAGCTTGCAAGCTTGATGAGGCAATGCCATCCACGACAAATAGCCTTGAATCACTCCAGACACAAATAACTTTTCTGGCCGAATTGGTGATGCAGAACCAGTGAGCCCTGGACTTGTTAACTGCAGAAAATGGGGAAACCTGCATGTTCCTAGGAGAGGAATGCTGTTTTTACACAAATGAGTCTGGTATTGTTGAACAAACTGTTAAAACCCTAAAATACCTCAGGAAAGAACTCTGTGAAAGATACTCCCCACAAGTCTTTGTCCCATGGTTTTCCAACCCCCTAATTACTTGGTTGTTCCCTTTGCTGGGACCCATTTTCACCCTAGGAATTCTTCTGACTGTTGCACCCTGTGTTCTCTGGTTTATCAAAAACCGAATCAATATACTGACTGAGGTCATGGCCAAGACTGTTTTAGTTCAATATTAGGCAATCCCTGAGGCTCTTCCAGAGGACTGTGACAATACTGCTCCACTTTAATTAAAAAATAAAGGATGGGCTATAGGAATAGGAGTTTGCTTTTCTCAATGCAGAAGGACTGCAAAATTCTGCCCCAAGATCTCTTCATGAGGTCAGGGCAGGCAGCCTTTTCTTGCCTCTCCTACTTCTGCAAATTCCCCACCCTGTCGGCCTCTTCCTTTGATGTATTGAGCAAAGATGTCACACCTCCAGCTTACTGTTTATAGAAACAGTAGTTCCAGTTGCTCAGTTGTCCACAGTAGGAGCAAAGATGGCTCCCACTTCCCTTCTCCTCATTTCACACCCTCCTGCCCCCATGTCCTTGCCCAGAGTACATTTTGACATCATACTTACTCTGACCTCTTTCCTACAGTGACCTCAATATATAGACCTCACTGACAGAAATAAAAGGGAGATACTTGATACCCAGCTCTCCGTGTGTGTGAGACCGTTCATTATCCATGGGTAATCTCCTGTGTTTTCCCCTCCCCCCTCCTTGCCAGAGCTAATCCTAGAGTCTTTCGGCCTGGAGGCAGGGAACAGTCCTGTAGCTGACCCAAATAATGAAGGACAGCGTGTGGAATGTGGTCAGGTGTGACTCAAAGACATTGAACAACAACAATGTAATATGGAATATGACCTCATTTGTAATGTGTTATCATTCTTACTGTGACCTCATTCCTACTGTGACCTCATTCCTAATGAGACACCTTCCCTAATGTGACCTCATTTCTATGGTAACTTCATCCATTGTGAGAACTCATCAATAATGGGCCCTCAACCCTAATATGATCTCATTCTTGCTGTGACCTCATATAAATGGTGAGCTCCTTTCTACTGTGACATTATACTTAGTTTGTCATCATCAATACTCTAAACTTGTTACTGTTGTGACATCACTTTTAATTTGATGTCATCATTACTGTGATCTCATTCCTACAATGACTTCATAGCTAATGTCACCTTATCCCTAATGTGATCTCATCTCCATTGTCAGTTCATCTGCCATGAGAAATCATCTGTAGTGTGACATCAACCTTAGTATGACCTCATCTTTACTGTGACCACATATCTCTATCATGACATCATCTGTTGTGAGAAATCTTTCCTAGTGTGACATCAACCCTACTATGACCTCATCTGTACTGTGACCTCATATATAATATCATCTCATTCATACTGTGACAACATAAGTATTGTGGCATCATGCTTGTTTTGATGTCATTCTTACAGTGAACTAATCCCTACTCTGACCCCATCCTACTCTGAGCTCATATATAGTATGACCTCAAACCTATAGAGTCATCATTCTTATTGTGATTGCATTCCTCCAATGACCTCATCCCTACTGTGAAATCACATCTATTTTGACCTAATTGCTACTGTGATATCATACTTACTCTGACATCATGCTGACTGTGACCTCATTTCTACATTGACCTCATTCCTACTTTGACCTCATATCTAAAATGATGTCATTCCTACAGTGACCCCATCCCTACTGTGACATCTTCCCTAATATAACCTGATTTCTATTGTGACATCATCCATAGGGAGAACTCATCAATATTTGGCCCTCAACCCTAATATTACCTCATCCTTACAGTATCCTCATATAAATTGTGACCTCATTCTTACTGTTACATTATTCTTACTTTATCTTCATCTATACTCTGACCTCAGTCCTAAGGTGACACCAATTTTGCTTTGATATCATACTTACTCTAACCTAATTCCCACAGAGAACTCAAACCCTACTATGACCTCACATCTAATATGACCTCATTCCTAATGTGACATCATCTTTATTGTGACCTGATACCTACAGTGACCTCATCCCTACTCTTATTGATCTCACTCATAATGTGACATTGTTCTCTCTGTGACAACAACTTTATTGTGAACTCATCCCTACTCTGACCTCATATATATTATGACCTCACTCCTCTGACATCATCCTCACTTGACATCAAACTTGCTGTGTTCTAATTCCAACAATGACCTAAGAGTTACTATGAACTTGTCTGTAATTGACCTCATCTCTATTGCTTCTTCATCTGTAGTGAGACCTCAATCCTAATATGACCTCATCCCTACTGTGACCTCATATGTATTATGACCTCATTCCTACTGTGACTACATCCTTATTGTGACCTAATTTCTACAATGCACTCATCCTAAATGTGACCTCATCCCTACTGTGAACTCATCCATATTGTAACCACATCCTTAATATGATCTTATTCCTACAGTGCCATCATCCCCACTGTGACCTCATATTTAATATCACCTAATTCCTACTGTGACATAATTCTTACTGTGACCTCATTCCTACAGTAAACTGATCCCTACTGTTTCCTCATATCTATTGTGACTTCATCAGTAATGAGAACTCATCCTTATCTCATCTTCATATGGCCGCATCTCTACTGTAAACTCATATCTAGTATGACCTCATTCCTTCTATGACAATATACTTACTCTAACATCATGCTTACTGTGAACTCATTGCTACACCAGCCTCACCACTCCTGTGGCCTCATATTTAAAATGACCTCATACATAAGGTGACATCATAATATCTGTGACCTCATTCCTACAATGACCTCATCCCTAATGTGACATCTCCTCTATGTGACCTTATCTCTATGGTGACTTCATCCAGAGTGAGAACTCATAAATAGTGGGCCCTCAACTGTTAAATGACCTTATCTTTATTGTAACCTCATATCAATAGTAATATCATTCTTACTGTGACATTATCCTTACATTTTCATTTCCATATTCTGGCCTCATTCCTACTGTGACACCATTTGTATTTTGACATCATACTTACTCTGACCTCTTTCCTACACTGACCTCAATCCTACTGTGACCTCATATCTATTATGACCTCATTCCTTCTGTGCTATCATATTTACAGTGACCTTGTTCCTGCAGTGACCTCAACCCTACTCTCACATGTCTAGTATGTCCTGATTGACATCATTGACATCATCCTTATTGTGACCATATTCATATAGTGACCTCATCCCTACTCTGACCTTATATCTATTATGAACTCATTCTTAATGTGACATCATTCTTACTGTGACCTCAATCCTAAACTGATGTTGTGCATACTGTGACCTCATTTCTACTCTGACCACATATCTAATATCACCTCTTCCCTAGTGTGACATTATCCTCACTGTGACCTTATTCCTACAATGACCGACCTCATCCTTACTCTGACATCTTCTCTAATTTGGCCTCATCTACATTGTGCCTTTATTCATAATTAGAATTTTTCCATAGTGGGAACTCATCCCTACTAGGTCCTCATAACCCCTGTTACCTCATATGTAATATTACTGGATTCCTACTGTGACATCATCCTTATTGTGAAATCATGTGTATTGTGAAATCATTCCTACACTAACCTCATCCTTACTCTGATCTCATATCTAATATTACCTCATTCTGTGTGTGACATCATACTTACTGTGACCTCATCCCTACAATGACCTCATCCCTAATGTAACATCTTCCCTTCTGTGCCCTAACTCTATTGTGACTTCGACCATAGTGAGAACTGATCCACAGTGCTACCTCAAACTTAATAGGACTTCATTACTACTGTGACCTCATCCTTACTGTAAATTAATCTCTGTTATGACTTCTCTCGTGAGAACACATCTTTCATGTCATCCCAAACCTACTCTGACCTCATAACTATTATGACCTCATTCCTAATGTGATACCACACTTATTGTGGCAACAACATTACTCTGACCTCATTCCTACAGTGGCATCATCCTTACTGCATCCTCATATCTAATATGACCTCATTCCTTCTGTGACATCATCCTAATTGTGATATTGTACTTATTGTGACCATATACCTACACTGACTTCATCCCTACTGTGACCTCATTCCTACTCTCACCAAATGTCTTATATGACCTCTTTTCTACTGTGACATCACCCTTAATGTGACCTCATCCCTAATGTGACAGATTCCCTACTGTAACCTCATCTCTATTGTGACCACATGTCTAATGAGAACTCATCCAGATAAATACCTCATTCCTATTATGACCTCATAACTACTGTGAATTCATATCTAATATGACCTCATTCCTACTGTGACATTTTATTTACTGTGTCCTACTGTGACTTCATGCTTATTGTGACCTCATTCCTACACTTACCTCATACCTACTGTTCCCTGATCCCTACTCTGACTACATACCTGTTATTACCTCTTTCTTACTGTGCCATCATCTACACTGTGACCTCATTCCTAAAATGATCTCATACTTTATGTGACATCTTCCCTGTGGGAATGAGACTTTGTCTGGCTTGAAGCAGGAATCTGCAAAAATTATTGTGCTGGGTGCTTCTGTGAGTTTTCTGATAATCTCCATGTGTTATCATATAGCTCCATGAAGTTGGGATAATGCAGTATTTTCTTCCTCGCCAATTTAGCCAAGTCTCAGACCCTGAAGGCTGTTCCCTTGATGTATCGAGCAAATGTCACACCTCCAGTTTATTATGCACACTACCAGGAACTTTGCTGCCCCTGGTAGAAGAAAAGATGGCTCACCCTTCCCTTCCCTCTCATTCACTTCCCCTCCTGCCGCCACTTCCTTGCCCAGAGCACAGTAGCGTTAGTATATGAACACATTATTGGCATCAATAAATCAAGCCATTTCATTTTTTTCATGGTCTCTCTCAGTTAATTTTCATTTTTTCTCTGGGTTTCTTCTCACCATTCCCTCCCCTCCTTGCCAGTGGTATTAGTCAATTTTCCATTGCTGTGATAAAACACCATGACCAAAGGAACTTATAAAAGGAAGAGTTTATTTGAGCTTACAATTGATGGTTCCAGGGAATTAAAGTCCATTGTGGCAGGAGGCATGGCGGCTGGAGCTGGAGCAGGAAGCCGAGGGTCACATCTCACAATGAGCACAGGAAGCAGAGAGAATGACTGGAGACCACGAAGCTTGATAAACTCACTAAGCCTGCCCCCTTCCTCTAGCATGGCCACACCTTCTAAGACCTCCAAGAACAGTGCCACAAACTGGAGACAAATGTCTGAATACTTAAAGCCTATGGGGGACAATCATTCAAACCACCACATTCCACTCCTTGGCCCCCATAGGCTCCTGACCATATAAAATGCAAAATGCATTTAGTCCAACCTTAAAACTCCCCATAGTCTTTACCAGTTTCAATGCCATTCAAAAGTCTATAGTCCAAAGTAACTTCTGAGACTCAGGCCAATCTCCTAACTGTAAGCTCCTGTAAAATCAAAAGGCAAATTACAAACTCCCAACATACAGTGGAACCGAATACACATTCCCATTCCAAAAGGGAAGAATAGAGGCATAGTGAGGAAATACTAGACAAAAACAAGACTGAAAACCTGCATGGCAAACATTAAGTTCAGTAGCTCCATGAGCGACTTCTGGGACTTGACTTCCAAAGGGCTTAGATGGCTTAGCTCTTCCAGCTTTGCTTGCAACATACATCTCTTTCTTAGGCTGGCATCACTCCCTGCATGCAGCTCTTCTTGGTAAATATCTCATGGGTCTGGCATCTCAAATGTCTTCTTGGGGTCTCCGCTGCCAACCAGGCTTCACATTCACAGCTTAATGCAATGGCCTATCAGGGCCTTCTTTATTCAGGGACTCCTCTGCTTCACTCTTCCTGGCCTCTGTGGCTCTCTGAAACCATGGAGGAAGAACTGCTGACCCCTTCACTCTTGCAAACTTCATGCCTCTAAAGCTAGCACCACGTGAATGAAATTGCTGAATCTGGCTGCAAGTTCAGCATGGACTGTCTCCTACTTTAATCACATTTGCAATTTTTCTCTGCCCTGGACTTGTTGGAGGATTAGCTGGGTGTGGTCTTGCCCTGAAGGTATTGATTCTGTTGTTTACTTGTAAATCTCGAGGCCTCTCCTTAATCACTTTAATCTCCTTATGAAAGGGAGCCTCTCCTTCAGATGCCTTGGCCACACCTTTAATCTTCCTAGAGCAGTTTTCAGATCCAAAGTGTACATTCTGCATTTCTTTCTGCCCCATCTGTTCTTCTTCACTGTAGATCTGCACAATATTCACCATTAAATGCCACACCACCATTTCTACATTAGGCTGTCTTGAAATGTCCTCCGCCAAAGACATTAGTCCATTGCTTTCCAACTTAGCATCAGGCAAGCATTTGGGCTGCAGGCAAACTGCTGCCAGACTCTTTATCAAAATATCCCAGTTGCTGCTTAAGTCTTTATTTTCATCTGGAACTACACTTTTTGCAGCTATGCTTTCTCCAAGGATTCTACTAAAATGGCCCCTTAAGCTCTGCTTACAGTAGTCTACAACTTTTCTAGCCCAAAGTTCCAAAGTCTTCCACGTTTCTCCAAACATCCACATGGTCAGGTTCTTCACAGCTAACACCCCACTCTTGGTACCAAATAACTGTATTAGTCACTTTTCTGTTGCTGTGATAAAACAACATGACCAAAGGAACTTATAAAAGGAAGATTTTATTTGAGCTTACGATTGACGGTTCCAGGGAATTAGAGTCCATTTTGGCAGGAAGCATGGTGGCTGGAGCTGGAGCAGCACGCCAAGGGTCACATCTCACAATGATCACAGGAAGCAGAGAGAGCAACTAGAGAACACGAAGCTTGTTAAACTCACTAAGCCTGCCCCCAATAACGTACTTCCTCTAGCATGGCCACACCTTCTAAGACCTCCAAGAACAGTGCCACAAACTGGAGACAAATGTCTGAATAATTAAAGCCTATGGGGGACACTCATTCAAACCACCAGAGACTGATACCCATGCAGGCCTGGGAACACTTCTGGAAAAGGCAGCATCATGAAGCTGCAAGCCCTTGCACAGGGAGAAGAACATCTAGTGGAAATCAGGACATGCAGGATTAAAGGCCCACATGATGAATATTTCTGATGACAATTGGCACCAAGACGTGGGGTTCAACTTTCCACAAGAATAAAGAAGAAAAAAATGTATTTTCTCAGACTGTGTCTCTCAGATCACTTTCCCTCATGAATGGAAATTTCTGAGGGCTCAGCATAGGGAAGTAGCCCCCCTCCCGAAAGGAAGGTTTGGGGTAGAAGGCTGGGCTGTCAGCCCATTTCCACAAGACCCTTTTCACGTGAAATTATTCTTTAATCTGTTTTTCAACATCTCTTCTTTAAGGCCAGGATGTCAGTCCATCCCTGAGAGACTCCTTTTTCGTGGGGGATTAGTCTTTCATAAATTCACTTCCCACAAACAAGAGGCTGTTCTGTCTGTTGACCATCAAACCCTTTGCTACTAAACATTTCTCTACTCATTAGCATTTCCTATCTTTCTTTATCATAGGAAACAAACAAACATGCTAAAAAGTCCCTCAGGCTAAGACAATAAAGATGCTCTTCAAGAGTTGAGTTGTTCAAATTTCCACGTGGGAAGCTGCCTCCTTTTGGAGTGAAACTTAATATAGCCCGATGCATATCCCCAGCAGACTTATGGAATAGAGAATCCTGTATCTGTGTGGTACAGAGGGATAGGCAGCAAGACGGTGCTCCAGCATCTTTCAAATTTTTTCCACTCTTAGCTGCAGTGAGACAATGTTTAGACCCTCTCCCATCAGGGCATGCAAGGAAGGGATACTAACAAAAATAAATTACACACCCTCTCCTCCCAAGTCCCTGCTAAAACTCCCCTTTGGGACCCCAACCAGCTCCCCTCTGGAAACCACCCCGCTCCAGACCTGGCCACTAGAGAACAAGTTAAACAAAACATCTAAGCAGCCACCTCTTAACCTTCCCTCCACTCCCATCTGATTTCTCTTAAAGGGATAGAAACAGCATTTCCTCCAGCTACTTCTCTATCTGCCACAGAATTACTGTGCCAGCTCAGGGACAGCAAAGACCTGCATTTGGAGGAATTTCTCCTTAACGTAGCCCCAATTTGGGGTCATCCCCTGAACTGGTACCCATACCAGGCTAGAGCCTTGAAAAAACTCAGACAAGCAGTTCGGGAGCACAGTGTTCAAGGACCATGGACAAATTCCATTCTCTAGATCTTCTGAGCTTCTCTTAACATTCCCCAGGACTGGAGGGATACTTGCAGGTCTTCACTTACAGGTCCACTATTATTTCAATGGGAAGCACTGTACAGAGACGAATGTGTCCAGCAGGTTTGGAGAAACCAAGGTCAACCTAATGTGCACTGGGGTTATGAACAGATTTTGGGGGAATGAGATTTTAGCACAAGCATACAGCAGGCAGGGGTAGCCCCAGGGTACTTTGATCATGTCTGCCTTTGTGCCCTGAAAGCCTGGGATTGGATTACACCACTGAATGAATCCCAGGCAATTTCCTCTTTACTGTTTCCAAGGCAAAAACCCGAGGAACCCCTGTCTGACTTTATCTTAAGAATAGAATGCAGCCTAGAGAGAAAGGTTCCCAACCCTACAGATAGGGAAATGCTCCTTAAGAACATGTCTGGGAAGGAATGTCTTCTGAAAGCAAGTAAGCATGCCAAGGCTTAAAAGATGAAGATTATGACAGATGGATATTAGCCACTCAGGATGTGGGCATGGACTCCTACAAAGCTAATTTTCTAGCACACGCTTTGGTGGCTGTTGTCACCACAAATGAAAAATTATTCAACTCTGGAGGCCGAGGACACTGGAAAAGACTGTGGCCCGAAGTGTCAGTCTCTCTTGTAGAGGTGCCTGAATCCCCCAAATGTGTTTTCTTCCCCATTGTATAAAATGTTTTCACAGGAGTAAATTGCCGCTCAAAGTATGATAAAGATGGCAAATGTTTGCCTCCATTAAATTTTTAAGCAGGTGCCCCCTAGCCCAGGGAATAAAGGGGGAGAGATTCAGTATGCACATTTTGGGTGGCATCTATTTCAGAAGGCAAACATCTGGCTCTAATGATAAAGATCAGGGATGAGCCCTTTAAATGTTTGATAGATACAGGGACATACAGAATCATTTTAAAACAATAAGAAATCCCCTCTGACTGGCCCTTATTTCCAGGGCCTAATGTTCTAGGAATAGGAGAACCTTCACAGTCCTACATTACTAAAATTGTTTACACCTGGGAAGACCCTGATGGAAACACGGGTCAGATTCCCCCATTACTAGCACCCACTAATACCAATCTGCTAGGGCAAGATCTTTTCGAGGCTTTGGATGTGGTTATTTTCAATCCAAATGAGACCAACCATGCCTAGACAGGCCATGTAACTGGGGAAAAATGCTTCCATTATCTCAGCAAGAAGCAACCCCAATCCTGAAGATCACTGCAGAGTATGCTCCTCTCTGTCTGGACTGGAAGTCAGATGATCCAGTCTGGATTGAACAGTGGCCTTTACCAGGGGAGAAGTTATGAGCTTTGTAAGACTTAGTAAAGAGTAAATTTCATTGGGACATATCTGTCCATCTCGCAGTCCCTGGAACACCACTGTGTTTGTCATAAAGATGGCAACAGGAGTTTTCCATCTCTTACAAGACCCACTAACCATTAACAAAACCATGCACACTTGGGGTTCTCTGCAAAGGGGTCACCTCTTCTATCCTAGCTAACACACCTCTGCTAGCTTTAGTTATCAAGGGCTGCTTCTTTTCATTTCCCCTCCATGCTAAGGATTGTATGTGCCTAGCTTTCTCAATCGCTGCCATTAACCACTCAGGTCCAGCCACTTGTTATGAGTGGACTGTCCTGCCACAAGGCATGGCCAAAAGATCAATGCTCTACCAAGAGGCAGTGGCAGCAGCCCTTAAACCCCACATGGAACAAAGTCTTCAGGTCTTCCACAATATGGATGACATTTTAATTTGGGACAAATTATCAACTGACCTGGCAACTTTAAGGGACAGGCTTGGACAATCCCTAGAGGCTTTTGTGTAGTCAATATCCCAGGCCTGCTTGGGAATTTCATAGTCCAAACATGAATGAAAGGGGGTGAGAGATGCAGAGTCAAGACGCAAACCCTGGGAATCACGTGAACACAGGCAGAAGGCAAGCAGCTGCGGACTCATTTATTGGGGGCAAGGTTAGGGTTTATCTACTGTTCACATTCTGCTCTCCTCTTAGTACAGTCATCATGTCGCCTTGTGTTTGGACCAGGTGTGCAACTCAGCTGAAAGTATAGTCTCTTCCGATAGGGCAGGTTAGGTTGATGAGGGACAAGCTCTGTGCAAGCGCACTGTATAATTCTCAGTGTACAATTCTCAGTGTACAGATTACTTCATTTTCACCCTCTGTATTAATTTTGTATGAGGAGCTGTTGAAGTGTGAATTCTGGTGCATTCCAACATTTTGACTGTGTCTGTCTTAGGTTGCCCTGGGTTTGCAGTTTCTTACTCATCTTTGACTAGCCAGCCACAAAGAGAGGACACCAGGAGTGGTACCATGGAGGGGAGATGAATTGTGGATGGATGAGAGCCAGACGTGAATCACCTCATTGTGAGGGGCACATGCAGAGTCCCTATTGACCATTGCTGAGAGGACCTAGCCCGTTGTTTTGTTGACCTGGCATTGGCTGCAGGGAAAGCAAAACAGACATCTTAATATTAAAAGGTAGAGAAGTGCCAGGAGGCAGAGGATGCCCCAGGTGACCAATGAAAAAGGATCAAAAATGGGAGTTGGTGCAGAGCTGTGGTGGCTGTGCAGCCCAGCAGTTTTGGCCCAGACAAGAGGTTTCTGAGAACTGGGGAGCTGAGGTTTGGGCTCGGCTCACAGGGCATAGGCAGCTGGTTCCAAGCAGTGGTGGCTGTGCAGACCAGCAGTTTTGACACTAGAGGTTTCTGGGAGCTGGGGAGCCGAGATTTGTACTTGGATGAAAGTGTGCAGGCAGTTGGTGCAGAGCAGCGGCAGCTGTGCTGACCAGCAATTTTGGTCCACACCAAGCCCTACCAACCCTGTGGGAGATTCCTATAGTGGTATCCCCCTGGAGATGGCTCAGGGCACAAATTTTACAGGAAAAATTGTGGACATATTCAAAGAAATGAAAGAATATAAAGAACAAGTCAGAGAACTAAGGAGAGAGAATTAAAAACTCAAGAAGGAACTAGAGAGAGAGATTGGCAAACTCCAGAATGAACTAGAAGAAGAAAATGACAAACTCCAGAAGGAAGAGGAAATACTGAAAAGATCCCATGTTGAAATAAAAAAGGAAAGGGACCAGCGAAACAAAGAGCTATAGGAAGAAATTGAGAAGCTTGAAAAGTAAGTGGAAATACTAAACAAATCACAAGATGAAATGAAATAGGGAATAGAACACTCATGAAATCAAGAGGAAAGGAACAGAAAAAGCCTCAGAAGTAGAATGAAGGAAGCAGAACAAAGAACATCAGATATGAAAGATAATACAGAACAACTAAAAACCTCATGTAAAGATTATGAAAAATTTTAAAATACAAAAAGTGGAAAAACCAGGAATTGTGGGACACTATGAAAAGATCAAACCTCCATATCATAGGGATAGATGCATGAGAAGAATGCCTCTATCCCTATCATAGGGATAGAGGCATGAGAAGAATCCTAAGAAATGGTATTGATCAGATCTTCGGCAGAAGTAATATAGGAAAATTTCCTCAAACTAAAAAAAGACAAACAAATATAAGAAGCACATAGAACTCCAAACAGACAATATCAGAAAAGAAACTCCCCATGCCGTATCATAGTTAAAATGCTAGACACCCAAAACAAAGACAAAATTCTGAAAGCCACAAGAGAAAAACAACAAGTTACATATAAGGGGAAAACTCACCAGAATTACAACTGACTTCTCAATGCAAAGTATGAAAGCAAGAAGAAAGTGGAGCAAAGCATTCCCAGTGTTAAAGGACAATAGATGCCAACCCAAGTTACTATATCCAGCAAAAATGTCTATTCTAGTTAAAGGAGAGAGAAAAATCTTCCATGACATAAACAAGATGAAAGAATACATGTCCAAAATAGCAACCTTTCAGAGAATACTTAAAGCAATTCAAAAGACAGAAGAAAGTAGCAACTATCCCCAGGCACCTAGAAAGAGAAGTTAATAAAAGCATAACTGCAGAAGTAGAAAACTAGACCAAAAATGCAAATGGATAATAAGGCAAAAGGAAGCATCACACATCTTTCTGTTGCAACCTTAAATAGTAATGGACTAAACTCCCCAATCAAAATACATAGACTGGGAGATTGGATTATGAAAGAGAACCCATCTATATGCTGTCTACAGGAAACACATCTCAGCCTCAAGATTAAGCACCACCTTAAAGTGAAAGAATGGAAAAAAACATTCCAAGCAAATGGTATCAAAAAGAGTGCACGTGTTGCTATTTTAATATCAGGCAAAATAGACTTCAAAGTAAAAGAAATCAGAAGAGACAAAGAAGGTCATAACATCTTTATCAAAGGAACAATTGACCATGAAGATTTCACAACCATAAATATATATGCACCAAACTCTGGTGCACCAAACTTTATAAAGACAATTCTCCAGGACTACAAGGCACAGATTAACCCCAATACACTCATAGTAGGGGTCCACTGGACAGGTCAATCCGTCAATGAATAAACAGAGACATCTGAACTGAATGATAAGATATAGCAAATGGACCTCTCAGACGTTTACCAAATATTCCACTCTAATACCAGAGAATGCACTTTCTACTCAGCACATCATGGACCATTCTCCAAAATCGGCCACATACTGGGACACAGGAAAAAATTTCCACAAATACAAAAAGATTGAAATAATTTCATGCATTCTAGCAGGCCACAGTGGAATAAAACTCAATATCAACACCAGGATAAGCCCTACTATCTACAAGAACACAAGCAGACTAAATAAAACATTCCTGGATAATGAATGGGTCAGGAAGAAATAAAATCATTCCTGGCACTGAATGACAATGATAATACAACACAAAAAAACCTATGGGACACTTGAAAAGCAGTCCTAAGAGGTCCGTTTATAGGCCTGGGTGCCTACATTAGAAAAACAGAAAGAGCACAAGTGAACAATCTAACATAGCAGCTAAAAACACTTGAAAGACAACAACGAATGAACCCTACATGCAACAGACAGAAAGAAATAACAAAAATCAGACCAGAAATCAATGAAATAGAAACAAAGGAAACAATACAACAAAAAAAATAAAATAAAAAAAAAATAAAACAATGAATCCAAAATTTGGTTCTCTGAGAGAATAAACTAGGTAGAAAGACCTCTGGCCCAATTAACCGAAGGAAGGAAGGAACAAATCCAAGTCAATAGAATCCATGATGAGAGGGTAAATATCAAAACAGACAATGAAAAATTCCAGACAATCATACTGGAATACTTCAAAGACCTATTCTCTACTAAGTTTAAAAACCTTGGCGAAATGGATGAATATCTGAAATCCTGGGAATCACCAAAGCTCAACCAAGAACTGGAAAGCTTAAACAGACCAAAATAAAATGTTAGGCTCAATCTGCCACACTCACGTAAGAAAGATGCTGGGAGGGGCACAAATAGTTGTAGATATAAGTTTAATTGAGGGTTAGTTACAAGCAAGCAGAAAAGAAGCCACAACAACCAAAAACTCAGACAGAATAGATAGAGCAGACAACAGGTCAGGCTGAGAACACTCCCATGGGACTGGAGGGCAGTGGCCTCGAGACCCAATTTCCCTTACCTTTTATTCCCAGTTAGGGGGTTTCCATCATGGTCATGTAACTCCTCCTCTGATTGATGGGGTCTTGGTTACAGATCAATCAGTTTTTTATTATATGTCTCCACCTGCTCTGAACTCTTTGTTCTATTGTTTTACCTGGTTTGGACCTTCTGTTCTTGTCCATAAAGCATTTAACTTTATGCTTTTTGGCAGAAGTTAAATCACTCTACTAATAAAGGATTGATTTATCTATGCCATGCCTTTGTTTTTTTTAAACTCTTGTGTGAACTCTTGGCCAAGATGGAGCTGACCAAGCTAAAATGGAGTCAGCTTGGTCCTCACAATATGAAGAAATTGAAGACGTAATAAGAAACTTCCCAACTAAAAAAAGGCCAGGCCCAGATGGTTTCACAGCAGAATTCTACAAAATATTTAAAAAAGACTTACAACCATTATTACTCAAATTGTTCAGTAGGCTACAAACAGAGGGAATCCTCCCAAATTCCTTCTATGAAGCCAGCGTCACTCTAATTCCAAAACCAGGCAAAGATACAAACAAAGAAGAAAAATATAGGCCCATCTCATTAATGAACACAAATGCAAAAATTCTCAGTGAAATACAGCAAACCACATCCAGACCTACATCAAGAATATCATCCATCATGACCAAGATGGATTCATACCAGACATGCAGAGATGGTTTAACATAGGAAAATCAATAAATATCATCAAACATATAAATGGACTGAAAGACAAAAAATACACGATCATCTCAATTGACAAACAAAAAGCCTTTGACAAAATCTAGCATCCCTTCATGTTTAAAGTCCTAGAGCGAATTGGATCAGAGGGATCAGTCCTCACTGTAATCAAAGCCATATACAGGAAATCCACATCCAATATCAGCCTAAATGAAGAAACGATAGAAGCATTCCCTTTAAAGGTAGGAACTCGTCAAGGCTGCCCCCCTGTCACCACTCCTCTTCAATGTAGTGCTTGGGCAAGAAGACAAAGAAAGGAAGTTAAAAGAGTATTAACTAGAAAAGAGGAAATCAAGCTATTCCTTTGTGCTGATATGATTGTATACTTAAGTGATGCTAATAACTACAGTAAAGTGGCAGAATACAAAATTAACCAGAAAAATTATTAGTCTTTCTTTACACCAAGAACAAGCAACTGAATAAGGAGTACCAGGAAAACTTCCCACTCACAATAGCTTCAAAAACAATAAAAATTACCTAGTATCAAGCGTAACTGCCCTAGTTTGTCTTCCATTGCTGTGACAAAACACTCTGACTGACACCAACTTGGGGAGGAAAGGGTTTGTTCAGCTTACATCTCCTGGGTCACAGTTCATCACTCAGGGAGCCCAAGGTAGGAACTCAGGGCAGGAACCCAGAGGCAGGAGCTGAGGCACAGGCCATAGAGGAATGCCGTTCACTGGCTTGCTCCCCTGACTCATGCCCAGCCTGCCTTCTTATATAGTACACAACAACCTGCCCAGGGTGGCACCACTCTTGTGGGCTGGGCCCTCCCACACTGCTCCACCATCAAGACAATACTCCACAGATGTGGCCACAGGCCAGTACAATGGAGCCAATTCCCCAACTGAGGCTCCCTCAACCCAGGTGTGTCAAGTTGAAACTAAAGCCATCCAGCACAGTAACAAAAGACATCAAATAGCTCTACAAAAAATTTAAACCCCTGGAGAAGGAAATTGAAGAAGACATCAGAAGATGGAAAAACCTCTCATGCTCATGGATTGGGAAAATTAATATAGTAAAAATATCCATTCTACCCAAACTCTTGTACATATTTAATGCAATCTCAATTAAAATCCCCAAGAGCTTCTTCATGTTCTTGGGAAAATTCCTTAATTTCATTTGGAATAATAAAAAAAAACCCAAATAGCCAAAGCAACCCTGAGCAAAAAGAGCAATAAAGGGGAGTTTTCTATACCAGACTTCAAAGTATAATACAGGGCTATAGTCAAAAAACCAGCTTGGTACTGGCACAAAAGCAGACCTTTTGACCAATGGAACAAAAATGAAGATCAAAACATGAGTACATAAAATTTAAGCCACCTCATATTTGACAAGTTGGCCAAAAAAACACAGTGGAGGAAAGACAACATCTTCAGCAAGTGGTGTTGGCAAAACTGGATCACCACATTTTGAAGAATGAAATTATACCCCTACCTCTCACCCTATACAAAAGTCAACTCCAGATGGATTAAAGACCTCAACATAAAACCCAAAACTCTGAAAGCAATAGAATAAGTTGGCAGCAGCCTAGAAGACATAGGCATAGGAAAAAAGCTTCCCAAATCAGACAACATCTGCACAAGAATTAAGGTTGACAATTGACAAATGGGACCTCATTAAATTCAGATGTGTAGGCTGGGCCCTTGCCCATTTTTAATTCTGAGGGGACCCCCATGAAAACATGGCCATTTTCAGAGCTTTGATGGCATGGGAGGCAGTCTCGCTGGAGAGGGCAACTACATATATAAGCTTAGAAAATGTGTCCACAGTCACATGAACATATTGGAGTTTTCCAAAGGAGGGGGCATGGGTGACATCAATTTGCCACAGGGAGTTAGGAGCAAGGCCTCAGGGATTCACCCCTTGATGTTGGAAGGGTCCCAATGGGGCCAGAAGGGCACAGGAGGGGCACAAGTGAGATATATGTTTACATTTAGCGAGGGATAGGTCAGGGTAGAGGAGGTGGAGTGAGCTGGGGGGGGTGAAGTGAGGGAATCAATGCTCACATTACCCTCGGCTATAACACCCTTTGGGCCTGTGTGAGAGCAAACATGTTCAATGAACCAGGGGTGTGTGCAGTGTTCCAGAAGGTCCTTGATAGTAAATAAGCTGACATCTAAGGGGGGGTTAGAAGCATTCATACAGGTGAAAGGCAGAGATTAGAGGGTCTGAACAGCATATTGGCTATCTGAGAAGACATTCAAAGGGGCATTCTGGACACGGGAGAACACTTGGTTGATGAGGGATAAGCTCTGTGCAAGCGCACTGTGTAACTCTCAGCATACAGGCTACTACACTTTTGGATTCAAAATAACCCATGCTAAGTTTCAAATGATTACTCCCATTCGTTTCCTAGGCACTGAAATTTTCCTCACGACAGTGATGCCACTGAAACCTGAACTCTTTTTTCCTCCTATGCTCACCATTGCATCCCTCCAGTCCTTCCTAGGAAATTTTAACTGGCTCCACCCATGGCTGTGTAACCCCATAACAATGCTACAGCCTCTCCTTGATCACTTGCAAGGTGAGAGGAACCCAGCTTCCAAGTGAAAGCTCAAGGTGCAGGCCTCAGAAACTCTCTATAAGTTCAACCAAGCTCTCCAGAGTATAGCTTTAGCACGTTTTACACCCTCCCTTCCTGTACAATTGCTTATATTTAACACCCCCCCACACACACACACTCGTAGGAGATCTTTACCAACAAACGGGAGTTCTAGACTGGCTGCACATTCCCATAGGGGGAACTCTCCTAATGTTAACTGAAATGGATTCTTTAGCCACCATGATAAGTGGGAGGGAGCGCTCCCTGCAAACATTAGGAAAAGAGCCTGATGTCATAGTGACACCTTTCTGCCTCATGGATATCCAGTGGCTGATGTGAAATAATGTTCATATAGCCGTGAGCCTCATGGTATTTCCAGTACAAATAGAAAACCATTTCCCTAATGACAGATGGGTCTCAACTCTCCCATTGTTAAATTGGTTCCCTCCCTGTCCTTTTCAAGATGCACTTATAAAGCAGGCTGCATATGTTTTCACAGACAGAGGAAAATGAGGAGCTGCAGCCAAAATTTATGATAACCTAGATCAAGACCCTCAAACCCTGTTTCACCAACCCTCTGACCATTCATCACAGCACAGAGAGCTCTAAGCTGTTTAACTAGTTCTCAGAGTAACCAACTCGGCTCTTAATCTTTTCTCAGAAAGTATCTATGTGATTAACTTGCTGCCCTGGCTATCCACATCCTTTGTCCAATTAGATGGGAACCCCCCCATTTTCATCTCATCCCTCTTACAGAAAAGGAACCAACCTCTCTTCATACAGCACATCTGTGCACACAGCCTCCTGCCACGGCCTCTTTCTGGAGGCAACTTTCTTGCAGACCAAGTCGCCTCTTGGGATCTATTCCTGTCTCTCCCTAAAGCAGAAAAATTCCAATCCACTGCCCATACTAATCTAAGGGGTTTCTGCATCCACTTTCCTGGAGTTCCCTCTGCCCATGTTCAGCGAATTCTTAGGACTTTCTCCTTCTGTTGTTCTTTAGTAAAAAAACACCTGTATTACATGCTCTGGGAACTAATCCCAGGGGATTAAATCCCAATGCCCTATGGCAAACTGATGTTACACACATCACTTCCTTTGGTAGAGAGTAACCCACAAGGGCAGGGCATAATAAAAAGGAACCATCAAATCCTAACAAATCAATTATTAAAACAAAAGGTTGGTAAATATCCTCCTAACATCCAGCTGGCCATGATATTGGCAAATCTCAACCTCTTTAACATTTACGGGGACTCAAAATGTCCAGACATAATCAAACATTGGCAGACATGAAGCATTGTCCCTCAAATACATGTCAGGTAGGAAAGGACACCCTAGACAGCTGGTGGAAAGGACGTGACCCACTGTTAACAAGAGGGAGGAGCTTCACTTGCATCTTCCCACAGGATTGTCCAAGACTCATTTGGATTCCAGCCAGAAATGTCAGATTCCTCCCAGCCCACCAAAAGATGGCATGTCTGTCCCTCGTGGATGGAAAGAAGAGGAGAAAGAGGAAGAGACACTCCCAGAACACAAAGGACATAACATGGAAGAAATGTGACATCTTCTCATTTCTGCAAAGCCCATGTGTACCCCCTTGGTGCCCCTGTCTGCCATCTTTTTAGCTGCTCTAATGATAGTTCAAGCTAATTCAGCCTCTGACAGCCCATGAACAGACCACCAAGTTGGATCCATGTCTGGCAGTTTTTTGTCAGAGAAAATGGGGAAGGGATAAACCAGGTAAGAGGAACCAGCGACTGCCCTTTACAAAGCTGCTGCAAGACAGTCACAGTCCCTATGTTCCCCAACTCCACCTCCACTTCTCAAGTACCCTTTATCTGTTTCCCCCATCTTAACAATGGACAATGTTTACAGGAAGTCCACACTTATGGTGGTTGCAGATTTTGTTCTTGCAGTTTTGAACAGGGAGCCTGTTCCAAATCCAAAATAACCGGTTTGAATTTAACATCCAGGACCACTGGAGTGACTGGTGGAGGGCTGGAGTGCAGGGAAACCTCTACTCTTACAGTAACACCAGATACCTTGTGGTGTATATTCACATCTCTCACCAAATTGTTCTAGCCCCTCAGCCCATTCTCATTCAATACCACATTTTGTTACAGGAATTCAAAATGGAAAGAAAGCTGAAGTCAACTGTAACATGATCTCATTATATTGAATATGCCAGAGAGCCCCTTAACTACACCAACCACCCTAATATCTCCCAATGTGGGTTTTTTTTCTCTGCATCTCTCACACACTGTCGTCTTTTCACTGCCATTCCTTCTAACACCTCTCTACAGGAATCTGTCCAGAGACAGGGCTGGTATTTCATGGCATTTCCCTCTTTGACTGACTCACGACTCCTATTTGTTTCGTGAAAGCTGCCGCAGCCCCAGACTCCAGGTGCATCCAAAATGTTCCCCTTAGCAGGACCCTGTGTGTCAAATCTCCATTCTTTCTCTGGTGTGAGGGTGCTGCCTTCCTCTGTGCAAACACTACTGGTTCTCGAATTTGCTTCCCTGCTATTATTACTCCCCAGCTTTTCCTTTATGTAAAGGAGGAAGTCCTTTACATCTTGGATGTTGTGCCCAGATCCAGACCATCAAAAGAGGGAGATACATATTCTGCTCCTGGTCAACTTAGGCATCATTCTTTCTATGGCAGCAGTGGGAACTCTGGGCAGAGCCCTGGCAAAGGTTTACCCCATGGAAGCAGACTTCCAAAATAAGCTTGATGAGGCGATGGCATCCAGGATGAACAGCTTGAATCACTCCAGAGACAGATAACTTCTCTATCCGAGGTGCTAATGCAGAACTGGGGAGCCCTGGGCTTACTGACTGCAGAAAATGTGGGAATATGTGTGTTCCTGGGGGAGGAATGCTGCTTTTATGTTAATGAATCTTGTGTAACTGAACAGAATGTGCAAGCTCTAAAGGACCTTAGGAAAGAACCTCCAAGTTAAATACTCCCCATAAGCATCTATCCCCTGATTTTCCAACCCCCTGACTGCCTGGTTGCTTCTCTTGCTGGGACCCATTTTTCACCCTAGGAGTTTTCCTTACCAGCAAGAACTAATCAATAGTGGACCCTCAAACTTAATATAACCTCATCATTACTGTGACCACATATCAATTATGACCTCACTCTTACTGTGACATTATCCTTACTTTCTCATCATCCATTCTCTGACATCATTCCTACTGTGAGCACATATGTATTACGACCTCCTTCCTGCTGTTACATCTTCCTTACTGTGACCTCATTCCTAAAATGACCTCATTCTTACTGAACCTTACATCCCTTTTGACCTCATTCTTATGATGACATCATTTTTATTTTGACATCAACCTTACTGTGACCTTATTCTTATCATGACATCATCATTACTGTGACCTCATTCATAACATGACTTCATCCCTACACTGATATATCAAATATGACCTCACTTCTACTGTGACATCATTTTTAACTTGACATCACTCTCTTTTGACCTCATTCCTACTGTGACTTCATATCTATTATCACTTCATTCCTACTGTGACATCATCCTTAATGTGACCAAATTCTTAAAATTAACTCATCAATATTATGACCTTATCCCTAATGTGACCACATACCTAATTAATTTGACCTCTTTCCTGCTGTGTCATCATCCTTACTGAGACATTATTCCTATAGTAACAACATCCCTAATGTTACCTCATATCTAATATTACCTCATACATACTGTGAAATTGTCCTTACTCAGACATCATGATGACAGTGTCCTCTTTGCCATACTGACCTTGTCCCTACTGCGAATTCATGTGCAAAATATACCTCATTCCTACTTTAGCATTATACTTACTGTGACCTCATACCTACAATGACTTCATAGCTACCCTGTTCTCATCCCTAATGTGATATCATCTCTATTGTGACCACAGCTGTATTGAATACTCATCCTTAATATGACATCAACCCTAATATGACCTCATTTTTACAGAGAACTTATATCAATTGTGATCTCACTCCTACTGTGAGTTAGGAATTATCCTACAATTATATCATCCCTACTAGTATCTCATAACTAATATGACTTCATTTATAGTGTGACATCATAATTATTGTGATATCATGCTTATTGTTATATCATTCCTACAGTGACCTCGTTCCTCCTCTGACCTCATCCTTATTCTAACCTCATATCTAATAAGACCTCTTACCTACAGGGACATCACACTTATCATGACTGTGACTTCATTCCTACAATGTCATCATCCTTACTGTGAATTACCATCTATCGTGACCTCATTCCTACTGGGATATAATTTTTATTTTGATATCATCTTTACTGTCACCTCATTCCTACTGTGACCTAAACCCAATAGGATGTAATAGAGAATATGACTTCATTCCTACTGTGATATTATCCTCATCATTATAACATACTTACTGTGACCTTATATCTACCATAACATCATCTTTACTGTGACCTCATTCTTACCATTACCTCATCCTTAGTCAGATGAAATATCAAACATGACCTCATTTGTACTCTGACATAATCCATACTATGATATCATCCATACTGTGACCTCTTGCCTACAAAGACTTCTACCTACAGTGTCCTCAGCCCTACTCTTTCCTCCTATCTATTGTGACTTCTTCTCTAGTTAAGAAACAATAGAGATGAGGTCACATTAGGTATGAGGTCACAGTAGCTATGAAGTCATTATAAGAATGAGGTTACACTATGGATATTGACTCAGTAGGAATTAGGTCACAATAGTATGAGGGCATACTAGATTTATGGTCACTGTAGACATGGGGTCACAGCAAGGATGATGTCACTATAGAAATGAGGTCAGAGTATGAATGATGAAAAAGGAGGGGAAAGTCACATTAGGATAAAGTCATATTAGAGTTGATGACTCACTATTGATGAGTTCTTGGTACAGATGAAGTCAACATAGAGATCAGGTCACATTAGGGAAGATGTCACAGTAGGGATGAAGTCATTATAGGAATGAGGTCACACTAATGATGATGTCACAGTAGGAGTGAGGTCCTATAGAAATGAAGTCACAAGAGATATGATGTCTTAATAAGCATCAGGTCACACTAGGGATTAGTTGTGTCTTCATGTGTAGTGAGAACTCATCCCAAGTGTGATAGCAACCCTACTATGATTTCATCCTTAATGTGACCTAATATCCATTGTGACCTCATTCCTACTGTTACATCTACCTTATTGTGGCATATTCATTACTGTGACCTTGCTCTTAAGGGACATCATCCCTACTGTGACCACATATTAATATGACCTCATACATACAGAGCCATCATACTTATTGTGACCTCATTCCTACAATGAAATTATCCTTAATGTGAACTCACATATATTGTGATCTCATTCCTACCATGATATCTTACTTTGACATCAATCTATTGTGACCTCATTCCTATCATGACATCATCTTTTTTGTTACCTCATTCCTACAATGACATCATTCTAATGAAAAGTCAAATGTATTGTGACCTCATTCTTGATGAGACATCATTTTTATTTTGACACTATGTTTACTGTGACCTCACTCCTACTGTGACATCATCCCTACTCTGATGTGATATCAAATCTGTCCCCATCCGTAATGTCACATCCTACTCACACTGTGAGCTCATGGATACAAAGACTTCATAGCTACTGTGACCTCATCCCTACTGTGTCCTCATATCTATTGTGTCTTCAACTGTAGTGAAACCTCATCCCTAGTGTTAAAACAAACTATATATGACCTCATCTCTACTGTTACTTCATATGTAGTATGACCTCAATCCTACTGTGACATAATCCTTACTTTGACATCATGCTGACTGTGACCTCATTGCTACACTTACCTCATCCCTCCTGTGACCTCATATATAAAATGAACTCATTCATATTTTGACATCATCTTAACTGAGACCTCAGTACTACTCATATATATTATGACCTCATTCCTACTCTGATATTATTCTTGTGACCTCATTCCTACAATGACTTCATAGTTACTGTGACCTCATCCCTAATGTGACCTCATCTCTATTGTTTCTTCATCTTCAGTGAGAACTCATCCTTAGTGTGACATCAACCTCCCTATGACCTCACCCCTACTGTGACCTCATATCAATTGGAAACACATTTTTACTGTGACATCTTCCTTATTGTTATGTCATGTTTACTGTAACCTTGTTCTTACAGTGATATCATCCCTATTCTGACTTCAAATCTAATATGACCTCATTCCTACTGTGTCATTATAATTATTGTGACATCATGCTTATTATGACTTCATTCTTATAGTGACCTCATCCCTACTCTGACCATATATCATATCTGACCTTACTGTGCCCTTATTCCTACTGTGACATTATCTTTACTGTGACCACATTCCTACCATGACCTCATCTTTACTCCCATGTAATATCAAATGTGATCTCATTCCTACTGTGACATCATCCTTACAATGATGTCATCCTTCTGTGACCTCATGCCTAAAAAGACTTCATACCTACTGTGGCCTCATCCTTATTGTGTCCTCATATTTATTGTGACTTCATCTATAGTGAGAACCCATCCTTAGTGTGATCTCATCCTTGCTATTAACTCATCTCTACTGTGTGACGTTATATCTAGTATGAACCCAATACTACTGTGACCTCATCTTACTCTGACATCATGCTGACTGTGACCTCATTGCTACACTGACCTCATCTCTACTGTGACCTCATATCTAAAATGAACTCATTCCTACTGTGACACTATCCTTACTGTGACCTCATCTGGCTGTGACATCTTCCCTAATGTGACCTCGTCTCTATGGTGACTTCATCTGTACTAAGAACATATCAGTATTGGGTCCTTAAGCCTTATATGACCTCATCCTTAATATGACCTCATGTCATTTGTGACCTCATTCCTACTGTGACACTACCTTCATTTGTCATCATCCATAATCTGACCTCATTCATAATTTGATATCATTTTTACTTTGACATCATCCCTACTATGACCTCAATCCTACTGTAATCTCATATCTCTTCTGACCTTCTTCCTACTATGACATTATCCATAGTGTGACCTCATTTCTATAATGACTTCCTAACTGCTGTGACCTCATCCATAATATGATATCATCTCTATTCTGACTTCAACTTTAGTGAGAATTCATAAATAGGGTTACATCAACCCTACTATGACCCCATCCCTATTGTGACCTCCTATCAATTGTGACGTGATTCCTACTGTGACATCTTCCAGTGTCCTTTTTTTCATTGTTGTGTATTTTATTAATATTTTATGAATGGAACTACTAGTAACAAATTTATAGGTATAGGATGAAAGAGTCCATAACAGAAGGCTTTATGTATGTGAATTATGAATTTAGTTCCCCTTTAGCCTTTGATCTTTGATAGACTGGGAAAGAGGTTACAAGTATATTGGTTGTTTACAAACAAGATCTTTTTTTGGTAATCTCTGAATAATACCAGATGCAACACCCTTATTTATCAGAACAATAATGGACATTAAGTCAGAAAATTTGAAAAGACATCCAACCAACAACATGAAATCACAAAGGTGCACACACATACACACACACACACACACACACACACACATACACACCCCAATTTTAGAACCTGATGTTAAGATATTAAAGCATGTTAAGATATATATGCAGAGGATGAGATATCGTTGAGATAAAGCTTGGGTGAGCTCATATCAGCTGCCAGGTATGCTGAGCCTCTTTTGAAAACAGAAAATTTTCCTGATGGCACGTTTCATGTCTTTGTTCCTCAGGCTGTAGATTATAGTGTTGAATAATGGAGTGAGGACAGCAAACATCAGAGCAATGCCATTCTTCAGCAGGGGCTGGAAAGTGACAGAGAAGTGCAGGTACATGAGAGAAACACTGCCAAAAAATAGCAAGACCTTGGTGATGTGGGCTGCACAAGTGGAGAATGCCTTCTGACAGCTCTCACCAGAGGGGATCCTCAGGATTATGACGATGATCCTCAAATCAGAAAGAGTAATGACAGAGATGCAGGTCAGGATGAAGATGGCATGGATCACATTTTCAACCATATTCATGGATGTATCTGTACAGGCCAAACGAAGCACAGGCTCAACGTCACAGAAGATTTGGTGGATCTGGTTGGAGCCACAGAAGAGAAGAGATGCATATGATCTCCGGCAGTAGCACAAGGAAGCCCATGGTGAAATAGCCTGTAGACAGCTGCATACAAAGCTGAGAGGTCATGCTGATTGCATAACGGAGAGGATTGTAGATGGCAACATACCTGTCAATGGCCATCACTGTGAGGACAATGGTTTCTGTGACCCCAAGGGAGTGGAAAAAGTATATCTGCAGGAGGAAGATGTCTTCTCTCTGCTGACCAGGTTGAAGAGAATTTTTGGCAATGTTTACCATGGTATACAAGATCACCAGAAAGGAGAAGATGCTGATGAAACTGTACATTGGATTGTGGAGATGGACATTCAGCTGGACAGCAAAGAAGATCTTGGAGTTTCCAACAACAATGAATGTGTATATGAAGAGTAGAGAAATGAAGAATATGAGGCTAATATTCTCGAACCGAGGGAAACCTGAGATATAAAATTCAGTCACTTCTGTCTCATTCTCCTGCTACATGTTTTCAGCAGTTAAACTGGTAGGTTAATGGTAACATACACAAAAGAGAGACCATTCTTTGATTGTTTTTCTGGGTCTGTGTTACCTCACTTAGCATAATATCTTCTAATTCCATCCATTTACCTGCAAAGTTCATGATGTCATCTTTCTTTACCACTGCACATTTTCTCTATCCACTTTTTGGTTGAGGGGCATTTGGTTTTATTCCAACTCTTTCCTATTGTGAAGAGAGTTGCAATAAACATGGCCGTGCATGTACCTCTGAGATAGGATGAGTCTTTTGGATATATACACAGGAGTGGTATGACAGAGTCAGGTGTTACACTCATTTTCAGTCTTTTAAGAGTTCACCACACTGTTTTCCACAGTTGTTGTACAAGTTTACATTCCCACCAGCAATGGAAGAGTGTTCCCCTTTCCCCACACCTTCTGCAGCACTTGTTACCATTTGTTTTCTTGAACCTAGCCAGTCTTATTGGAGTGAGATGATATCTTATTAGCAATGCTGCATAATTTTTAAGATGTTTCCCAGCCATCTTTACTTCCTCATTTGTAAAGTCTCTGTTCAGCTCTTTTCTCCATCCCTTGAGTGGGTCATTTGTTTTCTTACTTCTTTGTTTTTTGAGTGGTTTATATACATCTGGAAGTTAATGCTCTGTTAGATGTATCAACGGTGAAGCTTTCGTCCCACTCTGTGGGTTTTCTCTTCACTTCACTGATTGTTTCTTTCACTGTTCAGAAGCTTTTGAGATTAATGAGGTCTCATTTGTCAATTGTTTACCATATTTCCTGCACAGCTGCTGTCTGATTTAGAAAACCTTTTCCTATGCCTATGTCTAGTAGGTTGATGCCAACGTTTTCTTCTATCAGCTTTGGAGTTTCAGGCTTCATACTGAGGTCTTTGATCCATTTGTAGTTGATTTTTGTACAGGGTGAGAGGTAGGGATTTAATTTTATTCTACAAGTGGTGATCCAGTTGTGCCAACACCATTTGCTGAAGATGCTTTCATTCCCCCATTTTGTCTTCTTGGCCCCTTTGTCAAATATGGGGTTGGTGAAATTGTATGTGTTCAAGTTTGGATCGTCTGTTTGTTGCATTCATCTACAGGTCTGCTTTTGTGCCAGTACCAGGCCGCTTTATCACTATAGCCTTGTAATATAGTTTGAAGGCTGGTATAGTGAACCCCTTGTATTTCTCTTTTCACTCAGGGTTGCTTTGGCTATAGTGGGTCATTTGTTTTTCCATATGTATTTAAGGATGTTTTTCCAAGTTTGTCAAGAAACTCTTGGGGATTTTAATTGAGATTGCATTGAATGCGTAGATTAATTTGGGTAGAATGGACATGTTTACTATATTAATTTTTCCAATCCATGGGTATGGGAGTTCTTTCCATCTTCAGATGTCTTCTCTAATCTCCTTCTTCAGGGGTTTAAAATTTTGTTGTAGCGATCTTTGTTATCTTTGGATGTGTTTTTTTCCCCCTAGGTATTTTATTGTTGTTGAGGCTATAATGAATGGGAAGTACTCCTTGAATTCCTTCTACATTTGCTTGTTGTTGGTGTAAAGAAAGGCTACTGATATTTCTAAGTTCATTTTGTATCTTGCCACTGTTTTGAAACTCTTATTCGTTTCTAGGGGTTTTCTGGTGGAGTTTTTAACATCCCTTCTGTAAACTATCATATCATCTGCAAAAAGGGATAGCTTAACTTCCTCTTTTCCAATTAGTACTCATTTAATTTCCTTTTCTTCCCTTATTGCTCAAGCAAGGATTTAAAGCATTATATTGAAGAGGAGTGTTGAAAAGGGCAGACTTGCCTGGTCCCTTCTTTTAAGGAGAATGCTTCTATCTTCTCTCCATTTAGGATGATGTTGGCTGTGGGGTTATTGGATAGGCTTTGATTATGTGGAGAAATATTCCTTCCAATCCAACTCCCTCTAGAACTTTAAACACGAAGGGATGCTGGAATTTGTCAAAGTTTTTATTTGTGTCAATTGAGATGATCATGTACTTTTTGCCTTTCAGTCCATTTATGTGTTTATGATATTTATTGATTTCTGTATGTAGAACCATCCCTGCATCTCTGGTATGAATCAAATTTGGTCATGATGGATGATTTTTTGGATGTGGGTCTCTATGTTTTTTTACTAGTGTTTTGTTGAGTATTTTTGTGTCTATGTTCATTATTGAGATGGGCCTATAATTTTATTTTTTGGTTGTTTCTTTGCCTGGTTTAGGTATTAGGGTAATGCTGGCTACATAGAAGGCATTTGGGAGATTTCCCTCTGTTGGTATCTTTTTGAATGGTTTGAGTAGTAATGGATTTAAATGCTCTTTAGATGTTTTAAAAGAACTCTGCAGTGAAACCATCTAGGGCTGGGTTTTATATGGTTGGGAGGGTTATTTATCACATTTTCAATTTCCTCAAATATTATTGGTCTGTTTCATCTGTCAACTTCATCTGGGTTAAGTTTTGGTGAATTCCAGGATTTCAAATATTCATTCATTTCTCTTAGGTTTCCAAATTTAGTAGAGTGTAGTTTTTTTTATGTAATCCCATGTGATTGTTGGGATCTATTTGTTGTCCGTTGTCATGTTTCCCTTTTCATCAAAAATTCTATTGATTTGGAGTTGCTCTTTTTTTCTTTTGGTTAACTGAGCTAGAGGTCTGTCTGTCTTGTTTATCCTTTCAAAGAGTCAACTTTCTGGTTCATTTATTCTTTGTATTCTTTTCTTGGTTTGTATTTAATTGATTTCTACTTTGATTTTTGTTATTTCTTCCTGTCTCTTGGGTTTGGGGTTCATTTGTTTTTGGTGTTTGAGTGTTTTTAGCTGCAGTGTTAAATCATTTTTTTGTTCTCCTTCTCTTTTTTTTTAATGTAGGCGCCCATGGCTGTAAACTTCCATCTTAGGAGTGCTTTTAAAGGATCTCATATGTTTTATTGTGTTGTGTTGTCATTTTCATTCAGTTCCAGGAATGCTTTTATTTGTTGCTTTATTTTTTCCTTGACCCATTCCTTATTCAGAAGTGTGTTGTTTCATTTCCATGGGTTTTTGTAGATAGTTGGACATATCCTGGTGTTGATTTTAAGCTTTATTTCCCTGTGGTCTGACAGAAAGCATGAAATTATTTCAATCATTTTGTATTTATTGAGTTTTTTTTTTCTGTGGCCCACCCAGTATGTGGTGGATTTTTTCAGAGTGTCCTATGGGGTTCTGTTTTCTAATACATTCTCCCATTCTATGTGTTTTGATTGGGGAGTTTACATCATTAATATTTAAGGTTATTATTGAGAGGTGTGTTTCTTCCTTTCACCTTATTTTCTGTTTGCATTCTTAGTCTAGGTTTGTATTTTCACAGTTACATATTTATTCATTTCTCTCTCTAGCTGCTTGGGGATAGGTGCTCCTTTCTTCTGACCTTTGAATTGCTTCGAGTGTTTTCTGAAGTATTGGTTTCCTAGACAGGAATTCTTTCTTGTTGTTTATATCATGGAATATACTTCTTTCTCCTTCAACTATAATTGACATTTTTGCTGGGTATAGTAATCTGGGTTGGTATCTGTTGTCATTTAGTACTGGGAATACATTAGTCTACATTCTTCTGGCTTTCATAGTTTGCACCAAGAAGTCAGCTGTAATTCTGATTGGTTTTCCTTTATATGAAACTTGCTGGTTTTCTCTTGTGGCTTTCAGTATTTTGTCTTTGTTTTGGGCATCTAGTCTTTTAACTATGATATGGCTTGGGGAATTTCTTTTCTGATCTTGTCTATTTGGAGTTCTATGCTCTTCTTGTATTTGTACAGGCTTGTCTCTTTTCAGTTTAGGGAAATTGTCTCCCATTTTTCTGATGAAGATCTGATCAATAACATTGTCTTTGAATTCTTCTTCTTCTTCTATCTCTATGATGCTGAGGTTTGGTATTTTCATAGTGTCCCAAATTTACTTACTGTTCCACTCTTGCGTTTTCTTTTTAATTTTTCATAATCTTTTTTTTTAGCTTTCTAGTGTTTCCTTGCTATTTTCCAGGTATGATATTCTGTTTTCTGCTTCATCCAATCTGCTTTTGAGGCATTCTCCCATCCTTTCCTGTTGATTGGATGATTGTTCAATTTCTTTTTTAGTTCCATCCTGTGATTTCCTTGGTATTTCCACTTTGTTTTGGAGCTTGTCATTCTCTTCTTGTAGGTCCTTGTTTCACTGGTCTGTTTCCCTTTTCGTTTCAGCATAGGATTTTTCAATGTTTCTATTTCCTTCTGGAGTTTGTCATTCTTTCCTTCCAGTTCCTTCCTGAGTTCTTTATTCTCTCCCTTTAGTTCTCTGATTTGTTCTTTTTATTCTTTGATTACTTTGACTATGTCTATGATTGTTATTCTAAGATCCATAACCTGGGTTCCTTCTAGTGAGATCTCATTGTAGGGAACTTCCCTAGGACTGGTAGTGTCTGGTGGAGATTTATTATTGCTTTTCTCGTGTACTTTTTTGGTTGTGTTTTTGGCATGTGGGTTTATTTTACTGCTTGTTTTCTGTTGCTAATCTTAAATGGTTTTTCGCTATGTTGAAAGCTTAATTTGCTTGTTTTGTACAGATATGTTCATTGTCTTCTTGATTTATGGAGGGCAGTGTGTTAGGTTTCCAGTTTTACCTTTTGGGTATATATTGGGAGGATCAGCTGTCTCTTCCCTTTCTGGTCTGGAGGTTCTCCAGAAGTCCTATTCCCCAGGTGCCAAGCTGCCTTCTCTCTCTGGGCCTGGTGAGGTTCTGGCTAGCTGGATGACTCTGCCCCATTTCTGTGCATGATGGGCTAGGTGTGGCTGGCTGTTAGGCAGGCAACCTGCGCCAGCCAGAGGAGCGATGAGTCTACCTGCTCATGTGCTCTCCTGTTCCCCATGTGCCACACTGTCTCCTTTCTCTAGACCTGCTGGGTGTCTGGATGGCTGGCTCACTCTGTCCTGCCGCTATGCATGCTGGGCCAGGTGTGGCTAGCTGGCGAACAGGAAACAGGCTCATCATCCATACTCTGCCATCACTGTTATTGTGATACAAAGTTTACTTTGACATCATCCTTTATGTGTCCATATTCCTACAGTGACCTCAATCTTACTGTGACCTCATATCTATTATTACCTCATAACTACTGAGAAATTATCCTTACTCTGACCTTATTCCTACAATAACTTCATTGCTACTGTAATCTCATCACTAATGTGACTTCATCTCTATTGTAATTACAAGTGTAGTGAGATCTCCTCCCTAGTGTGACAACAAACCTATTCTGACCTCATCCCTGATATGATCTCATATCAATTGTAACCACATTGCTACTGTGACATCTTCCTTATTGTGATGTCATCTTTACTGTGACCTTGTTCCTACAGTGACATCATCCCTACTGTGACCTCATATATAATATAAACTCATTCTTCTGTGACATACTTATTGTGACATCAAGTTTATTATAATGTCATTCATAAAGTGACCTCATCCTTACTCTGACCTCATATCTAATATGATCCCATACCTTCAGATACCTTCATTATTGCGACCTCATTCCTAGAATGCCCTCATCCCTACTGTGAAATCTTCCCTAATGTGACCTCATCTCCATGGTGACTTCATGTATAGCAAGACCTCATCAATTTTCGGTCCTCAACCCTAATATGACCTCATCTTTTCTATGACCTCATATGAATTCTGACCTCATTCCTACTGTGACATTAACCTCATTTGTCATCATCCATAATCTGACCTCATTCCTACTGTGATTTTACTTTGACATCATACTTACTGAGACCTCATTTCTAGTGTCACCTCAATCTTACTATGACCTCATTCCTACAATGACTTCATAATTACTGTTACCTCATCCCTAATGTGACCAAATCTCTATCCTGACTTCATCTGTAGTGAGAACTGATTCTTGTTTTAACATCAACCCTATTATGACAACATCCCTACTAGAATCTCATATCAAGTGTGACCTCATTTCTACTGTGACTTCTTCCTTATTGTGACATCAACTTTACTCTGACATTATTCCTACAGTGACGTTATCCCCACTGTGTCCTCATATGCAATATGACATCATTCCTACTATGACATCATATTTATTGTGATGTCACTCATAAAGTGACCTCATCCCTACTCTGACCGCATTATCTAAAATGTATCCTCATACCTTCAGGGACATCATCCATATAGTGACCTCATTCTTACAATGACCTCATTCTTAATATGAACTCACATTTATTGTGATCTCATTCTTAGTGTGACATCATTTTTATTTTGACATCAACCTTACTGTCACCTCATTCCTATCATTAAATCATCTTTACTGTGACCTTATTCCTACCATAACCTCATTCCTATACATAAAGACATACAAAGACATACAGGTATGTGAATGACATTGTTTCTAAAAATAATATTGCTTGTCCTACACCGAAAGACATACAAAAACATACAGGTATGTGAATGATATCATTTCTAAGTATAAATTTCTTTAGCTTATGAAAACATACAGATATTACTTGATACCACTATTAACATAGATGGTGTATTTGAATTGTACCCCCAATGTCCCAAGCCTGTCTGGAGAGATCTGTGCATGCAACTACATTGATGAAAAATAGTTCAGTACACAATTGTCTACTGTAAGATTTTTCTTTAGCCAGCAGGTTCCAGGCTTTTTTTGGGGGGGGTGAAAAAAGAGGAGTAAGCTATTTTTGTTGTTGATGTCAGCCCCCATGCTGACTCAGTCTTTTCCAGCAGGAGTCTGGCTCCTCAGCTCTGGCTTTTAGAGTCATGGATTATGCCTGGAGAATTAAAAAAACCTCCTGCAAATGGCTTAGAGCCGAGCTGGAATCTTGGCTTTCAGGGGTGCATTTTGTAATTTTACTGATGGAATATAAATAGTAAAGGTATAGACAGTTAAATAAACATTATTTATTAATCCTAGTTTATGCTGTTGGCATAGGACAGGTGGTTAGAGATACCATATTTTTACATAAGTGTAGGTAGGAAATACCCCATTTATCATTTCAGTAGATAAACGGAAAAGACTTTTTAAAGTTCTTTTAAAGAATACCATACTTTATCCCTTTAAATTTAAGTTTGAAAAAGAGAATAATATATTAGGTTAGTACTTGAAACTATTCATGGCCCTCCTTTTTTTGACCTGGTAGATTTATTGGGCCTGATTATTAGCTTAATAAAAGACAGCTGTAATATTTTTAACTGATGTAATTGGCTCTTGGGAGAAATCCCAGCCAGTACCTGGCCTTGATACATATTTAATAGATGTTTTTTGAGAAATAGAATAGCTTTTCAAGAGATTTTTATGTCTCTTAATGTAAGAAAGAAGTTAAGCCGTCTTTTAGAGGGCATTATGTTAATTTTACCTTAATTTAGGAGAATATATTCTTTCTGAAAACAATAGTACCACATACATACCCACACAAGAACCAGTGTCTTGAGGTCCATTGTGGAGGAAGAGATGAAATACTGTCTTTTAAAAATAATTATCTTTTAGATAAAAGGAGATTTTACAGATAACATTATAAAATGGCATTGAGTATACCTTAATGTCAAAGCTGATACCTAGAAATTTAGTATAGAAGTAAAAATAAATTATAGTTGACATAAATTAAAGTGTGACCAAATTTTTATGTTGATAGTATTAGACCAATTTTTAAACAACATAAGTAATTTAGTTTAACACTATCCAATGTGTGAATAGATTAGTAAAAATAAGTTTGAGGAAACTTGATTAAATATACATTTTGATCTTTAAGTTACCTTATTAAGACTGGATCCTGTAGAAATAAAGTTTATACATATATAATTTTAACCTTTATATATACTACAATTTTTAGATGTATAACTTTAAAGTATAAATTTTACAGAATGGGTTCTATGGATTCTATTGGGTGTTGGTGTTTCATATGTAGTAGATGAAAGTACATACTTAATAAAACTTTGAACTATTGCACATGTAAATTTATATTTGTCCTTAATACATTAATTAGTTTATCAGCTGTTTAAATATACTGGCATACCTGAGTTAGGGAAAAATTAATTTTGGTTTTAGAGTTAGCCTTTACTAAATTTATGTAAATAGAAAAATAAAACAAATTAATTTTTTTAATAAAAACCTAAAAAGGACAAATAATTGTTAAAGAATGTAAATTTGTTTTAATTAATTTTTGTTAGACCAAGCTGGCTTGAAAATCTTCAAACAAATTTGTCTTCCTGGAATATAATTGTCTTAAATTTTGACAGACATTGATAAATATGACTTGTTATTTTTGCTTGGTAGTAGACTACAAAACCATGTGGTCTGGGGGCCTGTGAATTTTAAAAATGGTAAAAAAAATCTAAAAGACTCCAAGATAATTTAGGAGCTTTTTATTAATTAGTTTTAGAATAGATTAGGATCCTTAATTGATTGATTAATTGACCTTGAAATTCCTAGGACTTATTAATTGATCAGTCGTACAAAACTCATTTAAAGACGTTTTTGGGTACCTATGTATCAAATTTAGAGAAGCATGCTTGAGATGAAATTTAACTTAACAGAAAAAATGGCCATTTTAAAATATATTATCTGGGGCTGGAGAGATAGCCTAGTGGTTAAGAGCACCGAGTGCTCTTGCAGAGGACCCAGGTCCTAACCCCAACACCCACATGGCAGCTGAGAACCATCTTTAACTCCAGTTCCAGGGGAATATGACACCCTCTTCTGACCTCCGTGGCATTGCAAAACACGGGTGCACAAACCTACATGCAGACAGTACATTCATACACATACAAAAATAAATAAAATTTTAAAAATTAAAAAATATATTAAAAAATAATAAAATATATTATCTTGAGATAAAAATTGGTGAGCAAGGAGGAATGCAATTACATAAATTCTGAACAAGTTTAATGAGAAAGAACACAATAGGGGCTGGAGAGTTGGCCTAGTGGGTAAGAGTGCCGACCCCTCTTGCAGAACACCCAGGTTCAATCCCCAGCACCCACATGGCGGCTAAGAACCATCTTCAACTCCAGTTCCAGGGGAATCCAACAGCCTGTTCTGACCTCCGCAGCATTGTATGTAATTGACTCTTCAGTGCAGAGATCAGTTGGTTGGTTACTTTTGTAACCTGACCTGAGAGGTAATTCAAACTCATGTCCTGTAGCCTGGGAAAATGGAACTTTTTCCCATCTGGACATGCTTTCCTACCTGCCCAAAGACTGCTGATCTCTGGACAGGAATTTCTGGCTGGTGGCTGAGGAACTATCTTCAGCCTACACACACTCATAATTCACTTCACAGCTGGTGACCTGAGAGGTCTCCTTCCAGCCCCATACCAGCTTTCCAGTTTGGTGGTCTGATGGACCCCCCTCCAACCCACTGTCAATGCCATTCAAAATCCAGGCCTGCTTTGGCCTGTATGTATGCAGAAATAATGACCAGCCATTCTCTGTAATGATGTTAATAGAGAATTCAAATTTTTTTTACCCATATTCCCAAAGAACCAAAATTTACTAACACTTTAATACTATGAAAACCTGTTTACATCCTTGTTTCAAATGTTGAAAGGGTGTAACCAGAAAGTGGAGGTGTAGATCCATTAAGATGTTCAATAATTTTTTTCTGGGGGTCTCTTAAAGACAGGGTGTCCCTGTAGCCCCAGCTGTCTTGGAACTCATTCTGTAGACCAAGCTGGACTTGAACTCACAAAGACCTGCCTGCCTCTGCCTCCCAAGTGCTAGGATTAAAGGAATGTGCCATCACACTCAGCCTTCAATAAATTTTTATTGGTTTTAAAAGACAATCAACACATAGCCTTTGTTGAAATTGAATTATGCCTTAGCTGTTTAATATAAATCTGCGTCTTGTGAAGGAAGGGTCAAGTTCCAACTCAGAGGCAGTGTTTTTACTGTTTTTATACCTGTTAGCATTAAAAGATATTTAGAACACAAGTACACACATCCATACACATGTGTCCATGCACATTACATACATACACATAAATAATAAAGAAAGGTTTTTAGGTTGATCTACAAGAGAGGAAAGTCAAGTTATTGTTTGATGTTCAATGAGAAACACGCAAAATTTTATAATTTGTAACAGGGTTATTTTTATATAATTAGAGTAAGTGTCCTAGTCACACACAAAACAGCTGAGAACCATATGCCACTTCGTAGGCCTGTTTCTAACCACTTGGCTTCAATGAAATATCCCTAAAGTCTACTCCTATTCTTTTTCTATATTATCCCTACTGGTTAACTAACCCTAGACTGTCCCTATGCTAAGTCTAACTGTCCCTGTCTTATTTACAGATCCAAAGGTAAGGAGGGTGCCCAAAAGTAGATAGGTCACAGTTCTTTGTACTCTTGGATTGATTTATCTTGTCTTATTATTAAGGACATTGGAAGAATAATAATTATCAATAATCATAACAACCAAAACAATAACAATCACAATATTTATAATAATTATAATTATTTATCATTGATTATCAATAATTATCAATGATAATTATTAGTCATAATCATTCTCATTAATTATAATTATTACAAATAATAATTGACAATTATTGTCTCCAAAATACTGAAATTAAAAGACTGTGATAATTTAAGTCAAAATTTTAAAGGCATGATTTAGATAAATTGTTAAGACACCATGTGCTCAGTTCGATAGCTGGTGTGTGCACAACATGCAGGCTGGTGACATCAGCACAAGCCATGTGTATTCGGGAATTCTATGAGAAAATTACTTTAGGTGAAACACATTTAAAAAGATCAAAGTAAAAATTAAATCAACAAAATAATTTTAATTGTGCACATATTTTTATTCAAAATATATCTAGGGTACAAAAGGGTTAAGTAAAAATATAACATTTTAGCCAGGCGTGATGGTGCATGCCTTTAATAATAGCACTTAGGAAGCAGAGACAGGTGGATCTTTGTGAGTTCAAGGCCAGCCTGGTCTACAGAGTGAGTTCCAGGACAGCTGGGGCTATAGGGAGACCCTGTCTCAAAACACCCCCCCCAAAAACAAAACAAAAAATAGATAGATTATATATATATATATATATATATATATAAAGTTTAAGTTAGAGCATCTGAAAGGAATTTTGAATTACTTAAGGGACAAAGCTAGCTAAATCCCAATTTTGTATCCACAAATATCTGGCAGGTTTAGGTAGGAAGAGTTAAATTTGTATTTAATTTTATTTATTTTTGTATGTGTATGAATGTATTGTCTGCATCTAGGTCTATGCATCTGCATCGTGCAATGCCGCGGAGGACAGAAGAGGGTCATGGATTCCCCTGGAACTGGAGTTCTCGTGGAATTGGTGTTACAGACAGTTCTTAGCCACAATGTGGGTGCTGGGGATCGAACCCAGGTCCTCTGCAAGAGCAGTTGGTGCTCTTAACCACTAGGCTATCTCTCCAGCCCCAAGAGTTAAATTTTAAAATAGCTAACGGAAAACCCAGAAGAAGACAAAAGAGTAATAGGACTTATATCTAAAAACATGTTTTGTATACAAAATTTAAGAGAAAAATATTAAGTGGCCATGGCTGAAAATTATCTGGAAAAAGGTTGTTTCCTTTTTTAAACCTGCTCTTGATGGGATGTTTCCTGTGAAAGGCCTTAATTTGCATCAGAAAGAAGTAGGCTTCAGGCTTGACTGAGCCATAGGGAGAAAATTTACATATGGAGTTAAGCTGGACCTGAACCCGAGAAACCGGTTCCTCACAATAAGGGATGGAGTCAGGTTTTGATTTTTTTTTAATTAAAACCACAAAGTTTTAGTTTAGACCTGTAAAATTATGAAAAATGATTCCAAGGCCAAGCATGGCTACTAAGCCTTGATATTAAACTGAGCCTTGAAGTCCCTGGCTTTTATTTTTTTTTTATTTTTTTTTATTATTATTTATTTTTGCATGTGTATGAATGTACTGTCTGCATGCAGGTCTGTGCACCCATGTCATGCAATGCCGCGGAGGTCAGAAGAGGGTCTAGGATTCCCCTGGAACTGGAGTTCTCCTGGAATTGGAGTTACAGACGGTTCTTAGCCGCCATGTGGGTGCTGGGGATCGAACCCGGATCCTCTGCAAGAGCGTCGGTACTCTTAACCGCTAGGCTATCTCTCCAGCCCCCGAAGTCCCTGGCTTTTATAACCTGCAGGAGTGACCAAGCCAGGAGGTTCATGCCTGGCGGGGATGGGATATGTGTTGCTCAAAACTCCGTTTTGGGTAGGACTCCATTTTGTAGACAACTACCCTCTAGGCTAATGAAACTTCAAGTTGAAGAAATATAGTCAGGATGATTCAGCACAGGATGACTCATCCCATCATCCTACCCAACAGCAATCAATCAGATTATAGCCCATATCCTGCACAAGTTTAGCCTATTGGAGAGGGACAAGCCACACTTCCTCTTTAAAATAGCCCACCAAAGCAGCCCATAAGCCTGGGAAGGCTTATCCAATCACATGCAGACAAATTATAACAGCCAAATGCTAGACCAATTAAGTAACTCTTGCCAGAAACCTGCCTCCCTTTGTCTAAAAACTATAAAATCCTGCCACACCTTTGTTTGGGGCTCACTCTCCTGGACTGTTTTTTTCAGAACAGGTGGTGAGTCTGGGCTCAAGCCTGAATAAAGTGATCCTTTTGTACTTGCATCAGAATTGGCTCCTTGGTGGTCTTTAGGGGACATGAATTTGGCTCCCAACATTTGGTGGCTCATCCGGGATCACCCCACCCCCACTCCCAGGACCCTGAAACCAGAGATTGCACACCAGCTGGGTGAGTGTGGTTCTGTTTGTCTTTGTTGTGTAATTTGGGTACAGATGTTTTCTCTTCTGAAGACCAGCATAGACCTAGGTGGACGCACTGGAAGGTCACTGGCTGGAGGCCTGGGAAGATGTTCCCAGCTCTCCAGTGGGGGTTTGAGTCCCTCTGTCTCCTTTGGGCAAGGCAGGTCACTCCTTTGCTACAATGCAAGGCTGCTGTTTTACTCTCTCTTTTTTTGTTGTTGTTTGTCTCCGTGGAAGGTCTTTGTTGGTTGTCTTTCTGTTTTTCTCTCTTCATTTGTAGTATGTATGTGGGTCTCTATTATTCTCTAGGACATGACATGGGGCAAAACTCGTCTACCCTCTCTGTCCATCATGTTGGAACACTTCAAAGATTTTAAGTCTAGGGAAGTTTTGTGGGGGGGGGTGGAAGTGAAGAAAGGAAGAATGCAAAACTTCTGTGAGTCTGAATGGCTGACATTTGGAGTGGGGTGGTCAAAAGAGGAAACATTTGACATAGCCACCATTGGTATGATCCAGGAAATCGTCAATGATCCAGGGCCCAAGGGACAACCTGATCAGTTCTCCTATATCCTAGTGTCGGGGGACCTGGTGGAGAAACTGCCTGTTTGATTGAAATCTTTTCTGCCTCTCCTGCAACCCACCACCAAGGCCCTAGTGGTGAGGGAGCATCACTCCCTAAAGGAGCTATCTGCACCTACATAAACACCACCCCCCATCCTACAGGGTGGTGCTGATGATGAGGAATTTCTGTTCCCTCCACTGTTTCAGCCCCCACCAGAGCATATCAGCCCCCACCAGACTGGGCAGAAGGGGAAGTGTGGAGGGAACAGGAAGAGGCCCAGTACAATGAGGCCCTGCCAGTGGAAGGGCCAGCCACTTGCATGCAGGGGAGGACACAACAACTACCTCCCCCACAGCTACCACGAAGTCCCACGGACTCCACTGTGCTGCCACTCAGCATCACTGGGCCCCCTGCTGAAGCATCACCATTGGCCCTTCACCACTAGTGACCTATATAACTGGAAGGCTCAGAATGCCCAGTTCTCAGAAGATCCTAAGGACCTCACTAGCTTGTTAGGTATTGTTCTTTTTACCCACCAGCCCACTTGGGACGACCACCAACAGCTCCTCCAGGTGCTCTTTACTGTAGAGGAATGAGAAAGAATCCATATGGAGGCCCAGAAGCTGGCCCCAAGTGACAATGGACAGGCGACTTTGAACCCTGATATCATTAACACAGTTTTACCTATTACCCACCCTGATGGGGATTTCAACATGGCTGAATGTAAGGAGAGGCTCCAGGTCTACCTCCAGAATCTAATGGTGGGTCTCAGAGCTGCAGCATGCAAGCCCACTATTCTGGCCAAGGTAGGGGATGTGCAGCAGGGGTGGGATGAGAGCCCTGCAGCCTTCCTAGAAAGACTCATGGGAGCTTTTAGACAGTGGACTCCCATGGACCCTGAGGCTTCTAAGACTAAGGCTGCAGTAGTGATGGCATTTATAAACCAGACAGCACCAGACATCAAGAAAAAAATTACATAGAGCTGGATTCTCTCAGAGGCTCCCCAGAACGAGCATTGCCCAAAACTCAGTTTTAGACTTCTGATGAATGTTTATATTTTGAAGCTATCTAGTTGTTCACTGATTTACTTAGAAGGGAGAGAGAAGTTCAAGGGACAAGCCAGTTTTTGGGTTTAGAGACATCTCTCCAGAAGACATACATCTATCTCCACATTTCTGGGTGATTTTCCTAATGCTTTTTATTCAGTATAGAGCTGACCTGTCAAGCTGTACAAATCAGAGACCAATGGCTGTGACAGGCCATACAGTGAGTGCTCAAGAGTTCCACACTAGACTCGGTGCAGACTCCAGCAGGCTTATATGTGAAGGTGACCTCTTTTGTCTCTAATGACCCGGTAGGCTGCCTGTCAGTAGCTGTGAGAAGCAGGCCACTTTATGAACAGCACCTTGGTTATAACATGTGTGCAGGCAGATCTTTGTGAGTTCAAGGCCAGCCTGGTCTACAATGTGAGTTCCAGGACAGCTGGGGCTACAGAGAGACCCTGTCTCGAAAGGACCAAAAAAAAATAAATAAATAAAAAACAAAAATCTACCCAGATTTAAAGGAGGTACCTATGTATAGCAGGTACTTATGTCTTGTGTTATTGGTAAACCTGTGTCTAAGATTTATGTAGTTTTTCATGCATCTAAGTTTTCATGTGTGTTTGTAAATTGTAATTGACTCATTTTGGTTCTGTCAAACAAGGTGGCCACTTCAAGTTTTAATCCATTATGTGCACAGAATCATTCACTTTGGCATGCCAGACTCTATACACATGTGCAAACTTTAAATAGATATTTAAAAATGCATTTAAAGGCCTAAAATTTGTATGCAGTATAAATCTCTAAATTTATTGTCTCTGAGTCTATCAAATGTTTCACAACACGTGGTAATTATTTATAAGAATTAGCCTCTATGTTGACTTTTTATTAAGGATCCTGTTTTCTAAGATGACATTTTTGTTTGTGTCTGCTTTCAAAAGGATTGTGTGAGGTAACTTCCTTGCTTTGGAAGTACCTACCTTTGTGTTGAGACCTTTGTGGGCCAGATTCTTTGGGTGGATGTATCTGTGATTTAAAATACTAACTCGCCTTCAGGGCTGGGAATAAATTCTGGGACTGGCTTTACTTTCGGGGAGGTGCCTCTTATACCAGTTGTGGCAGCACACACCTTTAATCCCAGTCCTTTGGGAGGCAGAGGCAGGCAGTTCTGTGTGAGCTCAAGGTCAGCCCATCTGGTCTGCTTTGGTGAGTTTCCACCCAGTTGCTAGGAGAAGACTCTATCTTAAAGAGTGAAAGATAAACTTCCTTTTGCTAGCTAGTAAGATTACATCAGGATTTAGTTAGGATTCTTGGTCCGCCTTGGATAAAGGTCCTTGGAGTTTGTGGAATTCCTGAGCTCCCTAGAGTGCCCACATGTCAACTGTGTGGTCTCTTCTAGAGAACCATTTTTCGAAGGGGCAACTCGATCAGTCAGGGTGCCACCTGGCTACTGGGAATGCATGATAGGAGCTGATCTCCAGGATGGTCTGTATTGGGGAGGCAAAAGGACATCCCTGGTTCTGTACCCTCCTTGCTGATCTGGCAGGCAGTCCCTCCCACATGCTGTATGTTTGTGTTTATGGAAAAGTTGGTCTCAGAGAACTGGGTGAATTGAACTCATGAAAACTGTACCTCACTCCATGCTTTTAGTCTCCATTTGGATGATAAAATTATTGTGATATCTTTAAGATGTTAGAGCGCCTTCTCAACCCAGGCTCCTGGTGTTTTTGATGTGTGCTTGAGTCTTTCTAAAACTATGGAACCGGGGGATGGAGAGATGGCCTAGCAGTTAAGAGCGCTGATTGCTCTTGCAGAGGACCCGGGTTTGATCCCCAGCACTGACATGGCGGCTGAGAACCATCTGAAACTCCAATTCCGGGAGAACTCCAGCTCCAGGGGAATCTGACACCCACTTCTGACCTCTGCGGCATTGCACGACACGGGTGCACAGACTTGCATGCAGACAGTACATTCGTACACATACAGAAATAAATAAAAATTAATAAAAAATTTTTTAAAATAAAACTATGGAACCTCAGTTCAGCTTATGGGTAGGAACCTATTTGGAGAGTGTAAGTACCTTAAGCCCTCATACTTAGTGAGATCTTATTCTGGCATTCCTGATCAGAAATATAAATATTTTAATGATTTAACCTGAGTACTCTAAAAATATCTTTAAATACAAAAGGACTACTTGTTTATGCACATGTCCTAGGCAGTAGAATCTAAAAACCAGCACATGGCAGGTCTATTTTAATGCAAAGTTATGTGTATTTGGACAAATGTTTTTTACTCTTTACTTATTTTTAATCTGAAGTCTTGATATTCTCTTTGTCCAAACTCTCTCTTGGCACTCAGGAAACAGAGGCATATGTATATCTTGGTCTGGTTTGGGCAGAGAACTGATACCAGAATGGCCTGCACCAGCCCTGTTTCTTGCCACCAGGGGTGCGAGAGGGCAGCCTGGGATAGCTAATGGACTTTATTGTTTCCTGCGGTGAATTCCTTTCTGTTTCCCCCAACCTGTTCCTCCTCATAGGGAGCAAACATACCTCCCTGAGCTTGGACTGCTCTCCTGCTGGTCTGACCACTCCTAGAAGTTCTTCAGCCACGTGTGGTGGGCCACACTTTTAATCCTAGCATGCCTTCAATCCCAGAAGAGCCAAGGTTTGGGTTAATGTTGGAAATACTGAACAAAATGGAGTTTATCTGGCCCATCTCATTTTCCATCTCTAAGCTGGAAACCCAATTAGGGATACTTACTACATTTCTGAAAAAGCTCTAATATTTTGGTTTTAAAACTAGGTTGTCATGACATTGTGTCTAACAACAGTATTTATTTTGTGAGAGTGATTCATAGTATTTCCTTTTTATTAACTTTTATTGATCACATTTCATACAACATTTCTTAATCAAATTTAGACTCATTCCCCCATCCATGCCCGCCCCTCATCACCCCCTCCCCCTGTCAGAGATCATGGATTCTGTCATACACAAGTCCTGTCTTGCATCGTTTTCCTCAGTCTTAAAGGTTCACAGATGTACTGTTTGGTCAGTTCTTTGAATAGGTTTTTCTCTCTATTTTTGTTACCATTTGATTTTATATTATTCCAAAATATGCATATATACACTCCACACATAAACCAAAGTTACAAAATCTGAAAATAAACTATAGGTTAATTCCAAAGCACATTTAGAGATTCACATTTTATCAGTAAAGTTGCATGCAGGTAAAAAGAAGTCTAATTTTACACTCTCTCTTTTTTCTACAATATGAATTAGTATTCCTGTATGGTAGAACACACCATAGAATTACATAAGGAAAAATTATGAATGCTTGTAGCATGTATCAATAATACTTTTAACTGTTAAATATAATCTTTTTTTTTTTTTTTTTTTACAAAAGATGTCATGTTTTCCCCAAGGAAGTACTTGAAGGCTTCTCCTTGGCAAACCCAAACAACCATCAATCATGACCCTGCTGTGCTCCACACTGGAGCACTCCCACCACCACAGCCACTCAAATGAGGTCCAACAAGTTGTGTCCTATCTTGTTCTTCCTGCACTGGCCTCCATGACATAGCATGGGTAGTCAAACAATTGCAGTTTACACTCTAAAGAGGCTGAGATCCCAGTAGTCACTCAGTGTACAAACTGGAAGGATTCTCAAGTTTTGCATATGAAATACAATTTCTCAGACCTTCTTGATTATTTATTTCTGTTTATACTTTCCTTTTGGATGCTTAAGGTCACATAGACAGCCCAGATTAACCAAGGTTTCTGTTTTCTCAAGGTCAGTTGAGGAACTGTTCCTCAAGGGTCACTCGTTTATTTTTTTTTGGGGGGGTGGGTCCTTTTGGTATTTCAAGCACCAGTTCCATCCACTCGAGGATACAGTTAGGTCTTGCTAGACCAGGCTTCTCTTTTTGAAGCATGAGCAGACTTTCCTCTTTATAGGCTGGACACTGGCTGGAGTCCCATTAGAGGATCTCTAGGACCTCTGCACAGGAAAGACTGGTGACTCACATTTGCAGAACATTTCATCAGATGCCCCATGCATATTCTCCTGAGACTTAGTTGACCTCTAAGGGCAAGGGACAAAGTTATCCTTTAGGCCCCTCAGCAAATTTGGTATGGGTATTAAGTACGGTCGTTAAACACCCAGAAAGGCTAAGTTACACCAGCCTGATACACCCCTAAACTAAAATTGTATTTTCTGGAATACAAATTGTTATTTCCATATCATATTTCTTGATTCAACTTTTTCCATTTTAACTTCATGTTGCACTGCTCTATGTATAAATGTCCACCATCATATACCAAAAATCCATAGTCTGAAAATAAGTGGTAGGTTAGTTCTAGGACCTGTCTAGGGATTCATAATATAAGAGCACAGCTGTGTTCAGATTGTGAGGAATATAGCATTAATGTTGCTAAATTTGCCTTAGAAGTAGGTACTTGATGCTAGATGAGGGATCCCATTTGTCTTTTGTTTTTCTGGGACTGTGTTACTTCACTTAGCATAAAATCTTCTGGTTCCATCCATTTACCTGAAAATTTCATTATATCATCTTTCTTTTTGTAATTTTATTTATTTTTTAATGTGTATAAATGTACTATCTGCATGTAGATTTGTGCACCCGTGTCGTGCAATGCCACGGAGGTCAGAAGAGGGTGTCAGATTCCACTGGAACTGGAGTTCTCCTGGAATTGGAGTTACAGACGATTCTTAGCCACCATGTGGGAGCTGGGGATCGAACCCTGGTCCTCTGCAAGAGCAGTCGGTGCTCTTAACCACTAGGCTATCTCTCCAGCCCCCGATATCATCTTTCTTTACTGCTGCATAGAACTCCATTGTGTAGATATACCACATTTTCTCTCCGCAAATGTCAGTTGAGGGGCACTTGGGTTGGTTCCAGCTCTTCGCTACTGTGAAGAGAGCTGCAATAAACATAGTTGTACATGTACCTTTGTGGTAGGATGCATCATGTGTCTATATACCCAGAAATGGTATGGCTAAGTCAGGTGTAGGCTCATTGAGAGTCTTTTAAGGGTTCCCACAGTGCCTTCCATAATGGTTGTAAGTATTTGCATTCAAACCAGCAGTGGATGAGTGTTCCCCTTTCACCACAACCTCTCCAGCATTTGGTATCATTTGTTTTCCTGATCCTAGCTAGCCTTATTGGACTGAGATAATATCTTCAAGTGCATTTGATCTGCATTTCCTTAATTATTAGCAATGTTGAACAATTTTTAAGATGTTTCTCTGCCATCTCTATTTCCTCACTTGTGAAGTCCCTGTTCAGCTCTTTACTCAATCTTTTGAGTGAGTCAATTTTCTTCTTACTTGTTTCTTTTTTGAGTAGTTTATATTTTCTGGAAGTTATTGCTCTGTCAGATGTATCAACAATGAAGGTTTCCTCCTACTCTTTGAATTTTCTCTTCACTTCCCTGATTATTTCTTTTGCTGTACAGATGCCTTTGAGTTTTATAAGGTCTCACTTGTCAATTGTCCACGTTGTTTCCTGTGTGACTGCTGTCTGATTTAGAAAGCCTTTTCCTATGCCTATGTCTTGTAGGTTGCTGCCAACTTTTTCTTCTATCACCTTCAGAGTTTTGGGTTTCACGTTGAGGTCTTTGGTCTATTTTGAGTTGATTTTTGTACAGGGTGAAATGTAGGGTTTTAATTTTATTCTTCTACAAGTGATAATCCAGTTTTGCTAACACCATTTGCTGAAGATCCTATTTTTCCTCCATTGAGTCTTGTTGGCCCCCTTGTCGAATATGAGGTGGCTGAAATTGTATGTGCTCAAGTTTGGATCTTCAGTTTTGCTCCATTGGTCTATGGATCTGTTTTTTGTGCCAGTACTGTCTCTTTTTACAACTACATCCCTGTAGTATAGTTTAAAGTCTGGTATAGAGATCCTTCCTGTATTTTTCTTTTCATTCAGGGTTGCTTTGGCTATTCGGGGTACTTCGTTCATCCATATGAATTTAGGGATTTTTTTCCCAAGCATGCAATGTAAGTCTTGGGGATTTTAATTGGGATTGCAATAAATCTGTATATTAATTTGGCTAGAATGGACATTTTTACTACATTAATTTTTCCAATCCATGAACATGGTAAGTCTTTCCATCTTCTGATGTCATTTTCAAGCTCCTTCTTCAGGGGTTTATAATTCTTGTTGTAGAGATCTTTGCTGTCTTTGGTTAGGTTTGTTCCTATGTATTTTATTGTTTTTAAAGCTATGGTGATTGGGAATGTCTCCTTGTATTCCTCCTTTAGTTGCTCGTTGTTGGTGTAAAGAAAGGCTACCAATTTTTCTAGGTTAATTTTGTATCCTGACACTTTACTGAATTCTGTAATCATTTTTAGGAGATTTCT